>JAVLUX010000042.1:14910000-15350000 GCA_032164185.1 Moxostoma hubbsi
TATCCATTGACAGTTGGTATTGTGTTTGGGCTAATGCTTCTGTTCACTGGCCAAGCACTTATATATCTCTTCAGCTTTACTTCAGAATGTTCTTCATTTGATTCAGCTTTGTAATTGTGTTGCATTAAATCAACTTTCCGTAATGTGTAAACTAGTGACAGACTTGAGGAACCAGTCCGTATTTGGCAATTTTGAGTTTATTGGCATTGGCCAGTTTATCTCTAGTCTATCATTAGCTTTCACATTGCAGAGATATGATGTAATGCAGCACCTTTCTGGAGCTGAATCAAATGTAGAACATTTTTAGGTAAAGCTGGAAGCTTGGGTAAAGTGTTATATAATTACTCATGATTGCAGCGTGCACAACTGGGATCTCAGTCACCGAATGTTGCTGTGTGTAGATCTATCTCAAATGGTTTGTTTCAAGGTCAATTCTTATCTTGTTCAATCATTGAAGTCTGCAATACCGCAATGATCAGAGCCAGGAAACTTTGCATTCCTAAAGTTTCTTCTTCTCTGCAACATGTCATGCATTTTGAAATATTATGGTATGAATGATTGACAAGCTCACTGACATTGCAGATTGCAGTGATTCTTTTGTAAGTCTTTAATCCTCAAGAGGAAACAATCTTGGGCATCTATTATATGTGGTATTTCAGCATTTTTTAGAAATAATTCAGGTGTCTGGATCACAGTGGTGGAGCAATACTGTACAGTCCAGATTGTGTCAAGTATCTATACAGATATAAAGTATAGCAGATCATGGTAGTCTGCTGCATCCTACAAAACCATACAGAAATGAATGCAAGCTTGTAAATTGCACCGTGGAAATTGTGTTCAGCTCTAAAATTTGGGGTGTTTGTGTCGTTACTTGATTTGCAGAATTCTTGTACTGCCCTGCTGAAAAACAAAACAGGTAAAACCAGCTGGTTAGCTTGTCTCTTAGCATAGTTTCAGAGGGAATTTGGGCACTTTTCAGCTGTCAGAGTGAGTGACAAGTTGGCTGACCAACTAAACAAGACCACTTACATTTTACCCTCTTTTTCAACAGGTATAGTTTCATATTCTGTATTGTTTTTCTTCCATCTATTTTGTGACATGACGGTATCTATCACTTAGAACTAACGGCCGCTTGCTGCCTGAGAGCGATTGGAGCTGATCTCATTTAACATAGTTGATGCGAGAAGATGAGATATATTAGCCTCATCTCTGGAAACTAATATGCTATCATTTATGGCATTATACTCCCCAACTGCACACAAACAAAAATGCTCAGAAAGCTCCATCAGGTGTCTTCCATTAAACTGGAAAATTGAAGCTTAAGGTAGGCTTCCTGTATGAAATATCAGTGTGGTTCAGAGCCCTCAGGTAATTGTTGGTGGAAAATATGTTTGCAAGGGGCCTATAATTCTTCATATTTCAGGTAGTGTCAAGCCCTAATTGTCATATATAGCCTGAGAATCAGGCTGCCTAACACAGAGGTTTTTCAGTAAGTGCTTGTGACAGTACTCAGGGTTACCATGGCAGCTTGCTGCACATTACTCTTTTACGCTAACACACCATTCACCCATTTCTCTACTGTGGTGAATACTCAAATTTCCTTGCTTCCTTTGAAACACTCATGATGCTCTTTGGAATATTCTCAAATCATGCTGGAATAACATGGAACATCAGGTTTTGCATAACTTGTAGCGTCCATGTCTGTTCAAGTGCATGCTATCATTAAGGAAAAAAGGGGGCCATACCATATATAAGAAATTTGAAATTCATGTTAATTTTTCTATGTAAAATTTTCAGTAAAATTGTTTTGCTGACAAAATAGTGTGAAATGAAACTATATAAGCATTTCTCTGTTTGACTTTTTGAACTCTGTAGTATGTATGTAGTATGTATGTATGTATCTATGTATGTATGTATGTAGTATGTATGTATAGGTATAATTTAGTGGTCTCTATATGGCTCATATCTAAAATATGTATTTCTATCTCTCTTTCTCTTCACCAGCTGCCTTGCAAGTGGAAATCATTCCAGCCCAAGGAGAGATCAGCGTGGGAGAGTCTAAATTCTTTTTGTGTGAAGGTAGGAGGCCCACCTGTGATGAAACAAATCAAGGGTCACTTCATATTTAACCTTCATGAAGACCCTTTGATTTCAAACCTACCTTTACCACTCTGTTCAAAGCATTTAAACAAATTCTTTAATTCTGCTTGTAGGCAGGGTGGACTAGCTTTGATGTATTTATTTATAGTCTAGAGAGATTTTCATTGACCTGCTTGGTTCTTGCAGTGAATCACTTTGTGAATTTTAGCCCTTGACTTCCACCTAAGAGATGATGAAATGTGATTTTAAAGAATGGGCTAGATGCAAAGCAAAAACAAAATTTCTTTGAAAGTATTATAAATAAGGAATACCTGAAATATTCAAAGGATGATGTGTCCCTTTTTAAAAATAGCCAATAAACTTTAGCTTACATCACAGCCATGGGCATGATTTGCTAGTTGCTTGCAGGTAGAATTAGTGGGAGGGACATAAGATAAGTCATCAATATATTTGGTCTATTTTTCTGGACAGAAACTCTGTACATTTTCAAAATATGTAGCATTTATCAAGTTTATTTTTAGAAATGTATTAAACTTTTAGAACAATATTAGCATGTACAATGGCCTCAAAGCTAATTGACATGCACCAAATGCCAAAAAAAATAATGAATTTTGATTTCATAAGGTCTTCCAGCTATAGTACTTTTCACTGTTTTATATCTATTCACAAGTAGTTTCATGAGATTATTAATATCTCATTGCACATTTACAATATTCATTATGTTCTTGAGTCAAATTTAATGGATTTTGTGTCCATTACGGCACCAGAGATTAAGATTTCAGCACTGATTAGACAGGCCTGTTTAAATTGTTTTTTTTTTTGTTTTTTTTTGCCTCAGAGCTGGTGAACTGACAGTCTGTCATGGTGATTTATGTGTGCTTTCAGTTGTTGGAGATGCAAAGGAAATAGACTGGTTTGCTCCCAATGGTGAAAAGCTCCAGCCAGGAAGAACAGACATCAGTGTCAGCCAGAATGACGAGTCCTCATCCACACTCACAATCTACAATGCCAACATTGACCATGCTGGCATGTACAAGTGTGTGGCCAAAAATGGGGACAAGGAATCTCAGGGCACAATCATTGTAAAGATTTTCCGTAAGTGAAGTATTTGTGTTTTGCCTTTAATACAGCAATGTTTTAATCTACACAACAAATCACCCTTCCATGTAACTAAATGTAACTACACATGTTGATTATCCTTAGGTAAAATATCATGATACTTTCAGATATCAGTAATTTAACCCCCTCCTCTACATTTTTCACTACAGCATGCCATAACAAAACAACAGTGCACCAATTATAAAATCTTAGGGTTGTAAACATGGATTTTTGGGGCTTAACCCTCGAATGTTTAGTAAAGTAAAGCCTTAAAGGTTTTTTATCACTTTTTGCTTGGTAATATTTGTCAATAATAACATTATTCAGAGCTTTGAGTCTGCTCTTTAAATCTGATATAGTCTCGCAAGCCAATTGACTATTGGTTTAATGTCCAGTACATATTTATTACGCAACAAAGTGAAAGCTCATATAAATTTTGGTGCAGCTTTCTGTTCTGTAGGCAACCTCGAAGAAATTAGAGGAGCCTGTTTGTTGATTCTTTGGAAAGAGTTTCCTTTCATCCATATGTAATAAGCACTGAATATTTCAAAGCCATAACTCTGATAACAAAGTGAATATTATTTGGCTTAAAAATATGTGTCTGACCACTAACTATAAAAAGTGTGTTGTATTCCAATGTTTCATGAAAGGAGGGCCCAATACATTTAGCCCAAACCACATATACAGTGGTCTGGGCTAAACCCCTAATAGCCACACTGGACCCTAGAAACACCCTCTGATTAAAACACATGCTAATTTTAAACAGCAACATGGATTGTTGTGGTGTCAGAAATTAAGATGGGCTCAGTGCAATGCCACTGAAAGTGACAAAAATGCCCTTAACATTTAAAATGTTGGGACAAAAATTGTCCTCATATCAAATTCCTATGTTTTTGTATTTGTACATCTGATATAGACCTTAATTTTCTATTATTTGCCTGCTTATGCATCTTAAGTATTTGAGTCAAGAATATTTAAAGCATTTTCTCAGGCTCGCCACATGACCTGAACAAAAAGTGCCTTTTCATAAAAATTACAATATATATATATATATATATATATATATATATATATATATATATATATATATATATATATATATATATATAATTTAAATTTTTATTTTTTTATTTCTAAACTTCACTCTCAGTTTTTAGGGTTGTTTATGTTTTTTTGTCAACATAAACAATAAAATGGCTAACTACATGTTGGTTAGACCACATGACTTTGATTTGGTGGACAAAAGTTTTTTGAATAATAATAATATTTTAAAACAATTGTTTCACTGCTTATTTTTTAAAATATCATTCTGAAATACGCAAACAGTTTTTTTTACAAGAATTTCAGCTTTTAATGAAACTTTTGTTTTTTTTACTGTCTCTGGATGGTTATACCACACAACATTTAAAATATGATAATCATGGAAGAGATGTGTTCAAGTAATCGTTTTGTGCGAATTGCATTTTTTTTTATGAATTCTTGAATAATTTCATAGATCTTGACAAAAAATAAAATAAAAATGAGTGTCACGTCATTGACCCATATATTCCTTTTTTTTTTTTTTTTTTTTTTACTTACTGAATATGGTGAATACATTTTACCTTTATTGATTAAAATACTCTATATGTATATATGAATGTGTTAAAGCATGGTGTTTGAAGTGCTTGTCAATTCTATTTCAGAGAAACTCACTTTCCAGAATTCTCCATCGCCCCAAGAGTTTAATGAGGGGGATGACGCTGACATCATCTGTGATGTCATAAGCTCACCGCCCCCGACTATCATCTGGAAGTATAAATCGATTAGAATCCAGCCTGAGTCTGATGGTAAGACATGTACAGGCAGAAGGCCAAGAGAGCAGATAGTCTCTCATAATCTTTCAATCCCCCTCCCTCTCACCCTCTATTTTTCTCCTTTCTGTAACACTCTTCTCTTCACTTTTTTTAAGCTTCTGCCATCCTTCTGTCTCGCCTGTCATAAACATCCCTTCTTTGAGTTAAATGTCTGTGCCCAGCACAGACACCCTGCTCATGAGTTTCAGCCCTCTGGCATGACAGTAGCAGCGTGAAATTGAAGCACCTGAACTTTGATTTGGAGAAATCAAAGTTAAAATCTTTTAGCCTCATTCTAATGTTTATGAAATCAGATTATTCTAAATTTGTGGATATACGCGTTTAATGAATAAGATGCAATGTCGTATTTATCTGAGCTGTTTAGTTTGTCTGTTCAAGCCTCCTTTGGATGGAACTACTGTAACCTCGGAGGGCTCTTCCCTCAGAGACCGCTGGAATAGACATTGACCACAGCTCTCTGCTGTGAGACATGAACTCACAGTTTTTTCATTGCAAAACCACTAATTGCAGGATAACTTGAAACCCGAACTCCTCTGTGTAAATAATACATTTTGCACATTTCTCTTGTTAACCACTTCGGTGCTCTTCTTTTGTTTGACTAATGTTCTGCTGTAAATTGTATCCATACTGTGCAAATTATGCAAATTTCCTGTATGCATTAAATACCCAGGTTACCTACTTTACCAAAATATGCAGTATAGAACAGAGAACACTGCATGGAATATTGTTATTTCAAAATGCAATGTGCTCGACTTGACCACCCATTCTATTATGGCAAATGAACTGGAAGTAATTACAGCCACAATTTTTACATTTTAGTTTTTGACTCATTATTGATTAGACTACCCAAATCAAGTATTCCATTCTGAATATAGCCTTTGTCCTGGCTGAAAAGCTCTGCTTTGTCTTGTGCATTTTTTATCACCACAAGTTGTGTTTTCCATCGTTTTCATTATATCATTACAGTTACAGATACACCTTTACTCTGGGCATAAAATAAAGATAGCACTGCAGAATGGACCATAAAGATTAATTTTATATGGGGATAAAACGTGATATCGGTTGTGCAGCCGAGTCATTTTTGCCACCCAGCATGTAATGAGAGGCTCGTTAACATGGTCTCCTTATCTTACTCAAGAGTAATTACAGTCTCATTTTGCATTCTCTCTCTCTCTTTCTCTCTGTCCCTCACCTACAGTCCGCTTCAAGGTCCTGAGCAACAACCACCTCCAGATCCGTGGCATCAAGAAGACAGATGAGGGTCACTACACCTGTGAGGGCCGCATCATGGCCCGGGGAGAAATCGCCTTCAGGGTCATCATGGTTATTGTCAATGGTGAGGACTCAATCTCAGAGCCACCTGCTCTGTCACGGCACATACACATGGGAGCAGACAGCCTGGGTTTGAAAAGACCAGATTTTAATGCTGAAGTTAATGCTGGTTTGGTGCTGGTGTAGATGGTGGACCCGCATTAGCCACACTGCATGTATTCTACATACACTCAGCAAAAAAAGAAACGTCCCTTTTTCTGGACACTGTATTTTAAAGATTATTTTGTAAAGATCCAAATAACTTTACAGATCTTTATTGTAATTGGTTAAACAATGTTTTCCATGCTTGTTCAATGAACCATAAACAATTAATGAACATGCGCCTGCGGAACCTTTTATTACGACACTAACAGCTTACAGACGGTAGGCAATTAAAGTCACAGTTATAAAAACTTAGGACACTAAAGAGAACTTTCTACTGACTCTGGAAAAAAAACAAAATAAAGATGCCCAGGGTCCATGCTCATCTGCGTGAACGTGCCTTAGGCATGCTGTATGGAGGCATGAGGACTGCAGATGTGACCAGGGCAATAAATTGCAATGTCCGTACTGCGAGACACCTAAGACAGCGCTACAGGGAGACAGGAAAGACAGCTCATCCTCGCAGTGGCAGACCACGTGTAGCAACACCTGCACAAGATAGGTACATCCAAATATCACACCTGCAGGACAGGTAAAGGATGGCAATAACAACTGCCCGAGTTACACCAGGAACACACAATCCCTCCGTCAGTGCTCAGTCTGTCTGCAATAGGCTGAGAGAGGCTGACTTGTAGGCCTGTTGTAAGGCAGGTCCTTACCAGACATCACCAACAACAATGTCACCTATGGGCACAAACCCAACTTCGCTGGACCAGACAGGACTGGCAAAAAGTGCTTTTCACTGACGAGTCATGGTTTTGTCTCAGCAGGGGTGATGGTCGGACTCACGTTTCATCGAAGGATTGAGCATTACACAGAGGCCTGTACTCTGGAGCAGGATCAATTTGGAGGTGGAGGGTCCGTCATGGTCTGGGTTAGTGTGTCAGCATCATTGGACTGAGCTTTTTGTCATTGCAGGCAATCTCAGCACTGTGCATTACTGGGACGACATCCTCTTCCCTCATGTTGTACCCTTCCTGCAGGTTCATTTTGACATGACCCTCCAGCATGACAATGCCACCAGCCATACTGCTCATTCTGTGCTTGATTTCCTGCAAGACAGGAATGTCAGTGTTCTGCCATGGCACGTGAAAAGCCCGGATCTCAATCCTATTGAGCACGTCTGGGACCTTTTGGATCAGAGGGTGAGGGCTAGGGCCATTCCCCCCCAAAAATGTCAGAGAAATACTTAATGCAGCTGGTCACACCAGATACTGACACATGTCTGTGAAACTTGTTCAGTTTATGTCTTAGTTGTTTAATCTTTTTATGTTCATACAAATATTTACAAATGTTTGTAAATACATGTTTGCTGAAAATAAATGTAGTTGAAAGTGAGAGGACTTATCTTTTTTGCTGAGTTTACAATGAATAAATAGGCATAAGTAATCCAAATGAATGTAGCTATTTTTGATTTGTTGCAAAATATGTTTTGAAGTCAACCTCTGTTGTGTGATTGTTAAATTTCTGTCTTGAATGTAGTCTTTTATTCCATTTCAAGTTCCAATTTAGCATCTGATGGAATGTAGTTAGTTTATTTCAAATTCAAATTTAAATTCAAATCAAGAATCGAAAGGGAGCCCATTCTAAAATTCTGAAATTTGCCCAAGCCTGACCAGGATGATATTTCTGTTGAAGCTAGTTGACCAAGGAACACTTGTTGGTTAAGCTAATTATGAAGATAGCATCCCTTACTGGGTAGCACCATCTTAAAAAACAACACCATAACTGGTGATTAACTATGCTGGTCTTTTCAGCTCGTTTGCCGATTGCATTTAAGATGAGTGTTCTTTATTTCAGCTATTTAACGTCAGTATTTTGCTCAATGTTATTTTCACTTGTCTCTCTTTCTCTGTCTCTGTCTCTCTCTCTCTCTCTCTCTCTCTCTCTCTCTCTCTCTCTCTCAGTTGTGCCAAGTATCAGGACCCGCTACACTGAGTTTAATGCTACTGCAAACATCAGCCAGGCTGTGACATTGGCCTGTCATGCAGATGGCTACCCAGAACCCACTGTCACATGGGCACGGTATGTGTAATTTGTCACCCACACTATTCAGCTGGCCCCTTATCTTGCCTTGCCAAAAAGCACCAAAATTTTCAGCCAAATCTCTGCAGGGAAAGATTGGCTTTTTCTGCAATCCAGGACGGAGAGGGATTAGAGTTATTGAAGCTTGTAAAAGCTGTATGAATGGTAGACACACTGTTTTCATCCTTTCAGCTGCTGGTAAATGTGGCAGTTGCCAGCTTTCAGAATGGCTTTAACTGTAAACATTAGTGACTTCTTTAACCAATTCGCTACTGATGGGTAACATGAACAGAACAAGATCAACCTTCCGAAAAGGGAGGGTCAGGAACGCCCACCACAACCTCATTTATATCCCCTCATCAATGACTGTGCTGTCATTTGGGGGTAGTTTTAAACTGTCGCTCAGTTGCTGCTGTTACAGGACAAAAAGATCAGGAATTTGGATCAGACTTGTGTACAACTGATTTAGTGTCATGATGAGACAGTTTTAAAGAGTGGTGGCAGTCTTCCAAAAAAACCCATCAGAAGAAAATCAGCTCAGTTTTTATGGCCTTCAGACATTGGTTTTAACAGTTATATTGGCTCAAGGACAGGAAGCATCAAGAAGGGGAAGGTGACTATGCAAAAAATTTCCTTTATTCCAAGGATCAGGACAGTACAAGGATCCCCGGTGGGTAAAAAAAAAAAAACTTAAATGGATAGTTCACCCACAGATAAAATAATTCTCACCATTTTCTCACCCTCATGCCATCCCAGATGTGACTTTCTTTTTTTTTTGCTGAACACAAAACAAAGGTATTTAGAAGAATATTTCTGCTCTGTAGGTCCTCACAATTCAAGTGAATGGATACCAGATTTTTGAAGCTCAAAAAGCACATAAAGGAAGCATAAAAGTAATCCATCAAGCCCAAAATATACTTCGCCTGTCCACGTTCCGTAACAGTCCACGGACAAATGTGCATGCGCAAGGTTGACTGTTGAGATCAAAGAGTCCACTAGGTGTCAATATATATAACATATATCATATCCTACTCCATTGTTTTATTGTTGTTGTTCTTGCTTCCTCTAATGGTGGATCTTCATTTTTTTCTTCTTCTTTATCCTTCAGAGTGGATGTCCTGTAAATGACATGACTCGGTGTTGCCCTCTAATGTCTAGTAGCATATAAAAAATCAATTGTACTGTGCATGTGTCAAATGTGTCCATTCGCACTCATTCACGTGAAAGCTTTTAAAGCTGTGCACACACAACTGTGAGCGAGACGGAACGGAATACACAAAGTGAAGTATACCTGGGCCTTAAGACTCCAGTGGATAAATCCATATTTTCAGAAGTGATATGATAGGTGTGGATGAGAAGTAGATCTATATTTAAGTCCTTTTTTACTATCAATCTCCACTTTCAATTCCACTTTAACATTCTTCTTCCTTTGTTTTTGGCGATTCACATGCTTTGTGCATATCACACCTACTGGCAGGGAGGAGCAATTATAGTAAATAAAGGACTTAAATATTGATCTGTTTTTTATCCACACCAATTATATCACTTCTGAAGATTTAGATTTAACCACTGGAGTCTTCTGGATTACTTTTATGATGCTTTTATGTGCATTTTGGAGCTTCAATATTTTGGTATCTATTCACTTGCATTGTATGGCCCTTCAGAGCTTAAATATTCTTCTAAAAATCTTTGTTTGTGTTCAGCAGAAAACAAATTCATTCACCTCTGGAATGGCATGAGGGTGAGTAAATGATGAGATAATTTTCATTTTTGGGTGAACTATCAATTTAAGGTGTTTTGCAGGTCTTTGCTGTTCTTTTAAACTGGTCAAGACTGTTTAGTTTGGTGGCTTCAAAGGGGTTTTGGGTATTTATATACCAGCTGGCTCAGACTAGCTAGACTTGCTTAAACCAGACCAGCAAACTGATTTAAGGTTACTGTTTTTTTGGGGGGTTTTTTCTGAACGGACCATAGGGAAGAGATGCAAAATCGGTGTCATGTGTCATAATCCAAGTTTTCCAAATGCATATGGTGGTGAGAAACAACCCAAAATTGAAGTCATTTTTCAGCTAAAATCTTGACGTCAGTTGCGCATTCAAGTCTTTTCATAGTGGCACTTTCATGGGAGAACTTTTACTATTTAGTGCTAAAAACAACGAGCTTTGTGAACACGCAAAGCTGAAAAATAATACTCCAGAACCGTGCTCTTTCTGGACTACCAGCATGATGAGAGAAGTTGTGCACTGCAGGGTGAAGAATCCATTTCATGGATTCATGGAATCCATTTTATGGGCAGGCTCGCATTCCCTCTGAATTTGTTTGTGTAGATGTAGAGGGGCATCGTGTATTCATGACTTTGCTGAGCAAGTGACAGCAGGAAGGCCAAACAGTAAACTCATCCTCTCTCTCTCTCTCTCTCTCTCTCTCTCTCTCTCTCTCTCTCTCTCTCTCTCTCTCTCTCTCTCTCTCTATATATATATATATATATAGATACATACATACATATTTTCTGTTCATAATGTCTTGTTAAATGCTTATTTTATATTAAATATTATAGTGTATATTGTTATTATATTTATTATTTTAGTATTTGATCTGTTTCTGCAGAACTGGAAAACTGTGGCATGAGGTTTGAGAGTTTTTCAAAGTATTTCTCTCTCATGGAGAAAGTGTGCCTCTGTCTCGACGTCACCAGTGTCACAGTGAGCACAGACTTATTCTTCCTTTGGAAGCCATGTTTGTCTGAAAAATCACTGCGCCTGTATTTGGTGAGGATCTGCCTCTATTTTGGATCTCTAACAGTGTGGAGATATTCTGCCAGATCATACATTCCGTTTAGGGCCCGATAACTTTCCAATTTGCTTTGGTTTTTACTTTCATTTTCCCAATGGTCCAAATGTGAATTTTTGCATTCTTTTATGATTTGGTTTATTCTGATTTGGTTTTGTTCAGCAATACTGGTCTGAAACTTGTTAGTTGTTAGTGGGTTTGTGAGTTTCAAAGCCAACTGACAAAGGGGACTGGATTTAGGCTTCAACACTTCGGTTTTAAGGGTTTCATGTTGCAGTGTGTTAGGGAAACTTGAATTTAGGTGTGTCCAGAATTTGAGGGATTGTTTTTCAAAATGTATAATTAGGGGGTATCTGACTGGCATGCATTAGTATAGTGTTTTTCTCTGAACTCTTAGAATGTCTATACAGAATTCTGCATGCAGGGATTCTATGAGCTGTTTGTCCCATCTAGAGTAATCTGCCAGACGGAGAGGACCCCAAAGCTCACATCAATACAGAGCAATAGGTATAATAATACTGTCAAATATTTTACACCAAATAGGAATGTCTATTTGGGAAAATTGGCCTTAATAGCATGGAATTCTCTTTTAGCTTTCTCTTTCAATGCATTCACTTCCAGACCAAAACCCTCTGAAGCATTATTTTAGATTGAGGTAGTCGTAGTGTAGGTTGTGTTCTATTGCAGTGTTTCCCAGAGTGAATATCTGGTTTCTTATAATCTGTCTTTTTTCTGGAAGATCATATTTTTAGTTTTAAGTTTATTTTTCCCCTTTTTTTTTTTTTTTTTTTTTTAAATTGACTGTCAGGGCCCAGTTCTGACAGTAGTTCTCCAGCAGGTCCAGGTGCTGCTGTAGTCCTTGTGCAGTAGCTCACAGCAGCACGAGATCATCTGCATAGAGAAGAAATGTAACTTCAGGATTATTTAGAGTTAAACCAGGTGTTGCAGATTGTTCCAGTAGCACTGCTAACTCATTAATGTAAAAGTTGAACAGAGTTGGACTTTAACTGCAGCCCTTTCTCACTCCACGCCCTTGAGTGAAGAATTCCTTTCTTTTATTGCCAATTTTTTACTCTGCACCTGTTGTCCAAATACATAGATTTGATTGTGGCATAAATTTGAGCCATATTGCCAGAATGTAGAATTTTATAATATATAGAATTTTTATAATAACATCATGCCAAATGGATTCAAATGCTTTTTTAAAATCAACAAAACAGCTTTTTTGATGAATTTGCTGGTTGACTATTGTGTATCCAATCTGACTCATTCTCAAGGCATTGTGTTTGGAAAGGAAGGATTGCATAACAAAGTCTTCCCCAAATTACTGTTTACACAAATGCCTCTGTAGTTATTGGGGCTGAATTTGTCTCCAGTCTTATATAATGGGTTTATTAAACCCATTCTCCAGGTATCTGGCAAGTAGACAGTTTGCAGAACGAGATTGAACAGTTTTAACAGGGCTGTGCTTCAGCATTTCTGTTCCAATGTCGTCTAAACCGATGCCTTTCTGGGTTTTAGTTTCTTTTGTACATCTGCCAAATCATCTCTGCTAATCTGATAGGCTAAAGGGTTTTGGTTATTTTTTATTGTAGATTCCAATTGATTCATCTTATTTTGCATGCTTTTCTGGTCAGGTGTGAGATTTTCTCTCGACAATGCCACAGCAGCTCCCCTTTCGTATTTTGATACTGCCGTTGTTGTTCTCCACCAAAGTTGTATTCTTAACAAACCTTTTGCTTTCCTTAAAGCTGTATATAAACATAAGTGACATATTTTTCATAACCAACCTTTTGCTTCACTTACAGATGTATATAAAGTTAATTAATTTACATATTCCTAAGTAATGTTTTGCTCCCCCTACAGGTAAATACAAACTAACCTTTGCTTCCCTTACAGGTGTTGATAAATGTAATAAAGTAATTTGTGCCCCACCTGACACTGCTGCAGCAGTACCCCGCACATGCCAAATGTAATCAAGCTTTGTATTCCTATCTAACCAATTGCCTCCCCTACATGCGTGTACAAATGTAATTGTCATGTTTATCTTAACTAACCTTTGGCTTCCCTTGCGGTGTATATAAATATAATGGCTAGGTTTTCCTAACTAAACTTTTGCTTCCCTTACAGGTGTGTACAAAGAGTTACTTCTGTTTTCTCCACAGGCACTTTCAATTCCTAAGTTTCATAAATTTATAGATGTACATCTACAGCAAAGGAAACACAGCAGCGCTCCCACAGGAGCCCCTTTGCCATGCCCACAAATGCTCAATCCACTGCAGTACTTTAAACTCTATTCCTGCAGGAGGCCTACTTACTCTAAAGTTGCAGCAGCGTTTTACCATGCTTCCACTGAAGACTTTGTCTTCGCTTCTCAGCAGCTGCAACGATCACAGCATGAGATGGCGGTCACCACCTCCTCCTGTTCTTTTCAAGCACCATATTTCCCCATCTCTGAGTTAGGCTCTGCAGCCGATCTGACAGTATACCTATGGTACAGCCCCTATAGCCGCATAAAGGTCCTTCGTCCAAACCTTCCACCCAAAGCAGGCCCTCACGTGAGGCTGCCTCTGAAAACCAGCTGTTCCAATGCAGTTTACCACGATCTAGCACTTCTGTCAGACTTTTCATTTCCTTCACCCAATTTGGGGGGTTATATTTATTGCGCTTAATAATCGTTCCACTACAGCATATTTTCCACATCACCATTCAAAGGCATTTAACCAGATACCACCAAAGGCTATCTGAGCGGCATACTTTCCATAAATCAATATTCGGCAAGCCGTACCAGCAATCAATATCCCACAAATTTCTCTGCTCATTAAATTCTTATGCACCAGAATGCCTCTAACCATCGATATCTTAACAAATGCCTAACAACCCTTTGCCTTGGTTACCATTCAGTAAACACAGCTTGCACGCTTGACGCTATGTTTATCCTAGCCTTCTTCGACTTTCTGCATTGTTCAGAAATCCCCATCAATACACAATTCAATCCCAACATCCATCCCACCTTCTGATGATAATAACCACGCAGCTTCAAGATTCTGGTTTCAAAAGCTCCTTAAATCAGTCCTCCTTTAATCTGGCGTCGCGGGACAAATTTTGTTCCAGTCATTCATTCCGTATCAGCGCAGCAACTACAACTGCCCAAAAAAGGTTTATCAGAACAACAAATTCAATCTCTCGGGCGTTGGCCCTCAGCATATCACTGCTGCATCAGATCTTATCGTTTCCACATCAGGAAAGCTTATCAATCATTAATTAGCTAATCCCCTTATCGGTACCACCTCTCTCTATCACTCTTGTCACCACCTGCCACCTTCTTGTTACATCCTGCATGCACACGCACGTATGTGTACACGTACGTAGGTGTATGTATTTCTTTGTGTGGGCGCGCATGCAGATGTGTACGCGCGTGTGTGTGTTAGCGCATACGCATGTATCTATGTGTATTTGTGCACGCAAACGCAGCACGAGCCAGCTCTCGTTCTCACCTTCCCCATTCAATTGCATGCTGGGCTTACCAGTTGGAATGCCCTCAATCTCCCTCACTTTAGAGCAGTCTCCCATTCGAATCGCAGTGTAGCCCCCACTCGACCAGCTATCGTACAGGAACAGACCTTCCTTTTTGGGGGTAACCAGGACTCGAGTCGATAATTAACAGAGGTTTGGAAGGTGCATGTTACTTTTAATCTGACAAATCATGGCCCGCGAGTAGGAGTATATAAGCCGCTGCGTACCTGCTTCCTGTGACAATTCTCCTGACATCCCTCCTCCACCCCTTCTTCACCTGTTCTCTAGATTCATCATTTATATAAAGAAGTTGGAGCGTGTGGTTGGGGGTGGGGGGGGGGGGGGGGTGTAGTCAGGATCTGTCTTGAACGAGTCTTGAGCTCTGAACCCTCCAGTATATGGACAGCAAGCCAAATAAACCTACCTCTTCTATATAAGATTACATTAACATACGTACTACTGAACACTCTTCCTCTTTCATTGTGTCCTGCAGTGGTAATGTCGTATTGGAATCAGGTGAGAAGTACAGTCTGAATGAAGATGGATCCGAGTTAACCATCAAAGACGTCAAGAAGGTTGATGAAGGAGAGTACAAATGCATTGCCGGGAACAAGGCTGGAGAGAGGAGTGAGGAAGTCAGCCTCAACGTGTTTGGTAAGACTCTGTCACCTTGTTTAAGCCTAAAGGGATAGTTCACCCAAAAATGAAAATTCTGTCATCATGTCATTACAAACCCTTATGACTTCTATGGAACACAAAAGGACAAATTTTGAAGAATATCCAGCTTCAAAGCTTCAAAAAGTATGCCATAGTATCATTAAAGTGCTCCATGTAACCCACATCATTTTCCAAGTCTTCTGAAGTGGAACGATTTGGTAAGAAATAACTCAAATTCAAGTATTTTTTTTTCAGTGAAAAGATGAATGTTCATGAGAGTGCATAAGTGAAGCTCATTCACACTGTCTCACTTAAGTAATGGATGACAGAGTTAAAATTTTTGGGTGAACTGTTCTTCCATTACCTCTGCCATTACCATGATGGCCATTGGCACGGAACTGGAAACAAGTGTAAACATGCTAATTACTATGAAAATGTAGAAGGTTTCTTCTGCCACCACTGAGATCTGATTAAATCAAATGCATCAAAGTGCCATTCCAGCCCATTGAATCCTTTAAACAAAGTTCCTCTGTTGAATTATGAAATACAACAAGGTGTTGATTAAATATTGAAAGCTCTAAGCCATGGAGGCAGTCTCTCATCTGTTTAAGTGAACAATTTCCATCTCATCAACTTAAGAGCACTGTTCGCCATTGTGAAGGCGAAGTAATTGCACAAGGTTAATCAATATCTCTCTTGCCTTCTAAGAGTGTTTGTAGGCTATGTATTGACTTGTTTGTGTGTGTGTGTGTGTGTGTGTGTGTGTGTGTGTCAACAGTGCATCCGAAGATCACTTTCCTTGACAACCAGACGGCGACTGAGTTTGACGAGCAGATCAAGCTAACTTGTGAGGCCACAGGTGACCCCACCCCCAACATCATGTGGAGCTTCGGTCGCCGGGTCTTCACCGAGAATGAGCAGGTGCTGAGGTTGAGGGGTCAGGGTTCAGAGGGCCGGGGGGATGGTTTTAAGGTCTATGTTTCAAAGTGTGGGGCTTGACAACACATTTAACCTTAACAACAGCTGCAGCTTTGATTGCTTATTGTCTTTGCTAAATGCTGCTGGAAAATCATTGTAGCTGGTTTCTAGCCAGTCCAAGATAGTCATTAGCTGGTCTTTTTCAAAGAAATTGCTTGACCACCTAAAGCTGGTCTAACCAGCTTGGACTAACAAAAGACCATCTTATGACCAGCTTGGACCTGTTAGAAAGCAGCTACCATTTTAAAAACACAGCTGCCATCTTTAAATGACAATTCCGTCATCATTTACTCTTCTTTATGTTGTTCCAAAACAGAATTTCTTTCTTTGGTAGAACACAATATGAGGTAGAATGTTAGACTCACTCACCATTTACTTTCATTTCATGGGAAAGAAAAAGATGCAAGTAAATTAAAGTGAATGTTAACTAAGGCTAACATTCTGCCTAATATCTCTTTTTGTGTTACATAGAAGTAAGAAAGTCATATGGGTTTGGAACAACATGATAAGTAAATCACTATGAACTTTCGCTTTAATCTGAAATACTAAACCATATGCAGGACAACCCATAATGTCAGTTATGACACCCAGCAACATATCGATAAGCCCCTTGTCAATAAAGCTAGTTAGATTGGTAACCTCACTCTTGTGCATGGGATGCCAGACTCTTTAATTAAGACATCAATAATCCCCCTCTTACAGTTTTTTTTCCTGAATTGATTCAATTTTACAGTATGTAAGTGTGCCAGTGCTGAATATGCAGATATTCAATACTATATTATTTGCAGTACATAGAGTATACAATACATTCACTGTACTACTGTAAATTGTGATTACTGTAAAAAATGTTATTGCAAAATGCACTATATCATTTTTTTATTAATTCTGTAATTACATGCCCTGGACACTGTGTTCTCCATTTTCTGATGTAGTGTCTAAGGAATGCTCTGTAGTGTTTATATGTTGACTTGCTGTGTGTATGATCTGAGAGCATTGTTTGATTTTGAGCATAGATGAAATGATTTTGAGGCGATTGATTTTAGTCATGGGTTTTGTGAATGTAATTTGAAGATTTGGTTTTGTGTTTAAAGTTGTGAGAAAATAGGTGAAGGTTTCAAGAAATTAGTTTTATCAATTCAGAAAAACTATAATACATCTGGCTAGATTGGTGACCTGCTACTGTTGAGCATGAGATGCTCTGCTCTCCCCAATGTGTGCAATTCACCTGCCATTATGTATTTGGACAGCACTACTGTAAGCACTACACTATTCATGGGTATGTGTGTTAACATGACTAACCTTTTCTGTGTAAAGTTATAGCCAAGTTTACAACTTTGTTGCCATGACGATGTAATGTCAACAAACTCTAAATTAACATAACCATGATGATTTAAACAACTTTACAGCCCAAATAATACATGAGTTTTAACAGAAGAATTAATGTAAGTGCTTTTATAAAATAATACTTTTCACATTTCTGCCTTTAAACTCTCCAAAAATGTACCCTTTTAATTTCTATTTTAAGTGTCGCACTGTAACCTCGATTTTTGCTTTTTAAAGAAAATGACAGACGAATCAAAATAATTTTTGGTGGTAATCAACAATATGCCACAAATGCTGTCAACTGACCTTAACCTGAACCCGGAATATTCCTTTATAGCAAAATGTCACAAAATATTATTCACAAACCTTCTACATCCTGTTTAATTTCTCTGAAAACAAGACTTTATATCTTATGTAATTTTTCTTCTAATGTAAATGTATCTTGTTTTAAGGATGTTTGCATATTTGTACTGGAAAACAAGACAAAAATTATGATTAAGAAAGTTTAATATTGTTCATTGTGCTGTAATTGAATATATCCAGTAAATTAGCGAGAACAAGAGTAATGTACAGGTAAGCCTTTGCTACAGACTAAAAGGCTTTTTTTTATATATCTCAGGACCAGCAGGCTCACCAGTACTCGGTCTTACTGCCCTGTCTGCTCTGTTGGACTCTGCATAGTTCTGATTCAGTCAAGGGCTCTGCCTAATTAACAACCCCGAAATACTCAATTACCTTCTATTCATATTTCATCATGGCATAGCCAATCAGAATTCATCGACAGCTGCTAAAGGCTCTTTGGTCTACTCTGCCTAATGGAGAGCATCCAACCCCTTCAAACTTTATTTCCTCTTTTTTTTTTGCTCTCTCAGGAAAACCCTTCATGTCCTGTCCTGTGCCTTCTTATCCAGGGAAAGTTGTTCTGAAAAATCTTTTAAAATATCTTAAATGTGCAAAATGTAAACCGTTGTTTTAGAGCAAAGGATTGATTGACAGGCGAGTTGGCGGTCCTTTGAATTGATATGAGACACATCAGGATGGATTTGGCATTTACACTACAAATGTTTTGTGATCACATGAAAAAAAAAGTTTTAGCACATCAAAATAAAGCTGATGGAAATGCAAATTATCACTAAAATGTCACAAGTGTCAACATAATATTTTTCCATTTAACTAAAGCACATGAATGTCGATACTTCAGATGTCGTGACAAACTGGTTTGGAAACACTTTTTGTCGAGAAAATATATATATATATTCACATGACAGAATTTGCCCCAATCCTTAGCCTGTGTTAATCATGATGACAAGGTACATATCCTTGAAAGCCAATTTATTGCGCGACTATGGATTGATTTTAACGGCATACCTGCACAGATCCGATGCTGCAAACATGTCTACATCAGGACACTTGCAGGAGTGCCAAAACAATTATCTTGTATCATGCACATCGACAAGTGCACAGAGAACAAATGAATGGCCACTCTTTGCAATTAATTTAATCATGGTAGACATCTGTTTATTTATTAAATTAGCTTTTCCACACCATTCAAAAAAATAGACGAATGTCACAGAATTAGCCCATAATGCAAAAAACATATCATTTCAATGCACAAAGATGTTTTAAATGAAAAATAAATATGCAATACTAAGAGAAAAGCTTCAGTGGGCTTTTTTGGAACACTAACATATAGCTCAATTCTATCAAATTATTGTTTAGCTTACTTTTGAAAAAATGCCAGCAAAATTCCCTGTATTAAGTTAAAAAAATTACCAAACAAAAAAAAGCATAAAAAAAAAAATGGAATTACCAAATTAAAAAAAAATATATTTTTAGACCTACATATGCCTTTTCTTTACACAAATTTATATTAGCCGTACCCTATTCTGTAGATGAAAAAAGTTGGCTGAATGATATTCTCAGAATATCTCAGTTGGTCGTTAAAAGTTGTTGGACAAATATGCGGGACATAATGCAGTTGTGATGGCGATGCTTTAGATTAGATGATTGTTCAAAATAGCCTATTGAATATCAGGAATGTATAATATGTAAACCCTGATATTACATTGCATCATTTTTTCTTTAAAAGCTGCACACAGCATATGAATGGTCAATGGATGGTCCTTATACTAAGACTGAAAGTTTCCCCACTACTTGGTGCAGGTTGCCAGCATGAACAGGACCATGACAATTTGATTTTGGGTCGGAACCGGTGGCAATCTGCGATATGCACAACACCAGGACCAATATTTCCCTTTTGATTGCAATTCCTCGTCTTCTGATTGATTTTATTTGTGAAATTAAAATGACAGTAAGATGGCTTATTTCAATGAATTGTCTCAATACTCTCCCCATTTTACCAAAACTTCGGAGGAAAAAAATTAGGGACATCTGGGAGGCGAATTAGCGATAAACACACATTTATGTATGGAAACGGCATGACGTCATCAAGCACACCGTTTTTATTGATAAAAGGCCATTTGAATGGAAATGGGCAGAAGACAGCACATTTCACACATTTTTTTTTTTACGCATTTTCACTTTGTCGATAACAAAATAGCGAGAAAAGTGGATGGAAACTAGGCTATAGATAGATGGATAAAAACTGTGTCTGTGTGGAACTATAAAAATTCCAGTGTTTGTTTTGTGCAACCTGCTGAGACTCGCCCCAACATCGTTACTCAAACAATGCCTTGAGTTAGGGGCGGGACTATCTGACTGTTTAAACACAGCAGATGCAGGGCATATTCGTAAAGCTGTTTTGGAAACATTGTTTATTTTTTAAGTGTCACAGGACATATAATGCCAATATAGCAAACAAAACTCTCCATTAATGACCAATAACGCCTACTATACATATCTAATACCCAACTGCAGTTACATATATCACTTTCCCAGGAGTAACTTCACTAATCAATTGTATGTTCTGCACAATCACTGTATATTTAATGAGCAGTTATTTCTGGTCATACGTTTCATGGCCATAAAGTTAATATCAACATCACCAATTTACACTCATTTCCATGGTTTATATTAAAAAGAAAATGAGGGCATGTAAATACAAACTGCCTGTAATCAAACCATGGTGATAAGTTGGTGATCTGGCATATTAATATGCATCTGATAAGTCAGGAGCATGTCTTCAGTTCCTTTAAATCTCTTCTCTGTGCTCTTTACTCCCTACCAAAAATGACACATAAACCTCAGAAACCAAGTGAGCAATATCTAAGCCTGGCTGGAATGATCTCCTGTGAACTCTGTAAGAAACTGCATTATGAAAGAGATCCGCTTTCTTTCTGCTCTGTTCTGCCTGTTTGGCTTAAAGATATAGCCATGCTTATTGCATGTGAGTTGACAGAGACAGAATGTTCTGACATCAGGGACAGTGTTTTGATCATTCACACATACCCAGAAGGAAAGCTTTAGTTAAAGGCCATAGTTACGCATTATAAGGCCTGTTTCACACTACATGCGTAAGCAGTGCTTAGTTATTTCAGCACACTTATTAATAGTTTACAGTATTCACACTGCCCGCATAAGCATCACATTCATAGGTGCAAGTTTCGTCATTTAGTTATTTTTTTTTAATTCAGCAGAAAATATAGTGAAAATGCTCCATAAATGTATATGTATCTACATATGCAATGTATAAATTAAGCAGTTTATAGATAAAGTTTATGGCTGTGGTAGATGAATTACCATTTGGATGTAAATGTGGTTCCAAACCTTATGTAAATTAGATTAGAAACTCTTTACAATAAGATTGTATTTGTTAACATTAGTTAACAAATAGTTAATAGTTCATTAGCTAATGAATATACTTATACAGTAATTATTAATCTTGGTTAATGTTAATTTGCTTTATAATGTACATTAACATAGTTAATGCATTCTGAATTTACATGAACAAACAAGAAAGAATGGTATTTTGATAAATGAACATTTATCAAGATTAATAAATGCTGTTAAAAATCATTGTTAGTTCATGATACCTAATGCATTAACTAACTTTTTTTTTGTATAGAACAGCATTTTGGTTATGATGTAGAAGTAATGTCAGTGTGAAAGCACAATGTGAGCCTGCTGTTGTACTGTAGTTATGTTGTTGCTTTGCTCATGCACTGCTTGTGCTTACTGTTTGAAACAGGCCTTAGTGTAACGTACTGAAAATCTGACGCTCGTGTACTG
Source organism: Moxostoma hubbsi (assembly GCA_032164185.1). NCBI lineage: Eukaryota > Metazoa > Chordata > Actinopteri > Cypriniformes > Catostomidae > Moxostoma > Moxostoma hubbsi. Next base: position 14,932,002 of record JAVLUX010000042.1, read on the forward strand.
AGTCAGGGGACTTAATATTAAATGCAGATGAACTACTACCCCATCATTTATAATTTTAACAGCTCTCTCATAGGCCTACTGAACTGTTCTTGACATGTCTAGTGGTTGAATCGTGTAATCAAGAGAGGCATTTCAGGGTTGCTACGCTGTCCTTCACTAATGATAGTCTCTTAATGGCACCCCTCCTTATCTGTGGTCATTTCAATTCATGCTATGCTGCTCCTAATGCTTTACAGCTGAAATGTCATTTTTGCACGACTAGCATCACCAAATGGAATCGTAAAAATAATCACTGTTATTAAACAGCTTCTAGAGAACTCCCCTTGTCTCACGTTGGTGGTTCAAACAAATAGTCCTGCCCAAAACTCCATTCTCTTTTTGGAAAAAATACTGATGACTCATCTTGCAGTACACAGATTTTTGTCCAACCAAATGCTCTCAATAATGACAATGTCTAGAGGGATGAGCCCTTTGATATGCCCTGCCTCAATTTACTGTTTCAATTGGAAAAATGTCACAGGACAGGAAACCTTATTCATCTATACATTTCATCTGGTCTTTAAGTAGACTACATTGTGTCTGGGGTATTAGAACCTTTAACACACTCTGCAATGATCTTGCAAGAATACCTAGAAAAAGACTATTAAGATGTGTTATTTTCTCTTGCGTGACCCTGAAGGTTCATTTTTGAGATTTAACAATGAGCAGATAATCTTGATGCTCTTTACAGGTTGAGGTCACCACCATGGTTGTTTATCTGCATGCAGAGTGTGAAAAGACAAGGGTTTTGTTTTAAAGGTCAGCAAGGGAGTCTGTGAACAGGATTTTGTTTTAAGAGCAAGATGGTCGACCTGCCATAAAAGCAGAAGCAGGTGCCAAAGCATAAGGTTTTAATCCATCGTAACCCCTTGACAATCTGTCAGTGACAGAGTAATTAAATCAATAGAGGAACAAGTGGATGTCAGACCACTACAATACAAGCGTGCCCTGTAAATTCAGATTACTTGTTTATGAACTGCATACCCAGACAGTGTGATAGGAACTATTGTGATATAATCATATTCTAGAGTTGAGTGCTTCCTTTAGTCTTAGCATCAGGTGGCACAACCACAGTTATCTATTCGCTAACTGTCTGATGAACATTGCACAGAAAAGGGACAAGCACTTTTTTGCGATCCGGCAAGCTCCTATATGATTGGCTGGCTTTGAACAGATTCAGGAAGTCTGAGTGCACATACGGAATCATAAAGGATGTGTTTACAAGGTACCGGCCTGCTATTATAAGGGTTTTTGAGGAAGAATGAATGACCGAATTTGTCAAAGTTTGTCAGGTTAGTGGCATCAAATCTTTAAAAGATATTCAAAGTTTTGTTTAATCAACAAGCAGAATTGTATGCTCTACTTTGACTTTTGTCTGTGAAATAATCAGTAGTAAGAACCTTTGGTGGAACAGAAATTCAGATTGCAAAGTCGATATGCATTTCCAATCATTTTATTTAGTTTTACTGTGGTTATAAACTATTCCAGGTAAACCTGTCTCTAAACGGCTCTTAAAAACAAAACAAACTGTGATTTGATTGCTTTTTTACAAAGATTTAAACGATTTTAAAAAAGCTTTCTCTTTATTCTAATGAACCACATGGCTTTTTTGTTTTTTTAGGAAGAACTCACCCCATTGCACAAGTCGTTTCCACAATAGCAAAGGTCTTTATTCTGCTTGATCAGTGTCAGATTTCATAATACATCCTAAAATCCCCCTTGTCTGCGCCAGATCCACTTTTTAAACAAATTGTTTGATTAGAAGTCAAAGTAATAGAATGCTGCCTTTGAAAAAAAAGATAAAAAATGAAAAAAAAAAAAGCTATTATTGTACCATTGTCACTCTGTCATAAGTTAAACGATTCAGTTGTCTTCTGTTCATGTCTGTTTGATTTATCAGTGGTGCGAGTCGCATCTTCAACAGCCTCTATTGTGAGCCTTGCAAATTCTCAGCGATTCCAGATGGTGCGTCATTGATTGATTTTAGCTTTAGCAAATGAGTCGAAAGTATAAAAACCTACACAGAAGCCAACTCATCAATGTCCCGTTGAAAGAATACAGGGATCTATGTTGTCATTTGGAAGAATGGCTCTGGTTTGGTTGTAAAGGCAGTTTCTGTGATGTATGGGAAATTGACTAAATGAATGTGGTGATTACAGATAACATCACAGGCAAGTAGATCTTTGCAGATTGATGTGCTGTTCGACATATCGAGCTTTGTTGTCCACCACATTTTATTTATATGTTAATGCTAAATTGTTGTAATTTTTAAGTGACCATTTAAAAACAGCTTAATATGCAGAATCAACTTTTATGTTAGCTTTTGGTTGGCTGATTTTCCTGAAACCACTGTGGTTCTGTTTGGTGATGAAAATTACATACTTCAGGTTTAAGGTGTGCATAATTATCTCCATAATTTTGTTGTATTTTTTTGTTGTTATTAATTATTGATGAACTGCCATCTTTTGTGTGGAATTTTGATGGCTTGTAAGCCTGTGATGATACCTTTCAAAAGATCATGCATGTGTCACCTGGAGCATTGCACCTGAATGTCTGAGCCTCCTAGCCATCTGGTGTCTAGCCTGCAGCTAAATGTGGCCTTCTTCCATCAAGTTTGATTGTTGTTCAAGTCATGATTTGTCACACCTGATGATGAGGAGGATATTTTGATCCTTTATGTGTCTTTGAGATTGTACAAAGAATTTTTACAAATTTTAAAAAAAAATACATTTCACCTTCATTAAAAATGGCATAAAGTCTGATTTAGTAATTTTTCAATGCTACTATAAAGGGTAGAATTTTTCTCCCAGTTTCACTCTATTATATGTTATATGCAAAACGTTGCAGCTGACTGCACTAAGTATCATCTGCATGTGTGATGTCTGTCTATAACTGTGTGGCTGCTGCTGTTTTTAAGGCTTGTTGCCCTTTTATGTCGTGTTTTGCTTTATGTGTCTTTGTCTTCCCAGGCTTCATGGACTCGACCTGAGAAACACAAGGTAGGGCTACTAAACAAGCAACCAGGTTGTTCACTAATCCTAGAGATGACCCTTATCACTGCAGAACATCAAGTGTTGGCTCTTTTCTACCCTCAAAAACCTATAGACACTCAAAGACACAACATATTTGATGAAATGGCCTCCTCAGTCTGAAATGACTGCAGTGTCATTTCAGTTCTTTATGTGTAGCATATCACCCATTATTTTCTCTTATAGCTTCCGTAAACAGAAATAGTGAAAATCAGGTCTTCCATCCTAGGTAGAAAAACTGAGAATAACTTTTTCCTTTCCAGATACCATTAAGGCAAACTTTTCTCAAGGGAAAATAAAGAGGAGTTGTTAGAGCAGGGGTTTCAAAGGTTCTAACATTCCTGGTGCTTCTTAAGAGTATGAGCCAACACTCAGTGTTCTCCCATGTACTCAGACAGGGGAATGTAGCGACACTGAAGGAGACACTAACTCACATATAACCAAATCTAGCTTTAGAGAGCACAAGCTGTCCTAAGGCTTTTGTTAACATAAATACACAAAACTCTTCACTAGATAAACTCAGAATATGCCACATACCAGAGTTGTGAAACCCTGTCCAATTCCCATTCAACTTCTGTAATGTGACATATTTCAGTTGGGATATTCAGTGGAATCAAATATAGGGTGGAGCTTCATATTATTGTTTGAAAATGTATTGGTTTCTAAGTTTTACCATTACCAAAATAGTTCAGCGATTTGGTGTTTCCTGAAACCATATGAATGAACATTGAACAATGAACATTCGCAAACAGCAAAGTTGTGTGGTTTGAACTGCAGCTCAAACCTTTGGTTAGAAACATACATACATAGCAAACGTCTCGGGTTACTTGTGTAACCCTTGTTCCCTGAAAAAAGCGGAACGAGATGCTGCGCTGCTAAGCGCTATGGGGAAACAATCTTATTGTGAGCTGCTCTGAACATGTGTGTAACACGTCAATGAAATTGACTGGAATTTATAGCCTCGGTTGGTGAGATCATTGGACGCACCTGTGGCCAGGCTATAAATAGGAGGCGTCACCAGAGTGTCGTCAGATTATTTTTCTGAAGAGCGGTCCTGGGACGTCCCAGTGCGGCAAAAGAAGCGCAGCATCTCGTTCCGCTTTTTTCAGGGAACAAGGGTTACACAAGTAACCCGAGACGTTCCCTTTACAAAAAGCTTCACTTTGATGCTGCACTGCTAAGCGCTGTGGGGAACGAAATGCCCACGCCGCCGCACTGGGGCTGTCCGGACCCCTGATCGTTGTGAAGTGTTTTCACAGAACGCGAGAGGTCCCAGACATGAGCTTAAGATGTCGACTCAAGGGCATAAGCCCGGAGTAGCAGAACATCTAACACCATAAAATCCGAAGAGTGTGTGCGGAAAGGACTAGCCTGCCGTATCACAAACCTGGTTAGACATGAGCTTGAGAAGTCGACTCAAAGACATAAAGAGTCCGGAGTAGCGGAGCATCTAGCCCACAAAGTCAAAAGATGAGTTTGAGAAGCCGATCCAAGGGCTCTAACTCAAAAGTTCGTACCATGAACTAGGATTTGGCATGAGCCTGGGATGTCGACCCAAGGACATAGTCCGGGGTAGCAAAACATCCTAGCCCATGTAGAAAATTGTAGAATGTGCGTGGAGAGGACCAGCCCGCCACGTCACAAACTTGTTCCTGCATGAGTTTGAGATGTCGACTCGAGGACGTAAGAGCCCGGAGTAGCATGAACATCCAAACTATAGAATTTAATGAATGTGTGCGGAGAGGACCAACCTGCCGCATCACAAACTTGCTGCAGAGGGACCCCTCTAGCCAAGGCTTTAGAGGAAGCGACCCCTCTGGTGGAGTGAGCCCTGACACCTACTGGCGAAGCTTGACCGCGCGCCTCATAGGCCAGGGCAATAGCATCCCTCACCCAATGTGACATAGTCTGCTTAGTAGCGGCCGCCCCCCTGTTGCGGCCCCCATAGCAAACAAACAATTGCCCTGATTTACACCACTGGCTTGTGCGGTGGACATAAATCAGAAGGGCACGGACTGGGCAGAGTCCGTGAAGTCTTTCCTGCTCCGGCGTTAAAAACGGCGGGGAGCAGAAGGCTTCTAAAGTGACAGGATGTATTGTCGAAAAAGGAACTTTAGGAAGGTAATCAGGGTGAGGATGCAAAATTGCTTTGGCCATACCGGGGGCAAATTCTAAACAGGTCGGCAGAATAGACAGAGCCTGTAGATCCCCAATCCTCTTAAGAGAGGTAATAGCCATAAGGAAGACCATCTTGAGAGTCAGAAGTCTGTCAGACGCTGACTCCAGAGGTTCAAAAGGGGTCTCGACCAGAGCCTCCAGGACTATTGTTAAGTCCCACGAAGGAGTTCTGGCCCTAACGGGAGGCCTCAGTCGCCTGGCTCCATGAATGAAGCGGGCGAGTAGAGGATGTCTCCCTAAAGGCACCCCGTCAATCAAGGCGTGGCAAGCCGAAATGGCGGCCACATAAACCCTGAGAGTAGCGGGGCATATGCCTGCTGACAGTTTTTCCTGCAGAAACTCCAGAACTGAAACAATTTGGCAGTTAACTGGATCTGCATCATGTGAACTGCACCACCTTTCGAAGACACCCTATTTATTGGTGTAAATTCTTCTGGTGGAGGGAGCCCTAGCACTAAGAATGGTTTCAATAACCCCAAGCGACAGCCCTGTGTCCCTCAGTTGGTACCCTTCAGGGGCCAAACGTGAAGTTTCCACAATTCGGGCCGGGGATGAAATATTGTCCCCTGTGCTTGAGAGAGAAGGTCCCTCCTGTCCGGAATCGCCCAGGGCGAGCCGTCTAGGAGAGACATCATCTCTGAGAACCAAACCCTGTTCGGCCAGCGAGGCGCTATCAATAAGAGGCAAGACCCTTGCTGGCGAACTCTGGCCAGGACTCCCGGGAGCAGAGAAACCGGAGGGAACGCATACAGGCGCATTCTGGGCCATGTATGCGCCATCGCGTCCAGACCCAGGGGGGCTGGGTGACTCAGAGAGAAGTAGAGGGGACATTGCGCAGTCTCTTGAGAGGCGAAGAGGTCCACTTCGGCTCTGTAAAATCTCTCCCAAATCTGTTGTACTACCTCGGGATGGAGTTTCCACTCGCCCGATGGTAAGTTTTGTCTGGACAGAAAATCTGCTCCCACATTCAGGCGTCCAGGGATATAGACTGCCCTGAGTGACAGTAACTTGCCCTGGGCCCAAAGGAGAATCCGACGTGCCAGCAAATTGAGGTGGCGAGAAAGTAGGCCTCCTTGATGATTTATGTAGGAGACTGCTGCTGTGTTGTCCACCCGCACAAGGACATGGCAGCCTCTCAAATGTTGGAGAAAGTATTTCAGGGCCAGAAATACTGCCATCAGCTCGAGGCGGTTTATGTGCCAATCGAGTTGATGACTCTCCCATTCCCCTTGGCCACTTAAGACCGCACCCCAACCCGTCAGGGAAGCGTCTGTCGTAAGCATCCTGCGACGACACAACGCACCAAGAGTGGGACCCAAGTTGAGAAACCAGGGTCTGAACCACATAGAAAGGGAACGAAGCACTGGGCGCGTAACCCTTATTTGCCTGAGGGGACTGGCCCTTGGATGAAACCCCCTGGCTTTTAGCCACAGCTGAAACGGTCTCATATGGAGAAGGCCCAAAGGAATCACCGTGGACACAGACACCATGAGACCTAATATTCGTTGGAACTGAAGAACAGTGCAACTTTGACCTAGCCTGAGAATGCTCAGGGAGTTCTGAATGGAGATGACACGAGCGGGAGACAACTGTGCCTGCATCGTGATCGAATTCCATATAACCCCTAGATAGGAAATTTTCTGGGTCGGGGAAAGAACGCTCTTTTTGGCGTTGAGTCTCAGACCCAGAGAACCTAGATGAGCCAAGACGATATCCCTGTGCTGAACTGCCAGTTCTTGAGACTGGGCTAGGATCAGCCAGTCGTCTAGATAATTCAGAATGCGGATGCCCTGGAGTCGCAACGGAGCCAGTGCTGCATCCATGCATTTCGTGAATGTGTGGGGTGATAGGGCTAGGCCGAATGGAAGGACCTGATACTGGAAGGCTTCGTCCCCGAAAGCGAACCTCAGGAACTTCCTGTGCTGTGGCAGAATTCCAATATGAAAGTATGCGTCCATGAGGTCGATCGTGACCAGCCAATCGAAACGTTGGAACTGAGACACGACGGACCTGACTGTTAGCATCTTGAACTTGAGCGTCTTGACCGAGCGGTTCAAGGCACGAAGATCTAAGATGGGACGCAACCCCCCCCCTTTCTTGGGGACCAGGAAGTATCTGCTGTAATAGCCAGACTTTTTCTCTGGAAGGGGAACATGTTCTATGGCCCCTTTTTCCAAGAGATTTTGCAGTTCTACCTGAAGTAGACATGCCTGTTCCGGGCTTACGGTAGTGGAAACCACGCCGTTGAAGCTCGGAGGGTGGCAAGCGAACTGAATTCTGTAGCCTTTTTCTACTGTTTTTAGAACCCACATAGAAATACCTGGCAGAAGATTCCATGCTGCCAGGTTCTCTGAGATGGGAACTAATTTCAAGACTTCCTGTCGAGGGGTTGTCGAATGTTCCGTGTCCTGGATTATGGCAGGGAGCAACGGTACATTCAACATTTTGTTGGAAACCCCTGTCACCCGAAACACCAAGGGTGGCGGGAGTGAAGAGGTTTCGTGAGGGTATCGGGAGGGCCGAAGTGAATGATACACGCGCCCCGTCCCGAAGGGAACTACCCTCACAGGGTTGGATACAAGACCGTCAGGGCTTCTTTCTCTTGGAGATACAAGCCCTGAGGTCTTGTTTGGGAGGTTGCTGAGGGCGACGAGCCTGTCCCCAATCTCTGCGAGGGGGAGCACGACTTGCCACGCTCTGTTTCTGAACCTCCCTCCTAACAGAATCAGGGCGAGACTGGGTGACCGACGGCCTCGCCCCCTGAGTGCGACGAGGAAGGAATTGCCCAAAGGCTTCCTCATGGCTTTTGCCGCCTGGAATCTGGAGATAACCGTGTTCATGGCGTCTCCAAAGAGACCAGAAGGCGAAACTGGGGCATCAAGGAGGAAAACTCTGTCCTTATCCTTGATGCCGGATAGATTAAGCCATAAGTGCCTCTCAGTGCTAACCAAAGCGGACATAGACCGGCCAATAGCACGGGCTGACTTCTTGGTGGCACGGAGAGACAAATCCGTAGCGCGACGAAGTTCAGAAAAAGCTTTGTCGTCGAGGCCTCTTCCAGCACTCAAATCTTTTAGTAGGTCAGCCTGGTACGCCTGCAAGACAGCCATGGTGTGCAGCGCAGCACCAGCCTGACCCGCCGCTTGATATGCTCTCCCGACCAGCATGGAGGTTACCCTGCATGGCTTAGAAGGGAGAGCAGATTTATTAAGCGACGATGCCGAACCCGGCGAGAGATAACCCGCAAGTGTCTCTTCGACCGGTGGCATCTTTAAATACCCTCGCGCCTCAGCGCCCACGATAGTCGAATATATTGACGTCGAGGGTACGTGAATGCGCGAGGTATAAGGTTTATTCCAAGAACGAGAAAGCTCGTCATGGAGATCATCAAAGAAGGGAAGGGACTGATGAGGTGTTCCCTTCCCTTGGTGACCAGACAGAAATCTGTCCTCTAACTTAGAGCGCTTGGGGGGAACTTGGTCACGTGGCCAGTCTATTTGAAGCCTGGCCACTGCGCGAGTAACCACATCGAGCAGCTCCTCCGAAGATTTAGAATCGCGATTGGAGCGCTCAGATGCGGTTAACTCGGAATCTGACCCAAGGGAATGGAGGTCCCCCTCGTGAACTGAAGAGGCGCCGAAGCACGCTTCAGGATCACACGAGGGACCAGCAGGATCTGGGGAGAGAGCGAGCGAAAGGGGCGAACTCGTCTCTCGCTCCTCAGCCAGATCCATGCGAGAGCCCCACGAATGAAGTGTGGGTGCCGGCTCTCGGAAGTAAGCAAGGCGAAAGCGAAGCATCCCGACCGAAACTAGGTCGCAATGCGCGCACCCGCCCTGTTCCAACGCGAGAGTAGCGTGCTCTTCCCCCAAGCAAACAAAGCAAAATTGATGCGTGTCCCTGTCAGACATAGAACGCTGACAAGGAAACACGCATTGTTTGCCCTGTTTTTCCGCCATTTTCCCCTTTTTCTTTTCTTTTTATATATATATATATATATATATATATATATATATATATATAAAAAGAGAGAAGGAAGGAAAAGACTTAGATTTTTAGACAATTTTCTAACAAGAGTTTTGTGAAAACACACAGAGAGAAAGCCCTGAAGAAAAATGTCTGACGACACTCTGGTGACGCCTCCTATTTATAGCCTGGCCACAGGTGCGTCCAATGATCTCACCAACCGAGGCTATAAATTCCAGTCAATTTCATTGACGTGTTACACACATGTTCAGAGCAGCTCACAATAAGATTGTTTCCCCATAGCACTTAGCAGCGCAGCATCAAAGTGAAGCTTTTTGAAAAGGGAACATATGCTTGCTATATGTTTACTGTGTGGACATTATTTGACTTCAAGATATGATATCTTTCATTCCATATTTATCTTTAATTCTGTCAAGACTTTGACCATGTTTACATGCATATAAGTAAACTGCTTATTCTGGGGTTTTGCAGAAAACGTCACGTAAACTTGAATACAGCTGTTTAAGGGATTAAAGGCTGTTAAGAGAAAGTGCTTTAACACACACAGCTTTTTTTTTGGAGAACAAGGCTTACTTTGTGTCCATGTTAACACATAAGTGGCTTTCTTATAGGTTTTTGAAGAGCGCATATCTCATCAAGTACACCGGGGGACCCCAAAGTCTGATGTAAAGGGAAACCCAAATATTGCACTAACCTGTTGTAGTTGTACAGGAAATGCACCCCTGACGGTTCAGACTGAGACACATTCCAAAAAAATCTGATATTAATCTGATGACAAACCACATGTGGAAGTGGATTGAATTGGAGGTGTTTTTTCTTTATTTTATTTTTTTTCTATTCTTATCAGACTACAGACAACTAAATGAATCCCTTTGATTTGGACATAAAAAAAATAATTAAAAGAAAGCTTTATTGACTGAACAAATCTTTAATGACATCAGCAGAATAGAAAAGTAATTTCATAGGAAGAGCATGTTGTTACGTTTTGATTAAGATTATAAAAGTTCGAAGAAACATGCACAATGAATCATTCACATTCACAATAAGACCAGAAAAGGTGTCCATTTTGATTTTATGTTGACTTTAAAGCCTTTACCTGGCTCTAAAGATTTTACTCCTTTTATTTATTTATTTTACTTGCTTTGCTCATTTGTTTATTGAGAAAATTAATCAATGTCTGCACAGCTGATTAAGAATGATTCAGTTGTATATGGTTTGTGTAGGAAAGTCTGTTTATCTGATCTACTGAGATGAAAGGCCACAGTTATGAGATTGCCCACACATCACTGCATGTTTTTTGTAATCCTCAGGGTTGTAGATAAAAAGCACCACACTTCGTTAAATTTTTCTTGTCAAAACAAAGACATTACTGCATCAAGGGTGTTGATTAATTAGCAATTTCTTCACTTCAGACTGTAATGATGTCAGAAGGCAGTTTCTACTATGTGACTTTGACCAAATTCAATTAGCATTCAATCTTGCCATGTCTAGCATGCTTATTGTCGTGACTTCTACTGCTTCAAACAACATCAGGGGTAACTATTCTTCAACATGTACTGCGTCAATCCAAGCTGGGGCATATAAAAAGTTCTGTATTTAACCTGCTCCGTGTTTGGACACATTGTCATCCATCTTGTCATCTCTCAAGTGCTCGAGTGCATGAAATGAGTGACTCATATGAAAGTGCAGGAAACCGCTAGGCTCTTTTTTGTATAACATCTAACAGTCCGTGCAAACAGCGAAAAAGTCCTGAGTAGGGGTGCGGAAAACAAAATTTTCTAAATCGACTAGTTCGTGGGTTGCCTGAATGATGTGGCGGGCCACTCAAAACATACCTCACAGCTGCCAAAGAGACAATGTATATGACTGAAGCAGCGCATAGGGGATGAATTTTATGGTGCGACTTTCCCAACAAGATTTTACCTTGCAAACTGTCCAAAAGCTAAAGCACAGCTCGCTATGTAAGCGCTACTGCTAAAAGTTGTCATTATTTATGAAAGTGAAACATCTGTAACTAGTTGTACTAGTCTGTTTGACCATCCTGACATATCCACTGTCCTGAGCCGAGTGGTTCATTTCTTCTCTGCGAAGGCCTTGAGTTCAAGCTCTGATTTTATTTGGCTTTTGCTCACTGTCTGTCTACACTTTTAAGAGAAATGGATGGGCAGAATGAGGTTTCCTGCGTTCTCTATTAGGTGAGATAAGATGCACAAAGGCGTGTTATTGCATTTCAGCGCTAACACATAAGCCACTCTCTCACAGAAATGTTCTCCGTCTATACCTCACTTTCTGCTTTCTGCTAAATTTAACAACAGAATAGGAAGTAGTGATTCAGTGGAATCATTCAAGGCTAACATTCAAAGAAACATCGGTGCTGACTGCAGTTTAATATGTGAGCGACCCTCCTTAGAACACATAAAACCGAAGAGATGCTGCATATGCGACTTACTGTAAATTACTATGCAATGGGAGGGGACTCGGTTGACAGCCCTGCATACTAACAGCCCTCAGAATGTGAAGCACAAGCAGGATGGAATTTATGGTCGAGACCCTGGTTGTTACTTAAAGCACTCAATCCCTCAAATCGTGACTAAGCCAGTGCACCTTTAAATCAAGTCTGTGAATTGATTGAATTTCTGAGCTGTATACACTCCATTCCCCTCTGCAGTCAAATTTCTCACTGACCATTGAACAGGCACTTTATAAATGAAGTGCCACAGCAAATTTCTGAAACGTCTTTTTTCTTAGCTGTCTTTGCATGCTGTAGCTCTGTCAATGCCACTGATGAAAGGTGCATGCTAATGCACACATTTTACAGTAGTATTATTGACAAATGTATGCCGGTTAAAGAAAAATACGAATAATAAACAAACTGAGCAGCTTGTGTTTAATTATTATTTGATCATGTCATATTACAACAGCATGTCATATTTCATTCATTGTGTGTGCTGCCTTCTTTGTGCATATGCATGCAATAACAACATTGTTAGATATTAGACATACTATGCTCCACTAAGCACAAATCAACATTGTCCAATATTAAATCTGAAAAATCGGTGTCATTTGATTGATTCTGCTGCATTTAATACAGCATGTGTATGTTGAACTGACATTGCTTTTTTTTTTTTTAATTATGAGAGCTTTTCCCCCGTAAATGTCCTGTAACTAATGGAAGTCATTGGGTATCTGTGTGCATATTATGGCCAATGGCTTAGGCGTGGGACTGGAGGAGCAACTCATGTTTGTTAGTTGAGTAATTTGGTGTCAGCCGGCATGACTAATAAATGTATTTAAACGTGTCATGGAAGAGGCTGTGCTCTCTGATTAACATCGGGCACATTATGCAAGTCAAAATGTGCACAGTCAATTAATTTTCTTGTAAATGAAATAAAAGTGTCATTAATCTGAGAATTTTCATTAGATTTGTTCTTTTGAAGATTACGAAGTCAAACTTGCGTGTGTCAGGCGCTAACAATTGAATAACATGCAGTAGTTATAATGTAGATTACATACATTGTACATACATACATACATTTGTCCTTTTGGATTTACTATCAAAACCTTACACGCACACACACGATAGCACTTGCATTTGTCTGCTTTGGATGCATTGCAAAAGACCCTGGGAATGCAAGCTGCTCTTTGCAAGGCAAATTATTCAAGACAAGCAGCTCACTTCAATAAAGGTATAGTTCACCCAAAAATGAAAATTCTCTCATCATTTTCTCACCCTCATGCCATCACAGATGCATATGACTTCCTTTCTTCAGCAGAACACATTTGAAGAAAAATAGAAAAATTTCTGAGCTCAGATATTTTTCTATTTTTCTTCAAATGTGTTCTGCTGAAGAAAGGAAGTCAGACTTTTTCTGGCCAAAAAAAAAAAAAAAAAAGACACTGTTTGGATTTAAATAAGCAGATACTTAAGAGACTATGATCGGATCATTATTGCAGTGATTAATATATTTCAGCTGGCAACAATTATTTTAAGCCTAAATGATGCTGTGTGTAGCCTCTCATTTCTTAAACTGTCGGAAGACATATCCCGTGGTCGTAGGAAAATGTTTTACTGTGTTACAGAAGATGCAAATTATTGGGCTGCATCAAGCAAAGAATACAACAAAGGAGATTGCTCTCCACTCTCCAACACATTATTAGAACCTGGAAGGACAGTAGTGAACCATCAGCTTCGCAGAAGAAATAAGGTTGATCGTGATCGGAGATCACTAAATGCTTGGAAAAGTCCCATCGTAAAAAAAAACAACAGTAGAACTCACGGGTATGCTTAATAGTGAAAGTAAGAGACATAAATTTCCACATAAACAATGTGTCGAGAACTTACAGGATTGGGACTAGGATTGGCTGTGTGGCCACAAGAAAGCCACTTGTTAGTAAGGCTAATTGGAAAAAAACTATTTCAGTTTGCTAGGGAGCATAAAGATTGGACTGTGGAGCAATGGAAAAAGGTAATGTGGTCTGATGAGTCTAGATTTACCCTATTTCAAAGCAATGGGCGCGTTAGGTTAAGAAGGGAAGTGCATGAAGCGATTCACCCGTTAAGAATAGTGCCCACCGTACAAGCCTCTGGAGGCAGTGTTGATCTGCCATTGCTTCAATTGGTCAAGTCAAGGCTCAGCAATGTTATGCAGCAATAAAATAAAGTCAGCCGACTACCTGAATGTACTGAAAGACCAGGTTATCCCATCAATGGATTTGTTTCTTCCCTGACAGCACTGCACATTCTAGGACAACAATTCCAAGATTCATCAGGCTCAGATTGTGAAAGAGTAGTTCAGGGAGCATGAAGAATCATTTTCACACATTAATTGGCCACCACAGAGTCCTGATCTTAACCCCATTGAAGGTCATTGACGGAGAGACTTTATAGAGTGGTTCGACTCTCCCATCATCAAAACAAGATATTGAACAAAAATTAATGCAACTCTGGACAGAAGTAAATGTCGTGACTTTGCATAAGGTTGTCGAAACAATGCCACAACGAATGTGCACCGGAATCAAAGCTAAAGGCGTTCCAACTAAATATTAGTGTATGCACTTTTTTTTTTTTTTGGCCAGGCAGTGTACATATGGGATGTCATAAGAGAATTTTCATTTTTGGGTGAACAATCCCTTTAAGACAGGATGGATTGATTTCATACCACTTGCGATATATACAGGTGTTCAGATGAACCGTACCCTTTTAGAACCTTGTCAAGTGGTTTGGAAAACCATTTTCCAGGGCTCCCACTGTCATGAAAAATCTAGAATGTCAAACGAACTCATGCCTGCACCAAAAGCTCTAGTTTAAAGCCAGACAAGTAGATGCATTCACATACTGTTCATAGTTTACTAAAGCTACCAAGAAATGCTGTGAAATGCAAACATCACAGAGCAGCAATGAAACACATGGCTGCTTTTTATCGTAACACAGTTGGAACCAATATGATTGCTGAATTCAAAGCCCCTCCAGTCATAGGATCTCACAACACCATAGCAACCAGAAATGGGCAGCAGAGTGAAGGCGGTATGAGATAAAGTGTGTGTGCATATGTGCTGTACGGAACCGTAGTGTAAAACTGTTAGCACATTGTCCCAGCTGTGCTGTTCAAACAGGCTTTGTGGAGAAATAGCTTTAAAGTGGCCCCCGCTGTGTGGTCCACTTCATTATTGATTCCTGCCTCACTGTCTCCAAAAATACCCCCTTGAGCCATAGACACAGGCTGAAACACTCAAATACTGCCCCACTTCACTTTTAATGGCATCTGTAGTTTTGTGCTAGAATTGTATAAAGACATAGATCATTTTTACTGCGGTTTTCCTCTGGGATTTCACCCAAAAATGAAAATTCTGTCATCATTTACTCACCCTCATGTCTTTCCAAACCCATATTTACATTCTTATTTGAATTAAAAAGGTTCCAGTCCCCATTCATTGTCATTCCCTCTTTTGTGATTCATGGAAGAAATAAAGTCATACAGGTTTGGAACAACATTAGGGTGAGTAAATTACAGAATTTTGCATTTTGGGTGCACAATTTCTTTAAGGACCCTTTAGTACCCCTAGCTCTGTAGAGATCTGCACGGGCCTTAAAACGATGCCCAACCTCAACCCGTACCTACGGCCGTGTGACCTGAACCTACACTACCAGTACCGTCAGATTTTAAGCCGGTTCCGGACACATGGAAATATTGATGCAGTAGGCTGAATTGTGTATATAAGCATCGCAGGAAACATTCAGAAAGTATAGTATTAGTAAACATGCACTGTTTTAGGGCACAATTGCCCCTCTGCATACCAGAGCAAAAGGGAAAAAACATTGGCTTACCATTTATCAAGTTCTAAAACTTTGCTTTGTGAAGAACAATCTAGAATCATTTGTAACAGTATAACAGTCACATGAAGTCGTCTTTGCAGTCTGAACTTGCAGTGGTCAAAGATCAGTGGCCATCCATCATGTGTTTACATAGGAAAACATTTTAAAAACAGCACAGGCATGCTAAAAATAATGCTTTCGGTGTCAACAACCCCTTACTCGTCCATTTGTGTGAAGTCTGTGAATGAGAGCACGTGCGCAAAACAAGTTAGTTAGTCCTTTTTATCTGTTCATTAAAGGGATAGTCTAGCCAAAATTCTCTCATCATTTACTCTCCCTCATGCCATCCCAGATATGTATGACTGTATTTCTTCGGCTGAACACAAATTAAGATTTTTAAAAGAACATCTCCACTCTGTTGGTCCATAAAATGCACGTGAATGGTGACCAGAGTATAAATCTTCACTTTCACTTTCACATTTTGAAAGTGAATGTCAAAGTGGATATTTATGGTACAAATTGACAAAAATATTGATCTGTTTCTCACCCACAACTACCATATCGCTTCTGAAGATATGGATTTAACCACTTGAGTGATATGGATTATTTTATGCTGCCTTTATGTGATTTTTGGAGCTTCAAAGATCTGGTTCACCATTCACTTTCATTGTATGGACCAACAGAGCTGAAAAAAAATTCTTCTGAAATATTAATTCTTCAAAAACAAATTGTTGGTATTCTGCTAAAGAAAGAAAGTCATACACATCTATAATGGCATGATGGTGAGTACATGATGAGAGAATTTTCATTTTTGGCTGGGCTATCCCTTTAATTACAAACCTGAACTGGACCTGAACCCAAAGTCATACTTAAAAAAAACCTGTCCCGAATCCAGCCCGAAACCCAGCAGTTTATCGGATCCCATCAAGCTCGGGTTGGGTGACAGACATCTATAGCACTGCCATGTAGGGTTAACAATGTAGGGTTGAATAATTCCCTTGTATTTCACACATGCAGATTTTCTCACTGTATCACTCTCTTTGTCTTTCTCTAGAGTCTGGATGGTAACGTGATTGTACGCAGTGATGCCCGTGTGTCCTCTCTGACTCTGAAGTATGTGCAGTTCACTGATGCTGGCCAGTACCTCTGCACTGCCCGCAACTCCATTGGGCAGGACATCCAGAGCATGTACCTGGAAGTGCGCTGTAAGCTAAACACTGAACTTTTCTTTTTGTCCTTTGAATACAGTACGTCAAAGTCACAGTGTCATATTCTCAATATAGCTTTCTAGGTTTTATAACTTTTGGGGGCTGATTTATTCACAGTAAAGCAGACTCTCTGCATATGAATAACAATACAATATAAAAAACCTGTCCTGACATATATTTAACTCAATTTTGAAATCTAACTCTTTGTATTTTATCAAATTATGTTCACTCCAGTTTGCTGAGTGCATATTCATGCTATTTTGCTGGGTAGAGAATTATGGTAAAGCTATTTTTAAAGTTATTTTCATCTGGTATTACGCTTTGAAGCATTCCCAGAATCAAATTTTGAAAAGGGGTGTGGGGGGCTTGATGTGCAATGAAAGTCTAATTGGATTAATTTTTCTTGCCCCAAAAACAAGTAATGTTCTCTAGTTTTGAGATAGCATCACAATGTAATTGATAGAAATTGTGTGGAAATGCTGTTTGCCACAGTCAGACTTGTGAGTAATCAGCTTCTTGCTTGAGTGCATGGAGAGTTTTGCAGTAATTAGCATTAGACAAAGGTGATTTGTCTGTTTCAGATGATCCGAGATGAGATTGTTCACTCCCATTGCAGCCAAATATTTGCTGTCCATGTTTGTTGAGGAGCCAGACGCCATGTAGCTAGCTACCTGACTGTACCTTCCTTTTCATTCAAGTTTACATTTGAAAGGAAGATTTTTTTGAGTCTCTTGTTTATTTGTTTGCTTCTTTTGTATGGATTGAAGCTCAGCCTCACAGTAAAAATGGAGTTTCGGGCAAGCAGCCAGTTGGCAAGCCTGTATAATCTACCCATTCTGTTGTCAAACGAGTGAGCATTTTTATGCAAAGTTTAGTTGTTTATTTACATCAGCACAGGAGGCACGTTTCCCCCAAAGTTACATATGAAATTATCAGGAAGCAAAATTACCTGCATCATAAATCATTTCAAGGCTAAAAGGAATAGTTCACCCATAGTCATAATTACCCTCGTGTCATTCCAACACCATATGTTTTCTTTCTTCTCTGACACATGAATAAGATGTTATGCAGAATATCGCTGCTGTTTTCCACACAACCAAAGTATATGGTGATTTATTGCCAAGCTCCAAAAAGGACAAAAAGGCATAATGAAAGTACCATTAAAGTACTCCATTCTGCGAATTCTTCTGAAGTAGCTTTGTGTGAGGAACATATTGACTCTATACTCACTAAAAATCTTATCCTCCACGCCAACTCTCAAATCTCATTCTTATTTGTGTTTTATTAAAAAATTGTGCCTTTAGATGCTTTGAACCAGTTTTGATGTAAAACTCCATTGGTTCACTGACCAATTGCAACGCGACAAGTTTGAAAATCCATCACTGTGATTAATATTTCAAAAGTATAGCATAGGGGAATTTTATCAGTGAATAACGACTTGAATTTGTTTTTTTTTCCTCTCACAATGCTATCGAATAGCTTCAGAAAACTTGGAATACCACAGAAGTCAAATGGATTTTTGGAGCTTGGCAGTAAAAATCACCGTCCACTTTACTCATATAGTTAACAGAAGCTTAGATATTCTACCTATGACCTCCTTTTGTGTTAAAAAATAAATAAAACATGGTTAGAGCAACATTGAAATGAGTAAATGATGATGACATTTTCATTTTGGGTGAACTAACCCATTAAATTTGCCAATATTTATTTCGGGAACTGTTGTGATAAGATTTTATAGGCTATTTCATCTTAAGAGAGATATTACATTTGGGCTGCCCACATTATCTTTGCAGCAGTGTTGCAGGCTGTGGTCCTGAGATAGCGATAAGATTTTAAGGGATATGTGTTTTATCAGAGGAGTTTTATAGGAAGTGTGATGACTCAACTGTGTTTATCAATCATGGAGTGGAAAATATAGTTAGCCTAGGTGAGCATTAGGGGGGCAACACTCCACTCTGAGCTGATAGCCTATAGATACATTGAGAGACAATAGATGTTTGACTAGAGCTACTGGCAGCTCTGTAATAGCAGATAGCAGAAATTGCAATTCTAAAAGGTTGTCGGAAATGCATGGCAGACTGGAGGCGATAATGGTTACTTTATGCATGCTGGCAGCCTTTTCAGTCAGCCTTCTCAAAAACAGCACCAGAGTTATTAGAATTTTAGTTTTTTCATTCGTATATAATTTATAAAATATAATTTAGTTTAGTGTCAGTTTTTTCCAATTATTGTATTTTTTTATTTGAATTAATGAGAACTTTTTTTTTTTTAGATTTAGTTTTCATTTTCATTATCAATAATAATACTGAACAGTGCTTCGCTGACAGTAATGTATGTAAACAAGGGGTGTGCAGCAAAGCCATTATCTGTATCTGTCTCTGTATCTGTTCATATAACAAAATGATCTGTATCTGTCTCTGTATTCGGATAGAGCCGGGTGTGGGCGGGGCTTAAACCGAAAGTGTGTCAAAATTAAATGAAACGGCTATTTTTAAACATTACTCTTACATTTATTTTTTCTATGACTAAAATATGCCTTGTATATGCCTTTTCATAATAATAGCCTAATAATAATAATTGGTGTCAAGCAAAATATGAAATGTTAAACATACATTTTGCAGTGAATAATAAATACAAATTCAAACATTAAAAGAAATGAAAATTAAATCAATATAGCCTATAAACAGGTGAAAGCCCATAAATCTGTCAGGATTTTTTACGATAGGACACCATTATTTTGTTGAATAATCTGAGGAGCATTTAAGCTTTTATGGAGCATTTTAACTTTTTTTCGGAATAAAGTTTTAACCAGTTAATTACCTTACTTTCTAATGTGTATATATATTTGGTCCATTTAAAGAGATGGAAAGACGAACTCCGACGTTGAATCACTTCAGGTCAGGAATTTAACATTGCGCTCAGGTTTAGGCTATAAATAAATACAAGAGCTACAGACATGAATCATGTGATACATTAACATAGACTTTTTAAGAAGTGGAAAGTGTAAATGATGTCATATCCTTGTTAAACACTTGACAAGCTGCAGACACGCACAACAGTGGTGGAGCTAGGGGGTGGCCAGGGGTGGCCGTGGCCCATTGGCCACCCCACTCGCAGTTGCTCTTTTAGTAATTTATTGGCACAATTTACTTCTTTAAAGGTGAAATCATCTCTCTACAAATGTACAAACTTAACATTTGCGCACCCCAAGGTCGCCACACCTCTCCGTCCCAGGTGTCATTGTATCCACTCCCCCCTCCCCACAGTCCGATGATATAAAAATGCTGCCCAAACATTTCTGTATCACCACAGACTGATCATTTGCTCCTGCCTGGCCACCCCTTTGAAACCTCCTGGCTCCGCCCCTGACACACAATTAACAGAGACCGCAAACTGAGTCGAGACTGTGCTCTTCCGATCTGAAATCGCACCGTGCATTTTCATTAATAAGGTTTACACTTCAGAAACATTGGCTGCACAGATTCATAAATTCGTTGTAATTTTGGATATGTTTATTTAAAATGTAAAAACTCTTGACAGCACACTGGATAAGCCGGTTAGAATGCCAGTAAAGGTGTTTACATGCCATGCTAAATCGTGGTAATTGGGCAAAAATCTACCTGTGTCGATTAGTTTTAGCTTAAACTGTTCATGAATTAACCCCCATAAAATAAAACCATTTAAGGCATTTACATGACCTCACATGTTAGATTTTTAAGCATAATATATGCAAGATGGTGCATATTCACTGTCTTTAATTGCAGATGCTCCAAAGATCCAGGGCCCTGCTGCTGTGTTCACCTGGGAGGGGAATCCAGCTAATATCACCTGTGAGGCTCTAGCTCATCCAGGTGCCACCATTTTGTGGTTCCACGACGGTCAGCTTCTGCCCAGCACTAATACCACCAACGTCAAGATCTACAACATGCCCACAGTCAGCTTCCTGGAGGTACAGCTCGCCCACTCATTAAGTTTCAGCACTAGATTGGGTTGACACTAATAATTGCTTTCTGAGGTAATTCACTGTATACTTCAGCACTCAGACATGGAACGCTTGATATTAAATCGTAGTAATAGGGCCCCTTCAATATAACTATGAGAAAGCACTGTAATTACGGGTTTCTTTGCTGTAACTTACTTTTAACTCGTGTTCTCCATTTCTGTTCTAAATAGAGCTGCTACACACATCCTTCAAAACCATTATCAGCCCACAGGGTTCAAATACTCTGAATATAATGAGTTGTTTTTATTGTATTACTCTCTATCAGCATAATATATAGCTGAATAATACATGCCATTTATTTTCCTCAATTGTGTGACGTTTTGATTGTTTTGTTTCCACCATTACTGACCTATTACATTAATTAGACTAATTATGCTGCTTTCTGAATAAAGATGCATTGCTAATGGGCAGCATTATGCACATTGTTTTTGGTCCCTTGCAAAGCACAGATTGTACTGTAATGTTGGATGTATATACAGAAGAGTTGACCTTATTGAGGTCAAGCTCTAGAGACATTTAGTAATGGACAGTTCCAACTCTACATTCTAATTGAATGAGCTGGGTTCAAAACTTACGAATGCCGCTACTGTAATCACGCATCTGTGACATCATATATTTATGGGAAAAGTTGCCATGGTGCTTGGCAACCATCAACAGCGTCAGGCTTCTTAACTATACTAAACAGAGGAAGAATTGTTTATTTTAATTCTTAATATTAATAAATTGAATATTGGTGTCTTTATTATATTGCTCATGCCATTGTTTTACAAAAGCAATAAAACATTCAAGGTCATATTTGACCAGGGGCTGTATCTAAGAAGAACCCCTTATTTGTAGATTTGGTCAGATCTCTTTAATGCATCCCTTCTGAAAATGTACATCTTAAACCAACCTAAGTTTGCTGGTCTTACCTTATCCTTATGCTGGT
Organism: Moxostoma hubbsi; assembly: GCA_032164185.1. NCBI lineage: Eukaryota > Metazoa > Chordata > Actinopteri > Cypriniformes > Catostomidae > Moxostoma > Moxostoma hubbsi. The sequence goes on from JAVLUX010000042.1 coordinate 14,953,687, forward strand.
TTAGCCTACAAATTCCCCAAACCCGTCTATTTCAGCAAATATACCAGCAAGCTAGGAAACCAGCTTAGGATGTTATTTTCAACGAAAATTGCCTCTCGTGGTTAAAAACTTTAGAGGTTAGAGTGTTTGTGTTGGGTTTGTTTTGACTAGAAATGTTCTCTGTGACAGTGTCTCTGTTCCTGCGGTGCTTTTCCTTATGCTTCTGAGGCTAATGGAGCCAGTAGTCTTCCGTTCTATCTCTCTCTCTCTCTCTCTCTCTCTCTCTCTCTCTCTCTCTCTCTCTCTCTCTATTTAATACTCAATAATTATTGAGCGAGACGAGTGCCAGTGGTGCAGAATAACAGGTCACTGGTGATGAGCTTCCTACAACTAGCCATCCAAGGAGCATAATGTGTGTGTCATACTAGGTCGTTCAGAGGAGATGAGAGGCTTTGACTTTGCTTTTTCTCCGACAGGTCAATCCGGAGTCCCAGAACGACTTTGGCAACTACAACTGTACAGCCACCAATGTCATCGGCACAGAGTCAAGGGAATTCATTTTGATTCAAGCAGGTTTGTGAACGAAGTGGAAGGCGAAATAATGAAAAATGTATTACAGTTTTACCTGGGGATCTTGTTAAATACACTCGTAAACGCATTGATGATGTACAAGTTGAAAAAGTCAAGGTTCTCATTAGTTGTTCATACAGTACACCGTTTTTCACGAAGAATGTTTAAAGGGATAGTTCATTCCAAAATAATAAATTTTGTCAGCATATACACACCCTCAAGTTGTTTCAAACCTATATGGCTTTCTTTTTTGTGTGGAACACAAAAGAAGATCTTAGGTAAAGTCTTAGCATCAGTCACCATTCACTTTCATGGTTTTAAAAAAATACAAAAGTGAATTGGTGACTGAGGCTAGCATTCTGCCTAACATCTCCTAACTGTGTTTCATGGAAGAAAGCAAAAGCCATGAAACAATATGTTGACATAATTTTCCCTTTAACACAGGATAGAAAAACACTTCTAAATTCCCTCTTAGTATTTATGTGTAATCCACAAGGTATGCAAAAGTTAAATCACCCCCAGACAGAGTTGCTTTAGCTTCAGATCAGAGCCTACTTTCGTATTTTTTAGGCTGAGACTCTTGGGTAATAAAAACAGCTGGGATATAGTTTTCAGGCTGCAGCACAGACGGTTAATTGCGATGCTGCCTCTGATATTTTTTGTACTCTATAAAGTAGGGCAGATGTGAAATGTTGTGGACGTCTGTGAGGGGATTATTTCATCTAAATACAGTGGATAGAGCAAAAGTGACGCCTCTTCTCTACCTCACAGGCCACCACACTCTCACAATGGCAGTTCATATAGGTAATTCCATTGTGTTCTGGAAAGAGGTCACAGCATACTTTTTTTCTTCTTTCTGAGATCCACATTTTTGTGGCAAAATGTAGTTTTTTGTGGCCATTTTCCATTTTCTGTTCTATCTGACCTGTAGAATTAAGTGTTTTTCACTACTGTATGTTTAAGAGTTCTATGTAAATGCTCTCTCCGATATGAAATGAGCACATTGCTACATATTCTTATGCACTGCGGTTTTGTTGACAAGTCCTTTTATACAGTACTTATAGTATCTCCCCTATCCTACAAAAACAAACTCTTTGCAAGGTCTGCATTACATTGAGGCAGGTTCACAAAATAATCCATGTTGAAATGTGCTACTCAGACTGTTAAAATTAAATGTTCTGGTCACCATTCACATGCATTGTGTGTACCTACAGAGCTGAGATGTTCTTCTAAAAATCTTCGTTTGTGTTCTGCTGAGGAAAGAAATTCAAACACATCTGGGATGGCATGATGCTGAGTATATGATGAGAGAATTGTAATTTTTGGATGAACTATCTCTTTAAACCATATTTAACCCTTATCATTAGTTTATTATTAATTTTGTTATCTCACTGTGACTGGGCGGGACATCTGATCACCATGAAGGTGCATTGATATTTAAACGTCGATGGACCTGTGTTGGTGTATTCACCTTGCTAACATTGTTTTACTTTTTTATATTGCCTCACTCATCACTAATTATGTGGTGTAACTTTACAGAAGTTATTTCTAACCATTTGTGTGTTTTCTGTAGATGTGCCTTCGGCCCCCTCTATCGAACATGTGGAACCGTTTTCCAGCACGGCGCACTTGGAGTTTGATGAACCTGCCTCCAGTGGAGGAGTGCCCATTCTTAAGTATAAGGCTGAGTGGAGGATAGTAGGCCAAAATTGGATTTACCAAGAGTATGATGTTGCAGATGGTGAGAGTCCAACCCCCACACACACACACACACGAGCGCGCGCGCGCACACACACACACACACACACACATTACTCTATAATAACATTTATTACTAACTGGAAGCAATGGAGAGAGAAAGCAATATAGACAGGGCTTTTGTGAGACTGTTATAGCTTCCTATCATTTGTGTGAAGGTTGATCTTGGTTCCGTGGCATTGTGTTACAATGAAACGACCACATATTCTGAGATTATTGTAATATAACAATGATTTGAGCACTGCCATTTCGAAAAAATAATCAAAACATATAGCGATATTTTTCTCAGCAAGTGGCTGTATTGTTGGTCTCTACTATATTGTAACAGTATTAAAATCATCTGATCACAAAAGGGATGTATTGACAAAAAAACAAGGTGTCATTCTAGTTTCTTTTCATTCATTTTATATTATATCTATATATGTGGATTTGGTCAAGTAATACAGAACAGTGAAATCACTCAGAGTAACTTAATCAACGACACTTGCATTGTCAATATCACTACTAAACACTTTACACTGCTGCTAGCAATTTCACCATTCCCTGCTGCCATAAAAAGACCCTTTCATTGGCGATATTGTCTGACAAGCATGAAATGTGATGCAGAGTTGACCAAAAATAGAATGAGCAAATGTGGGAAAAGTAGAGGGTTCATTGAATGCTAAATAAGAATGCTTGCAGCAGTTGTCACAGGCTGACATGTGCTCTGTTTGTGGGTACTGTCTGTCTCTTAAGGGGGAGATGTCAGTTAGCTCACTGTTGACAGTGCACTCGCTCTGCCAGACCTCCTTGGGATATGCGTCAGAAGAAGCAATGTGCACACGCACTTAAACACAGCCTTTCACGAAGCAGTCTACCAACCAACTACACACACGTCCCTGCTCAACCAATGTCTTTTTGATCACTCAACCTTTTGTCAGCCTGTCATGTATGCATATGTCTGGTGTATAATACAGTACAGCCTTAAGCAGTCTGAAAGAAAAGGTACTAGATTTCTCAAAATCTATTTTTTGTGACGACAAAAAAGCTCAAGCAGCTGGCACTGGTGATGTCCGATTTAAGAATCATTCTCATGAATCATAACTCTTTTCAGTAAGGTTCCATTTTTTAACATTACTCAATGCATTAGGTATCACGAGGTAACATTAGGTATTACATTTTTCAAAATCATCGTTATCTAAGTAGCACCTGAAAACTTTCCAAAAGCTTTGGACAAATTGTAAGCCCATTACTTACAACTTGGAGTAGTTCAATACAGCGCTAAATCTCATAATTGTGATCATGTTTTTGCAATCATGATTGCTATGATTATGCCGGGTTCAATACAAGTTAAGCTCAATCAACAGCATTTGTGGCATAATGTTGATTACCACAAAAATCGTCCCTTCTTTTCTTTAAATAGAAGCAATTGTAACAGAACTGATTTGCGATCTTAAGAGCGTAATTTGCAATGTAATCAGAAAACCCAGTCTAATTGAAATATACAGGTAGTTATGTTTTATACAAAAAAAATACGCATAAAATGCTGCACAAGCAATTTTGGGACAGCTTCTGAGTAATGAGTGAAACAAATCAGTAGATCCTTTTTATATATAACCTGTTTATAAAAGAGGTAGGCAAATATATCGGTTTTAATGTGTAATCGGTGCCAATAGTTGCTTTTTGGAACTATCGGTTATAATCGAAAATATATGCTGATAGTTTTTTATTCCTCATTTGTTTACTCTTTATAAATAAACCTCATCTGGTGAAATTATATACACACACAAAGCTCTTCATCTGGTGAATATTACAGGCAATTAAAAGCTTTATTTGAAAAATACTTACATATAGAGGATTGTAACAGAGCCAAGTCAATCAATCAGTCAATTTAAAAAAAACTATCGGTCGATTAATCAGTTATTGGCGTTTTCCACCACTTTAGTTAACGTAGCGGCGAAATCCACTATCGGCCGACCTCTAGTTTATAACTAACTGATTTACTACAATAGTGGACCATAAATAAATTAACTTACTACAGACCAATACTACAGGTCATGTGCAGGGGTAATATGTGCAATTTAAAAAGACATTGCCTGTGCCTTGTATCTACTTTGTAATTAAAATAATTAGAAAACTACAGTTCTTAAAGAGGTGTGGAATACAATTGTCACCGTACCAACTTAAATGCCTGACATATTTTATCATCTGATTCCATGTTTCTATGTCAGATATTTTAATGGAACTCTAAATCTGTCATCCTTCAGGTCTCAACTTGATCACCATCGTAGGACTAAAGCCTGAGACTGTTTATGAGGTCAAGATATCAGCCATCAATGGCAAGGGTGAAGGAGAGAGCAGCCCCCCAGAGACCTTTAAAACCCAGCCTGTCCGTAAGTGCATCTCTCTCAGATTTTCTCTCTCTCTATCCCTCTTTCAATCTTTTTTATCATATGATCCTTGCGCTCTCGTTACCCATCATACCCCCCTCAGTGCAGCAGCAGACCTCACCACCCACAATGCATCACTGTCCTAGACCCTGTCAACTTTGCTGGATCTCTCCCCCAGGAGATGCATTGCTTGTCTTTTGTGTGATTCTGTATTTGTGTGTCTATTTAAGTGTGCCTCAGTGTGTTTAAACAGATTCTTGAAGGCTAGTCCCTTTAGCCTCTCACCTTAGCAGTCCTTTTGGTGTTGTAATGCTTCTCCCCATCTGTACAGCACTTTTGCTGGTGTCAACATGTGCCAGGAAGCAACTGTGTCTCTTTGATCTACTCTTGAGCTGTGTGCACTGTTAAGTGTTGTCCATGTGGATTGGGCACTCTTCTGTAGATTCGAAGGTGAAACCATCTTTACATTTTTAACCAGGATCAGATAAGGATTAGACACTAAGAAACTGTAAAATCTCCATTTTTATTCATGAAGGGAAGACATCCATTTTTCATTTAGGAAAAAAATTTAAACCAACTTAAACCACACATTTGCAAAGATCAAAGACTCCTGATGGCCTTAGAAACTTGCTTTTAACAACACACATCGTTTCAAAGCAGCTTTACATAAAATCATGCTTTAACAGACAATAAAACTATAATATCTATAAAGTCTTAGAGTCATCATTGAGTAGTTTGATTGTTAATTGTGTATCAAAATAAATAATTTAATAATAATTGAATTTAAAACCCCTGTGAGCAAGCAGAATGCATGGCAAGGAACAAGTTCACATACACTCACCTAAAGGATTATTAGGAACACCTGTTCAATTTCTCATTAATGCAATTATCTAATCAACCAATCACATGGCAGTTGCTTCAATGCATTTAGGGGTGTGGTCCTGGTCAAGACAATCTCCTGAACTCCAAACTGAATGTCAGAATGGGAAAGAAAGGTGATTTAAGCAATTTTGAGCGTGGCATGGTTGTTGGTGCCAGACGGGCCGGTCTGAGTATTTCACAATCTGCTCAGTTACTGGGATTTTCACGCACAACCATTTCTAGGGTTTACAAAGAATGGTGTGAAAAGGGAAAAACATCCAGTATGCGGCAGTCCTGTGGGCGAAAATGCCTTGTTGATGCTAGAGGTCAGAGGAGAATGGGCCGACTGATTCAAGCTGATAGAAGAGCAACTTTGACTGAAATAACCACTCGTTACAACCGAGGTATGCAGCAAAGCATTTGTGAAGCCACAACACGCACAACCTTGAGGCGGATGGGCTACAACAGCAGAAGACCCCACCGGGTACCACTCATCTCCACTACAAATAGGAAAAAGAGGCTACAATTTGCAAGAGCTCACCAAAATTGGACAGTTGAAGACTGGAAAAATGTTGCCTGGTCTGATGAGTCTCGATTTCTGTTGAGACATTCAGATGGTAGAGTCAGAATTTGGCGTAAACAGAATGAGAACATGGATCCATCATGCCTTGTTTCCACTGTGCAGGCTGGTGGTGGTGGTGTAATGGTGTGGGGGATGTTTTCTTGGCACACTTTAGGCCCCTTAGTGCCAATTGGGCATCGTTTAAATGCCACGGCCTACCTGAGCATTGTTTCTGACCACGTCCATCCCTTTATGGCCACCATGTACCCATCCTCTGATGGCTCTTCCATCAGGATAATGCACCATGTCACAAAGCTTGAATCATTTCAAATTGGTTTCTTGAACATGACAATGAGTTCACTGTACTAAAATGGCCCCCACAGTCACCAGATCTCAACCCAATTGAGCATCTTTGGGATGTGGTGGAACGGGAGCTTCGTGCCCTGGATGTGCATCCCACAAATCTCCATCAACTGCAAGATGCTATCCTATCAATATGGGCCAACATTTCTAAAGAATGCTTTCAGCACCTTGTTGAATCAATGCCACGTAGAATTAAGGCAGTTCTGAAGGCGAAAGGGGGTCAAACACAGTATTAGTATGGTGTTCCTAATAATCCTTTAGGTGAGTGTAGATGCACTGTCATTTGTTAGTTGGCTGTTGACGGCTTTTGTTGGCAATTAATTGATAGTCTATGTATTCTGTTTAAAGAGTGTAATCCATCAATAGACAAAGGTGATTCTGAACAGTGTTAGGGAGAGTTAGTAGCCAAAAAGTACAAAAATTCCTTTTATTGATTTTGATGTTCTAGGAACTATTAACAAGCCAGAATTTTGTGATCGTAATGAACATGATGGAATATAGCGTGACAGAAGATCACTTAAGTACTAAGGAGCCAGACCATTCAAAGCTTTGTATGTAGTTAATAGAATTTTTAAGTTAGTGAGGACGATAGAATGGGGCTAATATGATGATATGAATATTTCTTGGTTCTAGTCAGCATTCTGGCAGCTGCATTTTGAACTAATTGAAGTTTATTTATTGAACTTGAAGTACATCCTCCCAGTAATGCATTACAATAATCTAGTCTTGAGATCATGAAAGCATGAATTTGTTTTTTGGCATCAGCAACAGAGAACATGTGTCCTAACTTAGCGATATTTCTGAGGTGGAAGAATGCTGTTCTACAAACATTGGAAATTAGATTTTCAAAGGACAGATTGGTATCAAATATAACACCTAAGTTCTTCACTGTAGAAGATGACGTAGCAGTAAATCCATCGAGAGTCAAATTATATTTTAGTGGCTTATTTTTAAGAGGTTTTTGGTCCAATAATTAGTACCTCTGTTTTGACGGAATTGAGTAGAAGGAATTTCTGGCCATCCAATATTTAATTTTATTGATACTTCTTGAAATTTTGTTGGATTTAGAAGATAAATAAAGTTGGGTATTGTCGGCATAACAGTAGAAACTTATTCCACGATTCCTGATAATATCTCCAAAGGGAAGCATATATGAGGAGAAAAGCAGAGGTCCTAAAACTGATCCCTGTGGCACTCCATACTTAACTTTTTTTATTTGACAATTCCTCGTTTACACATACAAAGTGGTAGCATTTAAATTTAAAATGGCAGTTATCAAACAGCTTATTACAAGAAGCCACAGCTTGATCCTTGAGAATTGGCAAATTATAGACTGATTTCAAATCTCCAATTTATGTCGAAAATACTAGAAATGGTAGTGTCATCCCAATTATGTTCATTTCTACAGTTGTATAATTGTATAATTGAAATTGTGTATATATATGAACAATTTCAGTCAGGATTTATGCCCCATCATTTTACAGAGACTGCAATATGCAATGAATTAGAAGAATAGAAATATGGACTTGTGTTCAGTTGTGCATTAATTGCATACCTGTTGAATGTCAAGCATGTTTATTTGACAGCTATTCTTTTATTTAGCGAATGCAAAGTTCTCGAGCCAAGCAGTTGCCTCCTGATCTGTTGTATGGAGGGTGAATAATCCTCCTTTTAATCTTTGGAGAGGTAAAGCTTTAATGATGTGTTCCATCGTTTGCTCCTCTCACAACAAAATTAAACCAAAAATATTTCTATATTCAAATTACACTTCAAACTAATCTAAAATTTGATCAAAATAAAGAAGTGGTCAAAACAAATCATGCCAAATCCAAACATTTTACTTTCTCCAGCTTCTTCCACCAGCCTCTTTTTTTCTCATAAATTAAATTGTAAATGTAAACATACTTATAATAAAAAAAATAAACCATGACCTAAAGATAGTTTTAAAAAAAATCTCATAAATATTAGTTTTTATAAAATGACTACAACAGTGATCGTCATGGATATATTTTTTTTCCACTATATTTTCAGAGTTATGACATGGACTTTCTTACCAACTCCTGGGGGACTCTCCAAACTACAAATGCAAGAACTGAGTTAAGACTTTTTGCCCTGCAAACAGACCTGCTTTTGAAAAATCTTAATCGGTAATCTCTCGATTACCTATTCCTCAGGAAAATAGCAAATTGCACTTTGCAGCACTTCATTTACATAAAATAGACCACCAGTTTGCATACATACACCCACAGAAAGCGTAGACGCTCCCACCCATGCGCACTTTTGCTTTGCGCTGGCACCAAAATTGCATTTAGAATAAGCGTGCTCATGAAAAATGGATAAGACGATGTGCACAGCTTTGCGCAACCAATTATATTCATTCAAGGCCATTGTGTTTAAAAGATGTTTATTATGTTTCAATTGGTTTTGAGAATGGAACACTTTACTTTAGTCAAAGATCTTGATGCGTGTCAAGTAAGAGCACATCTTAAAAGAGTGCAAGGATATGTTTGCTGAGAGTGATGAATGGTTGTACAGGTTGTGAGGAAAGCCCATATATTTGTAACATCTAGATGTGTTTTTGTTCATGTTTTTTTATGTCCTTTATTTTGAAAAGTTTGTTCATGTTCCATGCCATGTTTTGTTCCTGTTTCCTTGTCATGTGACCTTCCTGTTTCCCTCCATGTTCATGTGTCTTGTTTTCATTGGTTCATTGTTTGATTACTTTGTTATCAGTTCTAGCTTGTCAATGGTTTTAGTTTCTTGTTATCTTGTTTAGAGTTCCGTTTGTTCATTGGCATATGCCAATGCATAAGCCCTCATGTTTGCCATTGTCTCTTGTCTAGTATTGATGTTTGTTTGTGAAATTGTTCATGCCATGTTCATGGTCAAGGCATGTTTATTCAAGTTCATGGTTATGTTTTGTTTTGATTCACATTTTTAGTCAGGGTTTTTTGATATTACGTTTTGGAATAAACTTGGGTTCTTCAATATATCGTGTCATTGCCATTGCCAGCTACACAACGTTACAGACATGAAAACAAGTCAGCTGAACATGGAGGGAAACAGGAAGGTCACATGACAAGGAAACAGGAACAAAACATGGCATGGAACATGAACAAACTTTTCAAAATAAAGGACATAAAAAAACATGAACATAAACATATCTAGATGTTACAATATTGACATGATTTTGGCATGTTTTATGCTAATTACATAATACAGGTGTAGAGCGGAGGAGGGCGGGGCAGCCTGATAGGGATAAAGGCGGTCGGTGACGACGGTTCGAGAGAGGGAGATAATTACAGGCAGCTGCTCTGTGTGTTTATGTTTGTGTGCTTTGGTTCAGTTTTATATTAAAACTATTATTTATACTGACAATCCGGTTCTCGCCTCCTCCTTTCCCTTAACCCCCTTACAAATCCAGATTCATGACCTTACGTCAATGGTAAGAATACATTTATGTGCGTACACACTTGTTGAATCTGGTGTAAAAAATATTGACTTTTTCTGCACACATAAGAACATATAGGCAGTTATAGGCAGTTTACTGAAATATGTTGGAGATATTGTAGATAATAAGTGTTTAACAAAAGCAGCCAGCAGCCAGATAATTCCAGATGACATTTCACATGTACTAGTTTTACTTTATTGCTTTTGGGGCATATATTCAGATTGTGCTATATGAGATTAAAATGAGGTGCAGTTTGAGGTTCATTTGCAGTACTTGATTGACTGTGTGTTCTGGGGCTCCCTACATTAATAAAACATCATCCATATTTATATTTCGTAATGCAGCTTTCAAAATTCCTTCAAATCTACACGTTTAATTACTGTGTGTCACACAAATCTGTAGGCTCAGAATGTTCCGCCTGGAAAAAGATTAGAAAAGTCAGTTTGCAAGAAATGTGGGATGAGCAGAAACACAGCGCTACTTTGATTATTCAATTTCCTCATACACTTGCAGGGATTAAGTGACTAAAGTTTAAATTGCATAAAAAGTCCCTTTCCATGTCACTTTATTAATCCAATTTATTCAGTAGATCCCTTTCAAAATTACCAAAAAGAGGGCACACTGCAATAAGCGTGATTGCCTTTTGAGTACCCAGAAGCTAAAATGAAAACTTACAAAAAATAACAATACAAAACAAGACTTGTTTATTCTTCTGTTGGCAGTAGAATGGTTCATAGCTGGCAGGAGTGAGTTAATATACATAAGAGGCATGCTGTCATGGCTTCTTATAATTTTTCTTATAATCTTTCATCTTTGCTTTGGCACCCTCTGCTTTCTCAATCCCCACATTCCTTCTCTCGTCTGCACTCATTTCTCAACAGCTAATTGGTTCACCCAACTTTGCCATTTTGGGAGTTCACAAACCATACACATAGTACATTTAGGCTTAATGTGAGTCAGCTAGGTAAATTTTCTTACTGATTTAAGAGATGAGCCCCAAAATAGCAAGTTGGCATTGGCTTCTACTTCATTTTATCCATTTCTGTTCTCAATTTCACTGATGCTTTCTGGTTCTCATCTTGTTTTTCATCTTGTTTCATTTCCGTTGGACATCAGCCTTCCTTTTCAGAAGTAAGTGTTCCACCTCTCTGCTCTTTCATTCTCATGTAATGTTTGTTTTTCCATTTTCCTTCCATTTCACCCAGTTACTTCCAACACTCCTGCCAAATCTACTAGTAGGCCTTAAGAAAATGTTTTAAAGCCTCAATTAAAAAAATTTTTTAGACTCAATGAAATAACCTGTCGAGCACGGTTTTTCTTTCCTGCATTGACAAATTTCTTATGTTCATTTCCAAATCTGGGATGAGACATAAGGCTTTTTAAAAAGTCAATAGGCTTAATTTCCTACTTGCTATTGCTTGCAGGTGGTATTTATAATATAGTAAATCTAGAGAGCATTGCATTGGACAAAATGTTTTACACACCACTGAGTCCATTTTTTTTCAGAAGAGAAAGAATGTATATTTAAAATGTGTATTTCACTATATGTAATTTTGCTAACAAGAATTTGATAGGTCTCAAAGCTAATGGACATTGACTAAAAGCCACAAAACGTATTGATTTCATGAGGTCTTTAAATAAGCATGTTTTGAAAATGTAATACTGTAAGTGTTCACTAAAAGTGTACTTTAATACTTTAGTTAAATAAAATGTTAATTTCTAGGTTTTTATCCACTTAAATAATGTGGGGAAGAAACTTTGATTATAGCCTATGCTTATAAGACTGTAACAATTATATCTGTTGTGTCATGTACTTTCCAGATGGAATTCCATTCTATTATTTAAACAAGTATCAAGGTTTGAAATGAACTGATTTAGACCAGTGTATTTTGTTCCAGTCCTGTAGTGCTATTTTATCCAACACCTAATAATGCACCTGGTTCAGCTAAATCATACAACATGAAAGAATTAACACATGATTAAACATGAATAATTGAATCCGGTGCATTAGGCTGGTTTGTGGCTTAACAAGAAAATGATTGTCTGGTATCCCTCGGGTCTGTTGATTTAAACCCACTATATATATATATATATATATATATATATATACTAGAAAGTTAGTGAAAAACATGGTTGTTGATTCAGTAAACTTACAGGTATTGTTAAGTTACATGAGCCATCACTGGATGGGTACCCTCAAGGAGACCTTTTTTGTACCTCTAGTTAAAATGCATAACTCATTTTTGGTACATACTCTATGTAATCTAAAAAAAAAGAGTATGTCCTCCTTGTTGAAGTTACTTAATTGAAATAAACTAAAGTGACAAAATTGTAGAATATGTTTTTTTTTTTCTTTCATCTTGATTTTATAGCGTTCTACCCATTTAAATTAGTAAAACGGAAGTTCACTTAATCCATTTTAAATGGGACTACATTAATTCTTTTTGTGGTTTTAATAACGCATTAATGAAACTGGGCAGGGGGTTTCCATGTACCAGCATGCTTTGCATGGGGCTGAATAGGGAGAACAAATGTTGAAATAAAGTGTTATTTTATGCATTTTTTGAGCTAGATGAGAATCCGTAATGCTGGAGTTTTGGGGCTTGTAATTGTGGTGAAGAATGGTGCTTGTGCTTAGGTTGAGGATGGAAATTTACTTTCAGGTGATACTTGATTTGAGTGCTGCTCAGCTCTGATTTAATAGTTGCTTTTACAGTTTCACTGGAGCACTTGTTCTTATGATTCATATACTTATGATTATTAAAATACATTAAGTTGGACCAACATTAAAAAAAGTTGAGTTAAAACTACTTTAGTACATTAATTTGACCTAATCCAATTAAATGATGTTGTCTCAATGAAACTGACTTAATATGAACAAAAGACATACCATTTCTTGTAAAAACGTTCTACAATTCAATAAAGTAAGGGTAATTACTTAATTTTTTGAGTGTACCATTATGTCTCCCTAAGGGTACAAATATGAATCCAAAACAAGGGTACCACCCCAGTGATGGCTTTGTACTTTTAACAGTACCTTTTGTTTGGATAGTGCATATTTAGTCTCTTTCCTGTTACCTCCTTACCTCTTAGTAGAACACAAAATTTATACAAATCTTCTGAAGTCACAACAAATATGCAATTTATTTCTTGCCCGAAGACGAGGTTGACCTTGTTGGAAAATGTTAATGTTTAATTTATTGTTCGTATGAGGCAGGTTGTGTTGCCGAACATCATTTTAAAACAGTCAGAGTCTAGAATCACTAATGTTTCTTTACACAATAAAACCCAAATAGCATTTAACAATGGCTTGAGTAGTTACATTTTGATTAAGTTGTTGCCAATTTAATTGACAGGATTCTCTCGACGTGGCTCGATATCATCCTCATTATCTGTGACAGTGATGGGGATCATTTGACAGAGGAAGCTTTCTCATGGTCATTACACAGTGGAATAAAAAACAGGCAAATGGGCGAGGCAGAGACCGTATCTAGTAATGGTAGTGTGATGTGGTTGTGATCTAGGGAGATTGATGGCATCATCAACTCTTTCTCCAGTAGTATACCTGCGTGTATTTAAGTGATGATTGGTGGGACGATGATCCAGGCACTCAAAACACTTACAAATCATTTATCAGCTTGTGCATGAAACAGCGAGACTGTCGACAGCATTGACACTTGTCAAATTATTTGCACATAAACCAGTGACACATAAGAGTGGGTCTAAACCAAAACAAACAGTATTTCTAAAACTAGATTTTCTTCTGTTTGTGTTGTGGTAAGTGATTGCTATGGTGTTCTGACTGTTTTTTAGCACATTGCTATACATGTGTTAGGGTCCGTTCACACCATATGCAATGCAGCACCACAAATAGATAAAAGCGCAGAAGCGCACATTTTGTAACAATTGAAGCACTTTTTTATCTAACATGGCATCTAAAAAATAGACCTTAAAATGAACAGTGATTCATGGCTCAACGGTCAAAGATGACTGCCTAGGACATGTTTACACAGAAAACAATTGAAAAACAGTGTAGATGAATGCAAAAATGCATTTGTGTGAAAGGTCCCTTACGATGTTCTGCATCATCCCCAAGAGCTCATCCCCAAGTCTATGATATCCAAGATCCAAATTCACGAAAATCTTCTTTATACCTTTTGTTTTAAATCTTCTTATGACAAATTATAAAAAGTTTGCAAAATGGTATCTAGCTATAAATGTTGATGATTTAAAAGAAACCATAACAACATTGTAAGAAGTCTGTTTAGGAAACAAAATTATCATAATTTTAGTTAGGTTAATTGAGAAGAATTATATTCTCAAGAATGTTTTGTGAATCTGGCCCCTGGTCCCTAGATATAGCACGGGTCCTTTCTTCAATGGCCATATTGACATTCAACCAAATAATCCATTTAGAATCTGACTGATAACTCAATCGGATTGAAAAGCTTTCATGTAAACACAAAAATGATCCGATTGAGCTGGATCTGAATTAAATTTCCATCCGATTGAAGGGGGTGGTGTAGACCTGAAATAATCAGATTAAAATAAAAATATTTGCCATGTAAACATTTGAATCCAACTACTTTCAGTTTTGTATTCAAAATACCATACGCTCATGCACAGAGATGTGGTGCGTATGTATGTTTATACATAACACTCTTCGCGTGAACCTACAAAACAATGACAAAACGCATTATTAAGAGTATGCGGGCTCACACTGACATTCTATAGGGCACATATGTTCTTTTATGACATCACATAAAGCAAAAAAGAACACTTGTGTCATTCTTAATAGGGACTTTAAGCAGCAGGTGCGGTTACAGTGTTCTGTGTTCCATTGCGTACACGACATCACTTCCGGATGTCGAAACCATAATTTCTAAAGCATTTCTTCTTTGCCATGGTGACAGTGGATTGTACGTGACAGATTAGGAAAGTAAATATTAGATAATTTTTTACAAGATATGATGCAAAGTGATCCCATTAAAAAGACTAAACATCCTCCTCAAAACTTACGGTTAACACACGATTATAGGCTTTGAATAAAAAAAAAAAATCAAAAATATCGGAAGACTAATAATAATAATATCTAGGTTTTAGACATAGGCTATTTATATCATACAAGAGTAAAACTCTTCTTCTGACAGTTATTTAACACTGCAAGCATGCCTTCTCTTGTTGTATTAAATAGCCTACCTTTTTTTTCTTGAATGATTAAATGCTCCATTCCACCGTTATTATTGCTTAGTTTTTTTTTTGCGTAGTGTTCTGTCCGTATCTGTTGCTTAAAGTCCCTATTATTTTGTTTCCATTCCACATCTGTAATCTCCTTTAAGGACAACTCTCACCCACTTGTCTTTACTTCGTACTCGCTTTCAGAGTTGCCTGCGGTTAGATTGGAGGAGGAATGAGCATGAGGCAAATACATGGTAAATTCAGACAGGTTATTAGATGCTGCTTCTAATTATTTGTTTGCCTAGTAGAGTGAGTTACATAAGAAGAAAGCTTTTCTGGCATATTTTCTGGATATCTCAACTATGGACTTTGTTGCCATTCATACATTCTCAGTCTTTCTCCGCTTCTTCAGAACACAACGACATACGCACTTTACATGTGCAGACGTTTGGTTCAGAATACATGTAATGCACATATAAATTTATATTTGTATCAGATTGCAAAGTTTAGGGGGCATATAAACAGTACATTTTGCAATCGGATTGAATTCATTCGGCTTGACGAAAATATGTGAAATTTTGCTATGAAACATAGCCAATGTAAATCTAGGGAATTTTCTAGCCCATTTTATCATCTGCCAGGTATTGTAAATTTGCTTATTGCTTATAAAAGTAATGGCATACCTCTTCTCAGCAGGCCCATACAATTTTAGGTAAAATTTGTGCTCATAGCACAAACTTTATTTTTATTTTTTATTATTTTGGTTTGTTCAAATCACTAACCCTAAATATGTGAAATATAAATATTTGTGTTTGCCTTATTAAATACCACAAACAATTCGAAGTCTTCAAAAGAAAGCCCAACAATACCAGGATGCTTGTTATCTCAAAAACAATAATGAGTTTTCCCATATCTCAGGCTGAAAGTGACTTTTTAACTGTTAGGAAAGTATGACAGATTGACTCATCCATTATACAGCAACAGCAGCTCCGCTGTAAGCGGCATAGTTTTGAAATAGATGGAGCTTTGAGTGAGATGTACGGAAGCACTCGCAGGTGCTTGTCAGAGATTTATCACCAGAGGCCATCCCACAGCCTCAGCCAATAGAGTGCCCAGAGCACTGGAGGAAGAGGAGGAGGAGAATGCAAAAGATGTTGCCAGTGGCATGAGTTAGACTTTTTCTCCTCCAGAGCGAGGAGCTGTGCCTCAGGCTTCTACAGCAACACCTGTAGAAATTGTAAAAGAGCACTACTGTATATAATTCACATTACAGCGTTAGGCCTATGTGCTGCAGGTACCAGCCATTCAAAGTGATTGAGCTTCCTGCAGTACCATTTTAGGGGCTATCACTGTGAGTGAGGAGGCTGGAATTGTGTATTGAGATGAAGTAATGACAAAGCTAGCTATGATTGCATCCTACCTTGTCAGGGCTTCCTCTGGGCCAACAGCCAAGCACCCTGGCCCGCTGATTCCCCATGGGCCAAATAAGGCAAACTGGGTATTGAGGCGGGGTCAGTAACAAAGGCGGAGTTTCGCTGGGTCAGCTCAGAGGTTTCCGCAACAAAATACTCCTTTCTCAATTTTTTGATGTCTAGCTACCAGCTTACCTCAGCAGATCAACGGAGAATGGCGACTCATCAGTATTGGTCAGTTGAAAAATCAGAGCTTTTCTGAATATCTGGGCTGATGAAAATGTGCAACGTCAGATTGACGGCACCTGCTGAAACTTGATTTGATTGAAACTTGACATGATTATGTATATTGTGACGAACTTGGCTAATTGTGTATCTAGCGGGCACATTACAAATCTGTGTTAAAATTGAGGGCTAGCTCTTCACTTTTTCAGAGTCTGATACTTCAGCTTGAGTTTCCCTCTTGATTGTGAAATACAGCGGGGTGTGTGACGTTTGTACAAGGGCGACATTTCAAGGGCGGGTTATAGGGCAACTCTACGGGCTATTGGCCCCATGGTGGGAATGCTGTTAGATTCTGTAACTATTCTGTAACTGCTGATGTCCTGGTATTTTCACACACCATACTCTCTAGAGTTTACTCAGAATGGAGCCAAAAACAAAAAACATCCTGTGAGCAGCAGTTCTGTGGATGGAAATGCCTTGTTGATGAGAGAGGCCAAAGGAGAATGACCAGACTGGTTCAAGCTAACTGAAAGGCGGCGATAACTCAAATAACCACTCTTTACAATTGTAGTAAGCAGATTAGCATCTCAGATTCACAACGCATTGAGACAGATGGGATACAAAAGAAGAAGACCATGTTGTGCACTTCATTAGGAAAATAGTGTTACTAACTAAGTGCTAAATGAGTGTAAATTAATATTAATACATTTTATAAAATGTTTAAAGTTATTTAAACCACTATTTAAATCACTAGATTATTCAACATTACTTAACAGACATTACTAAATGGGGTTAGATTTCCAGCAAAAATAACTATATTGTGAAACTGTTACTATGATATAAAATTACTTGTACTATAATATAAAAGTTTGGTCTCACCTTGTCTGCTCACTCTGGATCACTGCAGTAGGGTCACACTGGGTGGCAGCTAAAGTTTTCACTGAGACAAATGAACAAATAGCCTCTTTTCATGACTCTTTGCCTGGCCCTCTGATTGCTAGCCTGTCCACAGGTCACCCCGCTCCCAGAGGGCAAGTAGACACTTTTGATAGAGTCTTCTTTAATATGCATGTGAATACCACAGACAGCAAAAGATCAGAGAGCACCACAGCAGAAGACTGCACCTATAGAGACAGCAGAAATCACATCAGATTTAGAAATAATATATTTTACAAAGGTAATGTAGGTCATCTCAAAGCAGTTGAAGTCAATCATACACCCAGTGGTAAAGTCAAAAGATAATATATCCTGCTGTGTAAGAGGGCTACCACTGAGATACCACTGAATTGAGATATCACGTTTTTCTGCATATGAACAACCTAGACTTTCTTCAGTATCTATATAGGATTGGAAGACTTAAGCAACAGAAGCATGCAAAATTTACTTGCTTGCATGCAATGTAAAAAAAGCAAATATATTATATTCAGCACACTTGGCTTTTTGTGTAGTGCTCATATTTTTACTTAATTATATATTGATCGTCTTCATAATGCTATGTGTTTTCATAAAACTTTGAACATTACAAGATGCCTTTCCTCCAAAGACAAAAAGCTTGAAGCTTAGTTATTGTATCATATCACTGCCAAACCAAGTAACTTCCTAACAGAACACATCTGATGGTTTTCAGTAGTGCCTCTGCTTTAGTGTCAGTGAATACAGCTCTCACAGATAGAGACACAGGCCAGCAACCTACCAGATGGTGAGCATCTGCAGGTGGATTTCTAGAGTACTTCAATTGTGATCTCGGCAACGATATTGTCACCGCGTTCACTTCCCTTGACATGAAACACATGATAATCTTTATGATTAATCTTTATTATTCTGCAGAGCAATTTTCTTCTCTCACTCTGTGTGTGTTCGTGACACACTGGGTGCTTTGAACCTCACCCTCTGCTTGGTGATATCTACAAAGCACTACACAAGTAACTGCCCCTCAGCTTTTAATCAGACGGCAGTGGATAATACAGTTTAATTTTAGCATGTATTTTATCTGCAGACCAAATTGTAATGCAAAGGCAGTGTTTTGTGAGATCAATGAGCCTGCAGTGTCTACAAAGAAAGTGTTGTGCAATATAACAGTGGAATTCAGAAAGAGTAAATGTTTAACTCCATAATATTGTCTTTAAACTTTAATAAATCTGGATGGTTCATCCTTGGTGAAATAAGCTATTAAGTTCATGCCTATTAAGCCAGCGCTAGCTGATTTGGTTGTTTTAGTTGGTTTAAGCTGATCTAGTTGGTATCCGGGCCTTGCTAATCTGGTGCTCAGCTGGTTAGCTGGTCAGCCTGGTGGTCCCCAAGCCTGACCAGCTGACAAGTATCCAAAACCCCTCTAAAACCAACAGACCAGTTTGGCCAAACTCCCAGGTCTTTGACCTGCTATGACCAGTAAACCATCATAGGCTGTTTTTGTAGGATGTTTTTAGTAGGGATTTTTAAGTGATATGCTGTAATCCTCAGTGTACTAACTTCTGATGCTGTAAGCTCTTTTTTGTCACCAAACATCTAGTTCCTTAAAATAAATTAGCAATCTGAAGTCAAAAGCTCAGCAGCCTTTAGTCAAACAATCTTTGAAACTCTAACAGAGTGTGTCATCTGTCAAACACTCGGCTCCCAAACAGCCTTCGCCTCTGCCTAATTGCATTAAGCTTAAAGAAGGAAATAAGGAATATTTTGCCCCCATCATATCATTACCTCCCACTCCAAGTACTTATCGTTTTACTGCAACGCTCTGAGGTTGAGCTCAATGCAAGTCAACCTTCTCTTAGATTAGATAGATTAGGGTATATTGAAGGTGATGATGTGTGAGTCACTGGCTCTAATGCATTTCCAGAAAATATCTCACTGTGAGAAGCCAGCAGTGTCCTTGAGGCTGGAGATGTCTGTAATGTCAAAGCTCGGCTCTGCAAACCATGACATTTAAATGCAGGCTATTATCCATCTTAGAACCTTTTCGCATGTGGCAGGTTATAGAAACTGCCTTCATAATGTTAAATTGTTTGTATCCATTGGAGCCACAGAAATGGCTATTCTCAGAAATGTTTTTGTCCTTTTGCATTGCTTGATGGTGTCATACGTGTTTTCTTTGTTGTTGAACTCAGCTGGATTGGATTAATATTTCCTTCTCAAGCAACACGTTTAAAAGTGGTCAGGTTGATTTGCAAAATAAATTAGATAGTTTTGATACATCTCTGATACATCAAGTTTTTGGACAATTTAGACACACTTAAAAAATATGTATATATATAAATGTCTTTGCATTAGATTCCAAATTAACTAAACAAGTGCCATGTATTTTAAAGAAATAAAGCATTTGCACAAAGTTTCCAAGCAACAACAAAAAAAGGCACAAAAAGCCATTTGTTTGGCTCAAATTATAAGCCAATTAAGTATCAATCAAAATTAAGTATTTGGACACTCTCCGGATTGTCAAATGTTAGTGGAACATGTGTACAGTATATGCTATGAACTATACATGTGGAAACTCTGCTAGGACACCTACATGAAAGTAACTGGTCTCTGACGAATGGTCTGGCATAATTTGGGATATCACTTGCTTTGTTATCTAATGCAATCACATTCATACATTTTACATTTTTAAAGTGTTTAATGGTGTCCAAATACTTTTGGGGGCCACTGCGTGGGTTGCAGCTGCATGCACCTCATCGTTTGAATGTTGAATGGTGTAATATGCGCTAGTTAGCAGTTATGGAGCACTGTAAGTGGTTCTATATTGAGTAACAGTGGCTCTACTACTGTATCACTCCAGCACAATGTAAGCACATCTCACCATGTTCTCACCATCTTCCAGTTTCTTCAGAGACTCCAACCTCCATTCCTCCAACCACTGCAGACCTTAGTGAGTATGCCGACTGTGTGCAGTGTTGTTTGCCTCTCTTTATCCTCCTGATACACATTTGTGTGCCTCACCTAGACAATGAAGTCTGCACCGCTGGTGTCCGCTGTAGAAAGAGAACACAAATCAGTGGTAGAGAAGAGTGAATATATGTTGTGAGGGCTTGGGGAATGAGACAAACGTGTTTCAGTTGGAACTGTGCTCATTACCTCCAAGCCATTGTAGATAACCATAACTAACATCAGCTTGTAGAACAGCTCACCTCTCTAACATGTCACTGCATTGTAGATATACAGGAATATGATATGAACTGACACAGTGTTTGTGTTGGTTATAATGGTTATTGGGTAATTTGAACCTCTAAATTGTTAGGAGTAAAGAAAATGATGTTTACTGTTTTTAATGCCCTTGAAAATGCAGAAAGATTTTGATTTCTACTAATATTTAGGGACAGCATTGCACATGCAGGTCTCATAGAGTTCACTCTGATATATTAATAAGATGTGTTGCATAGTCTGAATATGAATGTGGAAACTAATGAAGCTGTCCAGACCATTATGGCCCACCACCTCATTTTAAAACTGTGAATTAGGTCAAATCACCAAATTCACAAGCTGTGTATTTGTTTCTTAATGTTTACTGTTCTGCTACTGTACAGTTCTGAGATGAAACACTAGGATACACTCTCTTGCTTAACATGATCTCGCTAGAGACTTCAAGTGTTAGTCTGAAAATAGAGTTACCATGACAGCACAGATTGTACCTGATCTCTCCTCAAATGGACTAAAAATTGGTTGGGCCTGAAAAGGTTTTTACTGACAGATTGTTCCTTTTGATAGACAGCTATTCTGTCTTATTCAGCCCAAGAAATGACAGGGTCTTTATTTTAGGAATAGACAATGTTGGACTATTGTTTGCTTAGTTGACATTGAATGGCATGTTTGAGATTGTAAAATTAAAAAACTTCCTTAGATGTGGAAGAAATTAAAATTCAATAGTTTTTTTTTTTTTTTTTAGTTTGTATGAGTAATTGATAGATAAGCTAATAAAAGATCTGTTGTTTTCTATAATTATAATGAGTCATAGTTACAGTTTGTAAGGACCCGTGATGGTTTACAGGCACTTATCACATTTTTTTGAGAGTGAATATGTTGAGTTTTTTTTTTTTTTTTTTTAAAGGATTTTGGGTATGTTCAGGCATTTGTCTGTTAGCTGTCTCAATTATAAACTTACAAACTTAGCTAAACAAACCTTAAGTAGCTAATCAACACATCCATACTAATATGTTTTAGATGAAAACACATTTATTTCGCTATTTTATCTCCTGTCAAAAATGTAATGTCTGAATTGGTTGACCATGCAAATGTGACCCATAAGACATCTATGATACTGTAATTGCACAGAATTACAATATACTCTTACCCATATAGTAAGAATGTACATTAAGCATCATACTGTATATTGGATTTGACCTGTAGAATACAGACCTCACTACACAAACAAACCTTATCTAGTCCTTTAGTTTGTGATGGTAGATGATGCTCCTCAGCTTTATCAATCTCCACCCTTCTCAGCTTCAAACCTAGACTCATATACTGTATGTAACTTCTCTGGCTATGCTGATCTAGGATCAGATTTGTCTTTCGTATCCTCATGAATAAGACAATAGGGGACTCTGATCCTATAGATCAGTATTTTATATTATAGTCTGTGACATTTCATTCATATGTATAGACACCAACTTGACAGCAGTCTCTGCCCTGAAGCTTCATATGTGCTAATTTTTTAGTGCTTATCTCCCATGTTCAAGATAGTAAAATATGTGCCATTAGATCATACAGTATATATTTAGCTGTACAGTCAATGAATTTCCTCTGCCTTTGGCTGGCCTGCTCTGTTTTTAGCTGGGTTTTTGCAGCACCGTTCATGCCATGCAACCTGCACAAGTAGACATAATCCAGTGTACACTGAAGCTGTATTTGAATCCCTCTTATTGAAAATACTGCTTCCAGACAGGATATACTGTTATCAGTGAAGTGGATTCATAAAGCAATTTGGACCACATTCAAACTCTGTATAGATTAAATGAGCTCTAAGAAGAGTATCTTGAAAATCTGGCATGCCTTTTTTACAATTTACAGACAATTTTATTTCAATTAGAACACAAATGTCCCAGAATTGCTTTATGGGTCTTGTTATATCCATTGTGTTCTATATACACTGTGTCTAATGTTACAGAGAAGCATTTATGTTTATAATTTATGTTTTCTTTTTGTTGTTTGTGTTTCTGTTTGTACTTTTTGGTTTTAACATGTTGCTTGTTCCATGTTTATATAATTTTTTTCAATGTTTTGTATTTTCCATGTGACTCCCACCCCCCCCCCCTTTCCACTTTCTTTTCAACCAATCATGTACGTGCGTATCATGTGACTGTGTCATATGAATCTTGCATGGTGCTGATGATGTCGTCTTCGCTGGTGAACAGAAGGTAATATTTTTTTTTTTTTCATTTTGGTCCGAATACCATTAACAGTAACAAACAAGGAAATGAGGGGAATATACAGGAAACACCCACCCAATACAATCAAGTTTTATGAGCCATTTCATTCACCTTTCAGAAACTGTACACCTCCCACTTTATTTGACTTTTTGAAAACCATCAGCCAGTCAGCCTGGAGAATAATCCCAAAGCTTAGTCTCCTACAATGGCACATGCTGCTCTGCATGTTGAATTTTCAGTTTATATTTTAAGACTTTGAAATAATTTCCCCTCCAACCTTCAACTCTCTTTAAATAAATTATATAACTTTATGTAAAAATGTAAACTACTGCAAAGTTTTAAACTTTTTTTTTTTAGAAATCTAGATTTGAGAAGGCCTTAAAGACCTAATGAAATGACTTGACAAGCACAGCTTTCTTTCCTGTGTTGATGTATTTCCTATTGAAACAGGAAGTGTAGGGAAGGGGTACATCGAAAGTCATGACTCTCTATTAGTTGAAGGGACATTCTCAGTCCAGACAGCAAATTTGTGTAGTGCAACAGAAGTCACCAACATTTCCATAAATTTTCCTAAAATAGGAGGTCTTCAAATTGCTAACTGCTAAAAGTTAAAAATTGTCAAGTTGTAGGACACTTTTAAGATACTAGCTTTGTAAAATGCCACAAAACATCAATTTTGTTTTTATGGGGTTTTAAAGTACATTAATATAATTTTTTGTTACTAATGTTTCAATTTTATATTAGTTTGTAAGAACAGCATAATGTATATTAATAATCCCCCCCCCCCCCCCCCCCCCACACACACACACATTTATTTGCTCATCATTAATGTGCAATAAATTATACATTTATGATATACAGAAGTTTCAGTTTGTGCCTATAATGCATCCCACGCAGACTAACAGCAGCACTGGCATTACTGCATGAACACATTCACAAACACAATTCTTTTCTGTCTCAGTCTCTCAACACTCGTACCCTCTCATGCATGTCCTAATTGTATGTCTTTGTCTCTCGAATATACCTGTTTACTGTCCCTGTCGGCTCCTCCTATGTGACGATGCAAAAGAGTAACTGGACAGACTAACATGTTTCTAGAGGAAATAGTTCTGCTCTCTCTCTCCCAATATTTTTTAACGAGGCATTGGGTTTGATATGAGTGGATTTAAATGTAGTAACTTTTCATAGTAACAATAATTTCTATACTACAGTAGGTGGATGATTTCAAGTTAGGATATCAGTTATATTCATTTTAAGTGATTAACTGGCACATAAATCCATGTTCCTGGAATCTCTAATCCACCTCTTGCATGGTAGAGCATGTGTCTTTCCCTCTGCCCTCTTTCTCTTTGTAACCCTAATCTGTCCTTGTTTTGTCCTTGTTTTAAGCATTTGGAAATCCTTGACCTAACTGGAAATGATGTTCATGGATCTCAGATAATTTGTTTAACTGCCATCAATCTGCACTGCTTTTCTTACAATTAACTTGTCTTCATTTAAATTGCAGCATCCGATTACAAAAACAAATCAAGTTTCAATTAATCAAGGAAAGACATTAAGCCTCTATTTTCATGCATGCCTAAACTAACTGCCTGATAAACTGACAATTTTAAAAATGTATCTAACTTAAATTAACCTGAATTTATCTAGAGAACAAGGCAAAGGGATTTATCAGGACACACATTTGACATAGGGAGCTGACATGCTGAAATACTTTTGGAAAGTTAACATATTCTGCAAATAATAATATTCATAAACTGGTTTAAAAATTAATTTGTCACACCTCAATACCATTTCAAATTAATTTGTGATGACAAAAATGTGTTTGGAAATAGTAAAACACAAAATATATGGTGACCAGTTATAGGACCTAACATATACACTTTCCCTTATACATTCATATACATTTTATCCTAAAATCTTGATGTCGACAAATGAAAATGTCCATTGACACATTATGCATCAATAGACCACACTTAGGTTTAAATTTGTCAAGGTCCAAATTATTAAATTTAGCTTGTTCATTAAATCTCTCAGGTATAACATTTAGGTATTCTATTTCCTTGACCTAAAATGCATCACATTTGGCATGTTTTGTATATTTGCTGATATATACACAGTGTCATGTTAATTTATAATAGGACTTCTTGTCGGGCTGTTTTTTTAAATTTTATTATTTAAGCTGATTTATGGCAGACTTCTGTGGTCTCCTTCCAGGCTCTTTGTGTAACAAAGGTAGACAGCTTACACCTGAAACAAGCAGCCCACATACACGCATTCCCATCGGCCCTGCTGATATTATTAAATGTAATAGTGGAGAATCTCCAATCAAAGCATGGAGGATAATTAAGGGAGTGCTGTCATTAAGTAGTGGGCAAGTCGAGATAACGAGCTCCCCCAGAGATACTCTCTCCATCCATCACTGACACCAATCCTAGTCCAACTCTCATTACAGTCCTGTACTGGCCCAAGCGTCACAGCTCTATTTTTACAAGAGCCAAGTGCTTTCATTAATGTTCCACATTTGGACGTATGGGAGGCAGAAGTCATCATTATGCTGCCAAAAACCCTCAGTGATGAGATGTCTCGACAGTTCAGCCAAAAACGAGAAAATAGGAATTCAGTGTTGAACAAGTGACTCAACTATAAAGTGTTGCATATCATGCTTTGATTGGTAATTTAGGTTTTGTGCATGGTATAAAGTATCCCATGTTTTCTGATGTACTATAAAATGGTATATGTAAACCTTTTAAATTCTCCCAGCCAAGTCAACACTGTAAAATAATTATCTAAATTATTTAACTAAACTATTTAATTAACTAACCTATTTCTGCCATTTACAATTGAGGATAAAGACTACATTGTGGGTCACAAATCAGCTGGTGACATGGTACCCGCTGACATGGAAAACCTTAAAATTTCAGGAAATTTTTAAATTGTGATTTTAATGCCTGGAAAAGTCATGGACGTTAATAATCTACAAATGACAGATATTTCTAGTGAGTAAACTTTGCTTAGCTCTTAGATACATTATTTCATTATTTATAAGTTGCTTTTTGTGAGTGCATTCTCTTTAAAATGACTTAATATCTTTATTGAGTAATGTCAAATGACTGGAATCTTTAAATTACTGGAAATTCATTGGTCAAAAGGTTTGGGAATGTTCACCTATTGAAATGTACTTAGGTTGGGGCACATTTTGTATCTGAGCAGTCAGTCAGTATTAGTGTCCCTTACAGTATTTTCTGGCCGGTTTGTCCTTAGGGGAACCTAATCCTCCAAAACTGGAGGCTAAGCCACAATCTACAGGCAACGAGATGAAGGTTCACTGGATCAAGCAAGATGATGGGGGCTCTCCCATCAAACACTATCTTGTGCGCTACAAAGCTGTGAGTATATTGGGACCTGCGGTAACATACTTAACTCATTTTACTGGCTGAATTATTTACAGAGACAATATAAAGGGTAGGAGATGGACCACTTGTAAAAAAAAAAATGAAATGGAAATGTATTAACGCTCTATATGGTAGCTGTAGGAGTAGAAAATCCTGCCTTTAGTTAAAAGACCCAAGCATACATGCAAATTAACTGGACCAACCTGAAAAATACTTTTTTTTAGCATGATTTAAGCTAAAGAATCTAAATAATGATACCATTGCTGTCAGATTTTATTGCCAGATTTTAGATGTAATTGAGATGTAATCTTGCCAGAAAGTTTAGGAGATTTCATTCTTTCCCCATACAAGTAGAGAGAAACTGTACTTGTATGCCAGCTGTTTACATACAGAATAGCTGCCTAGGTGCGTTACCAAGATTACCACTGAGTGAACTGATTTGCTTAGAAGGTGAAGTCTGTAATTTTTGTGCAACACCAAATGGAATTACAAAAGTTAGGTATGTTTTCAAACAACCTTTGCCAACACCCCTTACAATCATCACGCCCTTTCGCTCTCTCCGATTTCCTATTTTGCCGAAGCTAAATTTATTTTCCTATATATAAGTCTGCCATGGATGTTAATATCCCCTTGGCTGAACAGCTAACTACAAGTAGCTATGCCCCAAACTCATGCTATAGGTTGAGCTAGAAAATGATGTGTGGGGCTTAGTGGGCCACTCAAAATATAAACTTCAATGTTTTGATAGTGCCTTGGAGGCTCAGTATTTATACTTTTGGGGGGAGGTTGACCCATGAATGGCTTACTTATAGTTGTTAATGAACACTAAACTGGGATATTAGAACATAATTTGACATCAAATAAGTTACATACTTCACCTTTAAAGGGCCTTTGATTATTTATGCCACCACTCTGACAGTAACATGGAAGAGTTAGCGCTATATCTATATCTAGTGTTATGCATGATAGTGAAGTTTATGGATAACATCAATGCTGAAAGTGTGTCCACATGTGTGTCTGCAGGCAAATCGCCAAGATTGGATGCCTGAGATCCGCCTGCCCAACGTAAGCGAGTACGTTGTGCTGAGGGGTCTAGAATGGAACACAGAGTATGAAGTCTACGTTGTGGCAGAAAACCTGCGAGGGAAATCTGAACCTGGCACCCTCTCCTTTAGGACCTTCTCAGAACCCACCGCCATTCCAGGTAAGGCCCACCTCCAACACCTGTCCTACAGACACTGCTAACCAGTGCAGCCAACAGCCCAATCCATTGCCACCCTCCTTCCTTCCCCATCAGCCTGAGTGATGGGGACTCCCTGCTAATCCAAATCCTCCCTGCAATAAATCCTCCCTGCTCCAAAGATCAGCTTTCATCTATTTCCATGCTGGTCTAGGCTGGTTTGTGCTGGTCTAGTTGGTGCTTCAGCATAATAAAGCTGTTCACAAACAAAACTTAGTTGGTGTGACTGATCGACCATCAACGTCTTTCTGATGAAGCTGGTTGACCAAACCTGGTTGGTACACCAGCACACAAGCATTTTATTCTGTGAACCAGCCTCCAAAACACAAAATATGCTGGTTACCTCCTTTGCTGGTCTTTTCAGCAGGGTTGTTAACCCCATCTTATTCGGGTCTTGTTCTGGATTTACCTGGGCCACCCTGGTGTCATTTCAGGTTGTGGCCTGGCCTCCTCTAGAGAGTGATTTGATACAATCTAAGAGTAATAAGAGAGGAGAGGAATGGCTGAGCTGCAGTGCTAAATGTCTGAGAGATGGCCGTGGGCTACGCTTGGAGACCTTGCTTCATCTCAGCAACTCACGGCTCCTCTCCAGAGCTCTGCTCCCAGCCTGACCCCTCTGGCAACCTCACACTAACTCTTACAGCCAGCTATATTGCTTGTCTCAGAGCTATTGCAGATAATATCAGAGGAGATGAGATTTTCAATTTGGCACTTGGGAGGCAAAAAGCCACAGCAGGTCCGATATCCATCCACCATCATGCCCTACCCCCATCACCAAAAGCATGGGCTTACTTGGACTGTGCTCTATTGGCAGTGCTGTGATTTTGTTTTCTTGTGAGCTGCTTCCCCACTGATAAAAACTGGGCCTAAATCATCTCTCTCTTTCGCTCTCTCACTCTATTCTTTTTCTTGTGACTGGACTGAGGATCAGTTCAGGCTCATTGCCTCAGGCACATAGAATTGAACTGTCTGTCTGCCCAATCTCAGTGGGGATGCATCCTCTGGTTTTGCATGATGACGCCTCAACAGGATTAATGGTTTAATGCTATACTGAGGACCTAACAGGCATCTGCCGGTGCATGGCCAAGAGACCTGCTTTTTCTCATCCGCTTAGTGGAAAGCAGCCATATAGCAGTGGGAGCTTTGGATCTCAGAGCACTTGTGCATAGCAGGTTCAGATGTACAAATACAGCCTTTCTTTTTTTCCTTGCCCTCTCTGTCTGCTGAAACTTGCCACACTTGCACATTGTTAACCTCAATGTGTAACATGTGGATGTTCAAAAAGCACAGAGGCTTTATTTTTAGCCCAACATCTGCAATGCCCCAGCTGCAACAGCTGGTGTTAGAAAAGATAGTCCAAAAATAGCTGCTCTGACAGCAATTCACTCTTCTCTCTTGTCTTATATTTGGACCAGTGTTGCATGAGTAAGGTTAGAAACATGTGGAACTGTCTGAAACTTATAGGGTGCCTATATACTAGAGTTTATTTGTAAATCCATTGATTTAATGGGGATTGTGCATCACACGAAGATAAAGTAAGTGAAGTTTTGTCACTCAAATCATTTCAAGTAATTTTGAAATTACTGATTATTTTTTATATAGCGCTTTTCACAATATAAATAGTTTCAAAGTAGCTGTGGTTACCTGGTCACTGTCACCAAAAGTTTAAACAAATTTGACTTATTAGTAGATGCTTACTCTAACGTAAGCATCTACTAATGAGAATTTTAGAGAGGTGGGTCTAGTTCTCAGAAATCCAATTTGTTCTATGCCCACTTGCTTTTAAACTGCCCCCGGCTAATTTCGCATACTTTTGCACATTGTTAGCCATCTGTCAGTGCCTTCTCTAGTGTGTAGGCACCCTTTATTTCACTTTATATTTTACTTTAGAGGAGTATATAAATATTCTTCCCTTGCACAGGAATGCCACTTTGCAGACGGTTAAAATAACATGTAGAGTTAAATATAAGGTAAACACAAAGACTTTGACAGGATTTAAATTAGGGAGCCAGCAGATTCATAGTGGTGGGTTTAGCTCAACCCTGGCCATGCTACCGATGCTGAAGCTCTACTTCTTTTAATCCAAATCTCCCCAGCTACAGCTGACATGGAGTAAAGCTGTTCTATAAGAATGCCCGTTAACTTTGTGCAATATAAGTAACATTGAAAGCTCATTCAGTCATCCAGCACATCATTTACATTGTATTGCATCATAACCTGTTTGTTTGTTTGTTTCACCTTGTCTTTTGACTGGGCAACATTTCCCTGGTGTTTTCAACTTACAAAGATGAATTCCTTGTTGTTTCCTTGGTAGCACTTTCCAATAAACTTGTATAATACTGAAGCCCTGTACCATGGTGTCTTAGTGACTTCCTGAGCCTATCTTCTACAATTTTGTTTCACTCTAAAATGTTTAAATTCTCTGAAAAAAAAATAAAATATCTGATTTTTTTTCTCTGAAATTATTTCTCAGAATAATTTTTTGCTATTTGAGAATTTTTTTTCTAAAAATTTTTGTCACATTTTTTTTTATTATTATTATTATTATTTCTTTTTATGCTCACAACAATTTTTCTTGTAACTAACGATTAACATATTTTTTTACAATTTAGTAACCTGAGGTATATTCATTTAATTTTGGAATTGTATGCATTAGAGGTCTGCCTAACATGTATATATTTTTTTATTTATTTATTAGGATTAGCAAAACCTCCTTTTTATCATATTATATTATAACTATAAATAAACAAATAAACAGATTAAAAACCACAGACATTCTGTCACCTTGTAAGCATAATATTGCATGTTTACAAACAGTGGCATCTGGTGGCCACGTTTGGTACCACATGCTAATTGTTAGCTAGCAAGAAAAAAAATTCTCACTGTTGCCTCTTGTGGAGAAAATAAAACACTATTTTCTGAGAAAACGTTTTTCAGAGAGAATTAATTTTCAATCATTTTGAAATTCACTATGAATTTTGTATTATTATTTTTATCCCAGAGAGAGAAAAAAAATATTGTAGGAAACAGGTTGAGGAAGGCATTAAGACACCTAAAATAATATTGCACCAAGTGACTTGCTGTTCAGGGCCTATACGTTAGTGAGTGCAATAGTTGACATGAATTTGGCATCACAAACTACTAATGAACAATATCTTTACAGCATTTATTAATTTTGGTTCATGTTAATTTCTTGATTTATTAATACATTTTTAACAGTAAAGCAGTAAACGAAAACAATTAATGCTTTCTCATGAACTATTTTAAAAGGAACATAAAGCAAGATAAATAAACACTTTAAAAAAAAAATTTAAGGTGCTATATGTAATATTTTTACTGTACTAAATCATAAATGACCATAATATGTCATCAGAGAATTAGGAAACATTCTAAGTTGAAAAAATGGCTTCTCTGATATCAATGTTACAGTGAGTATATTCTACTTTGAAATTTCCATTCTGGGCTGGAATTTCTATTTTTGTTTTGGACTGTGTGATCCTGCCCACTGCCAAATCACCAATAGTATTTCGACACCGCCGGGTTGGCAGATTTGAACAAGTATGCAGGCAAACAACACTGCGTGCTGCAGCCATGGAAGCCAGCAAACCAACTGGATCAGAGATAACAGATTCCACCCGACTTAAAAAGCCTCGCCATCCGTCTAAAAACCACCATGACCAGAGCCGTAGTAAAACAAGGATAAATATTGGAGATACCTTTGGAAGACGGGGAAAGCTTATAGCTCAGAAATCCTTTAAAAAAGGATGCTGAGTTGGCTAATTTTCCTGTTGCGTGTCCTCATTCTGGCAACCCGCATGAGCTTCGATTCTGGGCAGGGGAGACAATTCTCCAGTAGTTTGAATTTGGACTGCAGTAGGCCTACTCATTTCAAATGCTTGTTATTGCTAGTTAATGATGCTAAATGCATTAACTAATGTAAACTTATTTAACCTTATTAAAAAAAAAATTGTAATAAATTGCAGAATTTTTGTGAGATTTACCAAAATTAAAGTAATATGTACAATGTCAAATACCAGGAAAGTTGCCTGATTCATATTTCTTCATTGTATATGTCTCTGTGTCCCTTATTATTCCATATTTCCCATCATGTGGCCACTGTTTGTCCTCTCAGTCTCATCTCATTTTGCTGTGCTGTTCATGTCATTTGCTGTGCTTTTAACATGCTATGGCTTCTTAATTTGGTTTTTACTGACTTGCTTAAACTTTCCTTTGATATTCTTTTTTAATCGTGATTAACCTTTTAGACTTAATTTTCTGTATTTGACCTTTTCTCTGTCTCTCTCTCTTTTTTCTCTCCCTTTTTCCCAATTTCTTTCCTTCCTTTTTCCTCCCCTCCCTCCTGTCCCTTTTTCTGTCCCCATGTGTAAAATCGGAAATCACTGGATCATCACATTTTTAAACACGCACATATGTATTTTATTTGTAAATTTTGTAAATTTTTGGTTGGCTTTTCTATTTGGATTTTTTTGTGCACTGTCCCTGTGCTCTTCGGGTGTCTTTTGGTGTGGTGATGTGGGCCGTGTGCTCTCAGCAACACTTGGCTGCTCCTCTGTGATGTACACACTGGTCACTCTCATGTTCTCCATGCTGACTGTGTTCGTTCTCTCATAAACTGGGGCTTGCCAGGGGAGGAGCATCTGTCCTATGCCCCACCCACCCTTCAGCCACACCCTTCAGTTTTCTACGCCTTCTGATCCTCTTGCAGCCTAAACAAACAAACAAAAAAGAATATCAGTTACATGTTATAAGAATTAAGCAGAGTGTTTGGTGCTTGTATAATTTTGTTTCTTTCTTTATATATATATATATATATATATATATATATATATATATATATATAATTTTCAGTTTTCTATAAGAGGCAACATTGGTGTGTTTGAGAAGGTATTTTTCCAACCATGGACCATTTGGTGGAGTTGTAGAAAATATTTTCCTCTATCAAGAAGCCTCGTCTCAGGCCTTTCTTGATGATAATCTTGATATCATTATTCTAGGTCCCATTTAGCAGAAAGAAGTCCTTCATTGATAACATATATTAATTATGAGTTTCTTATTCTTCTGTCATTCTTAAGCTATCTGTTATTAACTCAGTTTGAAAGTGTCCTTTTAAGGGACAGGTACCAAGTTTGTGTGTTGACATTGAAAACACATTTTTGTGACAACTGTACATAATTTTAGAAGATTCAGAAAAAAAATATACTTTCTGTAATTGACTTTATTTACTTATTACTCTGCTTCTTACTTGAAAAAATGGAAAACATTCAAAACTAATGCTACAGCTGTTAAACTCATTGAAGTCAAATAAGTGTCATTTTCAACTGTGTAATTTGATTATGTTCTGTAATACATTTTTTTGGACACACATAACAAGTGTGGTCTCATGCAGTTATCACTGTAAGTTTTAAGAAAGTATGGTAAGATTAAATGTTTTTTATTTATTTTGTGTTTTTTACAAACATGGTTTTTGGTCGAAATCTCATGGAGGCTTTCGACATAAAGTTAGGACCTTATTGGACCGTAACTTGTGACCACAGCATGTGCTTGTCCCATGATAACATGGTGCTCAATGTTAGTTCTAGATATCTACTGAGCCTTTACCTTTAAAGGAAGGACTGTCCTGCAATATGTTTGATTGGCCATCTCTACTCTGAAATGCAAAATTCTTTAAGGATTGTTTGTCTTGCTTAGACTGGATTAAATGTAAAATCTTTAAAAGACACCCCCAGACCAAATTAAATGCAAAACCCACAGGTTGTAACCGTATAAATAGATTTTTAACATTAGTGATGGACTAAAACAGGCTATCTGTCCATATTAAAGAAGATGGTGGTCGGTTTACAAGTCAAAGGCTGCCATATGATAGCAAGAGCGGAGATACAGTGTCATTATTATGCAAGACCTATGCAGGCATTTCCTGGGAAGGTGTTGCGTACAGTGCAACTAATGTAATTAAGTGTCTTACAGTGTAAAGGCTCATACTTATGTATGAGGGCAGGTCAATGAAAATAAAAAGTGGGAGGGGGGTTATTTGTTCAAGAAAATGGAATAGCATTTGTTTCCCATTTTGGAATTGAATCTCTGGGTAATAAAGTATTGCGGTCTGGAGTTATGACTCCTGAAAACGCATGTGCCAATCAGCTTGTTGGGCTCATCATTTATATGTAGGTGCTTCTCTGTTCTTAAAAGGGATAGTTCTCCCAAAATGAATATTCTGTCATTATTTACTCACCCTCATGTTTTTCCAAACTTGTGCTGTTTTCTCTGTTGAACACAAAAGGAGTTGCTTTGCAGAAGTTTAGGGGCTGACAACCTCAGTCACCATTTAAAATCTTTAATACTTTTATTATATGGGAAAGAATATTGTGTTCCATGGAAGAAAGTCATACAGAACAACATTATGGTGAATTAATAATTACATAATTTTTATATTTGAGTGAACTAATCCTTTAATCATTGCGTGTTGAAGTTAGGTGACATTTCATTGATAAAGTAAGCAGTACCCCGTTTCGCCTGTCTGGGATGTTTAATGCCATTCTGGATGGATCACCAGCTTCATTCAGACTACCAGAACCAGAGGCAAAATTATTTGAAAATTCAAACTTGGCACCACCAGAAGTGCCACTTGTTCACACTTAACACTGAGAGTGACTGTGAGCAGGAATAGAGAGGAAAGTGCCAAATCTGTGAGGAGAACAACCTGAGAGTCCTCGGAGCTGACTGAATATTTGTAATGACCATGCTGCGACGGTTAAAACAAGCTTTTTCGGCTTTTAGCAAAAAGTCACATTCAACAGATGCCTCATAAGCATTGAAGCACTGCTCTGATGATCTGCTGTAGCTGCACAGCAAGATTCTCATAAATTGTAAAAAACTGCACAGTTTGATTTTGATCCTGCCGTCCTTTTTATTTCCTATTCGAACATATTTCTTAACAGTAATATTCAACACAGTGGGTCAAGGTTTGGCTGGTTAGCATGGGCAGTTAGTCCCTGCTTGTATTTGCTAGAATTACAGCTTCTCCATTGACATCCATTCAAGAGTAGCCATGTTTACTGATGAAAAAAAAATGCTTTGCAAAGCAATATATAAATGATATTTCATATTATAGATTTTCAAAATTTTATGTTTTACCAGTGCCTCCATTTTTGGAGGGCTCTAAAAATGCTAAATTTACTTTTCCCCTTTCTTCTGCCTTAAAGGGATAGTTCATCCAAAAATGTAAATGTTCTCATCATTTTCTAACCCTCATGGCATCCCTGATGTTTATGAATTTCTTTTTTCTACAGAACACAAATTAAGATTTTTAGAAGATGCAAGTGAATGGTGACAAGACAAGCTCCAAAGCGATATAATAATAGTTGTTACTCTAAATCTCCACTTTCACTTTCACATTCTGAAAGTAAAAGCGGAGATTTATAGTATTGATTGAAATATTTATCTGTTTCTCACCCAAAATGATTGCATCACTTCAGAAGACATACTGTATATTAAACCACTAGAGTTGTATGGATTACTTTTATGCTGCCTTTACGTGATTTTTGGAGCTTGAAATGTCTGGTCACCATTCACTTGCATAGAATGGACCTACAGAGCTGAAATATTCTTCTAAAAATCTTTGTTTGTGTTCTGCACAAGAAAGAAAGCCATACATCTGGGATGGTATTAGGGTGAGTAAATATTGAGAGAATTTGCATTTTTCTTTGAACTATCCCTATAATATGTGTCTGTGTATGGCAGGACAGTCACAAGTGAAAGGCTTGTGGCTGCACACTTTTTTGTGCTATCATAAACAAAGCAAAAATGTCAGGAGGTACATTTCCTGCGAATCCTGAGTGATTAGTCAGATGGCATTTAGGGCTCAGATGATAAGCTTAAAACAATGTCCAGAACTGAGCAAAGTATGCAGTTGTGCATGTTGCGTACTTCTAGGGGTGTGCACCTGCCAAGCAACTGCCATTAAGATGTATGGTAATGCTAACAGATAGCTATCTCCAGGTATTATAGACCTTGTTTATTCTACTCAACAGAGAAATTAGTATATGCCATTTTAATATAAATTTAAAATGGCCTGCATGTCTGTAAGATATTTGAGCCTAGTGCTGATTCAGCAGAGCAGGGTGTTATTTGGCCAATAAGGAAGCCTTTGTGCTCAGATATGTGCCCTGATTTATCGCACTTGTTAAAATGCAGGCTGAAGCTCAGGAAAATAAGTGGCATCCCACTCTGTGCCCTGCTCTTGGCCCTTTCTGGCTGGGTAGTAGATTCGATCTGTCAGCTCTTCCTTCCACTACCCAGCCTGCACTGATCTGCCATACACTTTCATTGAGCGGGAGAGAGTCATTATGTGCTGGCCACTGCAATTGAAAGTTTTTATCTCAAAGTCTACAGTACCAGATTATTTATACTTAATGGTGATTTGTATAATTTTGTTGAAAAAATACTATCTTCCATTCCAGAATAGCGTGGATAGACAACTATAAGTAAGTCATTAGTCAGGAATTTCTTCTGAAAAGTGTAAACATTGGCTCAACTAATGGCATGAGTTTGGGGCAGGACTAGCAGTTTGCCCAACCAAAAGTATATGGGGGGGAGTGTTTAGGAAAGCTTTTGGCAATTCTGCTTGGTCAGGGCCATTGCTTAAATTTATGGAGTCTGGCACAAAACTCAGGTCCCATTTGGTGATGAAGGCCCAGCATTTGGTTATGCTTGTGGGGCAGAAATTACACACATCACCTTCAAAGGAATATTCCGGGTTCAATACAAGTTAAGCTCAATCAACAGCATTTGTGGCATAATGTTGATTACCACAAAAATTAGCTTCGACTTGTCCCACCTTTACTTTAAAAAAAAGCAAATATATGGGTTACAGTGAGGCACCTACAATGGAAGTGAATGCGGCTAATTTTTGGAGGGTTTAAACAGAGAAATTTGAGGCTTATAACTTTATAAAATCACTTGCATTAATGCTTCTGTTAAAACTTGTGTATTATTTGAGCTGTAAAATTGTTTAAATCATAATGTTTACAGTCATTTTGAGGTTTCAGGGTTTGTTAAGATTTCAAGATTAATGAAGTTGCAACATTGGCTTTAACTTTACACAGAAAAGGTTAGTAAGTGATTTTATCACACTAATATCCTTTTATGTCTTGTGGCCATACTTTTGAAACAGTGAGTATTTTAATAAAAAAAAGTGCCTCACTGGAACAAAGATCTTTGCTTTTTTTTAAAGAAAAGGACAAACGAGTCAAAATAAATTTGTGTGGCAAATTGCCACAAATTCTGTTGAATGAGCTTAATTTGTATTGAACCCGGAACATTCCTTTAAGAATTGTTAATTTTCCCTGGTGGTCTTTTCAATTGTTTTGTTTGTTAGGCAGTGTGTGCTCTGAGGAGTATGTCATGTTCTTTTTTTCTGTTCTTTTTTTTTTTCAAGTGTTATAATGAGAAAAGTTGAAAATTGGATACTTTCCTGGAAGAGTTTTGTCTGAAGCATTTTCCCTCCAGGTCTCTATTGAGTGCATCAATAATTCGTGATCTCCTTGATACATGTATATGTGTTTTATGTCTTTATGTGGCTCCATCAATGATTTAGAAGGATGTTTCATTAGAGACAGGAAGTTTTCTTGAACTCAAGCCTAATCAGACATTCAGTCAGCCTGTTCAGCTTAATTCATGGTACAATCTATGGCTGTATACACACAAAGGAAACAATTGCATACTGAAGAAAGATAACAGGATTACACACTGGATGTTTTAAGGATAAAACATACAAAAACAGACAACTGAGGAAATACTGATGTTAATTCAATAATGTGTTATGACACACTACATGGTCAATATATGTCGACACTGAACAGCTTTTGACTTAGTGCACACACATAAAAACTTTAATTTTTTATCAAAATGCTCCTCCTTTATCCACAAATGAGCTGGTTTAAGTCTGAGCCCTCAAATCTCACTGCATATTAGCTTGGTTAGCCCAAAAGCACCAATTGTTAATGCAAGTTCACTCCTTGACAAATCTTGTTAGTCATCTTCATTACATCTGAGTGCTTTTCACTGCAAGCTCTGCCTGCAATATGAAGCCAAAAATTAATCACATATTTCAGTAAAAGCTGAGATTGATTGGATATGTATTGCCATTTGACTGGTTTAAGATTCACTGATGCTGCAGGAAAATACATATACAGTAGCTGATGTTTATTTGAATTTGTTTATACAATGTTTATTGACCAATGTTGACCATTTTTTCATAAGTTTACTGATCCAAATCATGCATTAGCAGGAATCATGTAGTTATTTAGTATTTTCATGTTGTAACTTTTGCAATCCTGGTAAGTAGCCTGTGTTTTTATGAGCTGAAAACATAGTCCTGCTTTGTGTTTGTCCATACATTCTGACCCTCATTGCCATTCTGTTCTTTGAATTTTCATTAGTGTCAATTCTATTTGCTTAGTGTGTGTGGTTACAGTGAAAGTTTTAAAGTACTAAAATCTTAATATTGAAATTAATTTCACGTCAGTGCAATTTCTCTGTTGAAAAGTGTGTGCATGAATCTGAGCCGAATAAGCCTTTTATTAACACTCTGAACAATAATGCTGAAGTTCTGCACAAAGAGAGTTAATTATGTCTCCTGAATGCGCATGCTGGATTCATGTCAATGTGAGTAGTGAGTGCCCTTGTTCACAGTGTCACTGTATATGATTTTATATTGTTTACTTTGTGAGATTATCACATGCTATGCATCCCATTTTTTGCCATTTTGATAATCTTTGAGGATAGCCTACAATTTTTTTTTTAGATGTGTGTGTGTTGTCTTCAAGAGACCTTGTCAATTTAACTTTTCATCAATTACAGACTAAGCAAAATATATTCAATATAAAGCGAAACTGTAATTGTTCTAAATACCTCAAACTTTAAGGCAATGATGTCATAAAGGTTTTATCTCTTACGAATCTAAGTGTCTCCTCTTTTCCTCCTTCCAAAGACACCAGCTCAGGTTTGGGCACTGGTGCAATTGTGGGCATCCTCATCGTGGTCTTCATCCTGCTTCTGTTTGGTGTGGACGTCACATGCTACTTCCTCAACAAGTGTGGTCTTCTCATGTGCATTGCTGTCAACTTCTGTGGCAAATCCGGCCCCTCTTCCAAGGACAAGGATATCGAAGAGGGAAAAGCTGCCTTCACGTGAGCTGTCTTTTCCTTCTCATCTCATCTGTATGTTCCCTTGTCTGATGCGGCCATCCATCTCTGCTCTCCCATTGTTATCAGCCCGATCAGCTCTACGGGAGGGCTTGAGGCAGGACTGATTGTGACATATCTGACTCTATGAATGAGAATGATGTGAATATTTGCTCATTGCAGCAGTGTCAAGATAAGAGGAGAGGAGGAGAGCTGCATGCTGGTTAAGAATGAGATGAAAACCGAGCGGTTGGCAGTTGCTTTTGCTTGCATTTGTTTACTAGCCATTCCCTGCTGAAAAAGGGCAATTTAAACCTAAGCTGGTTTGCTGGTCTCAGTTAGCTCAAGCTGGACTCTCAGCCTGGACAAGCTGGTCTTTGGCAGGTTTAGCTGGTCACCCAGCTGGTTTCCCATCCTGACCAGCTGTCAAATGTCTAAAACCAGCAAACCATAACAGCAAACTATTGTTTAAGCTGTTATTTCAGCAGGGTTTGGAATGCTATACCAAGAAAACCAGGCTGTTTCCTGCGTAACATTATAAATTAATAGTTTCATTAAAATTTTAATCAGTTTTTATACTTATAGCAAACATTTTTAGACCATTTTATTATACTGCAAATAGAATGACCTCTGCTGTGCTTTGGCTGTTGGTCTTTGAATGTCTGTATAACTCTGGTGTGTTTTCCACTGTAACAGGAAGGATGAGTCCAAGGAGCCCATTGTGGAGGTAAGGACTGAGGAAGAACACACGCCAAACCATGAGGGAGGAGGCCCCACTGAACCCAATGAGACCACCCCTCTAACTGACCCTGAGTGAGTCCCTGAACACACACATTCAACCCTGTTGCACACATAAAACCACACTCAACCAGGTAAAAGCATTTTGTATACACCTGTACAAAAGTTGAACAACATGGAAAAAGGACATGTTTTCTTACATACACTGGTGGTGAAAAGTTTGGAATAAGGTACAGAATTTACTCTTATGGAAAGAAATTGGTACTTTTATTCATCAAAGTGGCATTCAACTGATCACAATGTATAGTCAGGATATTAATAACATGAAAAATTACTTATCATTTGAAATACATTTTCAGAACTTCTTAAACTACTTCAAAGAGTTCTCATCAAAAAATCCTCCTCGTGCAGCAATGACAGCTTTGCAGATCCTTGGCATTCTAGCTGTAATTTTGCCCAGATACTCATGTGACATTTCACCCCACGCTCCCTGTAGCACTTGCCATAGTTATGGCTGTCTCTTTACAGTCTAGTTGATCACACAAAAGCTCAATGGGGTTAATATCCATAACACTCTTTTCCAATTATCTGTTGTCCAATGTCTGTGTTTCATTGCCCACGATATCCTTTTCATTTTGTTTTTCTGTTTCAAAAGGGACTTTTTCTTTGCAATTCTTCCCATAAGGCCTGCACCCCTGAGTCTTCTCTTTACTGTTGAACATGAAATGTCTAGGTTACTGTTGTAACCTCCGTTCCCTGATGGAGGGAACGAGACGTTGTGTCGAAGAAGCGACACTAGGGGTCTCTCTTGAGAGCCTCGTGCATCTCTGAACTTGAGAAAAGGCCAAAGAGAAATTGGCAGACAGAATTTGCATGTCCCGCCCCTGGACATGCAGGTATAAAGGGAGGGAAATGCATCTGTTCATTCAGGATTTTGCCTGAGGAGCCGACATTGAGGTTCGGCCATAACATTGACTCGGTTCAGCGACGTGGCCGGGAGGACACAACATCTCATTCCCTCCATCAGGGAATGGAGATTACAACAGTAACCTAGACGTTGCCCGTCTGTCGCTCACTTCAACGATGTGTCGAAGAAGAGACCCTAGGTGTCCAATATTAATCACTGAACCATGTACGTGCGCTGCTGACACAGGTGCGGGCAGGCAGTTGCGTGCCAAAGTGACAGGCCGTGGCAGACTGTACGTACCCTTCCCCAATGTCCCATAAGATCGTCATAACCTTCTGGTTCCCTACACCCCGATATGGGGGGAACAAGGCGACGTGCCAAGCATGGGAGAAAGCCGCGCCTTTTCTCTCTCTATGTTACTCGCATAGAGTTAAAGAGGCCGGGGCCACCTTAACGCTATCACACGCATCGGGGGAAGGCTTTCTTTCCCACTTCCTATTCTTTCAGGGGGGAAAGACCCTGCGGAGACCACACCTGACCAGGCAGGGTGAGGTAAAGAGTTGTGAAATACATCACATGGGATTTCAGGTTGCATGTGGAGAATCGGGCAGACGCTCCGTGCTGGTGGTGCGATATGAGAGATCGAACTGGGAGACAGGGTCATTGAGGAAGCATGCTTTGGCTGAACCTGGTCGAGATGCAGGACGTGGCAACAGATGTCATTCCTGAACCACGAGGGTAGCCATCGCCTGCCCGAGTGTCCGCGCTGTGACCTTCATGGCCCTAAGGGTGATGTCGGTTGTTGAGTGCAGTTCCTGCAACCCAAGTGCAGATCTTTAAGTGCATTGGACTGGTGGACTTGCAGGAGGGCCATGGCATGCAAGGCGGAAGCGGCCTGTCCAGCGGCGCTGTAGGCTTTGGAGGTCAGTGGAGAGGACGGAGGGTTCCAGTCCAACCCTCGAGACCCCAGTCGAGTCTCCCGCGTCAGATGCCGGTATACACTCAGATGCAGCGGCGAGCTCATCGTCCAGCTTGGGGGGCTCAAGAGGATAGGCAGACTGGCCGTGAGACGAGCCGCTGTCACCCGAGCCCGGGAGGAAGAGTGGTGTTACTATTTAGGAAGGAAAGCCATGACCGCAACGTTGCCATTGTAAGGTTCTTGCAGTGAGAGCACGAACCATCCACATATGCTGCCTCGTGTGATCATGGCCCAGACACACGAGGCAGCGCCTGTGACCGTCAGGAGCGGAGAGAACTCGACCGCATCCAGAAACTACACAGGGGCAGAAGGGCATCTTTTTAAAGACGCATCCTGAAAATAAATTCAACGCCTCTTTGTATTGCTCTTTTAGAGAATCAAACTCTTTCACAATATTCTCTTTTAGACAGCGCTGTCGAAGTGCCCAGGGGCAAAGCTGCACTGCTGTGCAGAGAAGGAGAAAGCCGCTAATATGCGCTATAGATCCAACAGCATACGCTCTTAGAGATGAGGTGCACAGCTGGTCGGCTCCAAAGAAAATTTCCTGAATGAACAGGCGCATTTCCCTCCCTTTATACCCATATGTCATATTTACCTGTATGTCATATTTCATGTATGGGACATGAAAATTCTGTCTACCAATTTCACATTGGCCTTTTCTCAAGTTCAGAGATGCGCAAGGCTCTCAAGAGAGACCTCTAGTGTCTCTTCTTCGACACAATGTTGAAGTGAGCGACAGACGGGGAACTGATGTTGAGCATGTAGAATTCAATGAAGCTGAGAGCTGAGGACATGTGAGGCATCTATTTCTCAAACTAGAGACTCTGATTTACTTATCCTCTTGTTTAGTTATACAGTTGGCCTTCCACATCTCTTTACATCCTTTTTAGAGCCAGTTGTCCTTTGTCTTTGAAGACTGTAGTGTACACCTTTGTATGAAATCTTCAGGTTTTTGGCAATTTCAAGCATTGTATAGCCTTCAATCCTCAAAACAATGCTTGACTGACGAGTTTCTAGAGAAAGCTGCTTATTTTTTGCCATTTTTGACCTAATATTGACTTTAAGACATGCCAGTATATTGCATACTGTGGCAACTCAAAAACAAACACAAAAACAATGCTAAGCTTAATTTAACAAACCAAATAGCTTTCAGCAGTGTTTGATATAATGGCAAGCGATTTTCTAGTACCAAATGAGCAATTTAGCATGATTACTCAAGGATAAGGTGTTGGAGTGATGGCTGCTGGAAATGGGGTCTTTTTTCAAATAGAGTTCAGATGGTGCTGATCAGTTATGTTCTGACTATACTTTGTGATCAGTTGAATGCCACTTTTGTGAATTAAAGTACCAGTTTCCTTCCGAAACAGCAAAATCTGTAAACTATTCCAAACTTTTGGCTGCCAGTGTATATGGTAAATCAAACATAAAGAACACATAAAAAAAGGGTTTTCAATAGTAAACATCCTAGCTTTATGTCCAAACATTAGCAAGTGAACCACATCCTGTATATTTATGGGCTATCAGTCCCAATCATTTATTTCAGCAAATTAATCAAAATAATGTTTATGCAAAACCATTTAATTCAAAGTCCAAATTTACATCTAAATAATAATTGTTCTAGATCAAAGAAAATGAGTCTGACACATTTGCTGCTATAGGGCTATTTGTTGAATGTTGCCACTGTAACAGAAGTAGGGCCTTTCTGGAGCAGTTAGTAGCATGTTATTCATTATTCTTGACTGCAACATAATGCAAATAATCAGTCTACTTACCCTAGGAAGGAACACATGAGATGGCTACAATTAATGTTATTGGATGTTCCTGCTGGGCTTCCAGTAATGTCTACTATTAACATCTACTTGTGTTTATTGAGTTTAACTGCCCCCTCTGTGGTAGTTTAATTCTATAGATACCACACACCCCTTAATTTTCTTATACCTTGTAACTACCTAACATGATATGTTTGATCTTTACTTTGACATGCATGTTACTTTTACTTATGTGTGTATATTTTACCTTGGCCCTCCTCTCCTCCCCTTGCCCTCCCTTTTCTTGTGTGGATCCCTCTCTTTCTCCGTGCTCCTCCTTCTCTTCCCCCTGTTCTTACAGGCACACTGCTGACACCACAGCAACCATAGTGGACTTGCTTCCTTCTGTAACCACTAACTCAGACCCCAGCTCTGACA
Source organism: Moxostoma hubbsi (assembly GCA_032164185.1). Classification (NCBI taxonomy): domain Eukaryota; kingdom Metazoa; phylum Chordata; class Actinopteri; order Cypriniformes; family Catostomidae; genus Moxostoma; species Moxostoma hubbsi. The sequence goes on from JAVLUX010000042.1 coordinate 14,997,417, forward strand.
GCCACGCTAGCGATAGCACCACCCTTACCTCAAGCACCGCCCCTGCAGCTGATCCTAAACCCGCTTCCCAGTCCAGTATCCCTAAAGCTAGTGTAACCTCTCCTACTTCCCCACAAGCTGCTGCCCCCGCAGCTGTGGCCCCTCTTGTGGACTTGAGCGATACACCCTCCAACCAGAACTCAAAGTCCTTAGATGCCCCCCCTGCATCTGATTCAACCGCCCCAACCTCCATGACCCCTGCAGATTTGGCCAAAGCTGATTCTACCAAGCCCCATGCGGGAGAGCCAGCACTGAGTGCTGTTGCAAAGGGCTCTACTGAGTCGACTCCCAGCAATGCTGCAATTCCCCCCCAAACTAAGGACTCTCGGGTACAGGGAGGAGAACAGAAGACCACAGATAGTGACCTTGCCAAGGATGTGTTTGATGCGCTGGTCAAGCCCACCACCACTGCCTCCTCCACTGCACCGTCCGCACCCAACCAAGACGAGTATGGCCACCTCTAGATCTTTAGTAATGTTTGTTCACTGCAGAAAATAATTTTCTCACTCATTATTTTTGTCTTGTTTTCCTGTAAAAAATATCTAAACATCCTAAAGCATAATATTCAGTTTATCACCTGCTTTGCTCGTGCGGTAATAGTTTTGAATAAATAATAGAAATTAGAAAGGAGGTGTGTTTTTGTGAAAAAGAACGACAATGACTTAAAGGGATAGTTCACCCAAAAATTAAAATGCTGCCATCATTTACTCCCCGTTATTATAGTCTTCATTGGAAACCAACAGGAGATTCTAGACAGAATGATAGCCTCAATTAACCAAGAAAACAAGATTTGAAGATTTTTCTAAAAAGAAGACTAGATATCTTTTATGATTTTTGCTTCTTTACTGTTGATTTTGTTTTAAGGATGTTTTTACTTGATATTTTACTGGAAAGCAAGACAAAAATACTGAGTAATAAAATATTTATTTATTATTATTTGATTTTTTTTTTGCAGTGTATCCCTGTCCTTAACCATCTCCGTTTTCTTTCGTGTCTGTCTGTGTTCTCCCTCAACACCACCATCTTCCTTGTACACTCACTCTCTCACTCACTTCCTCCCACTACTCAGTATAATACCAGAATTTCATCAGGATTGTTATGCATCTTCAATCTCACAGTATTCCATTTGTTATTTAAATGAAATCTGACTTGCTACAGTAAGCCGGGGTTGCTTCCACAGTGTTTATTTGCACCTCTGTAGACACCGGTTCAATGGCGACACTACAAGGCAAATCCATTATAAATGTGTGAAATTGTTCTTTCAGTTTTGTTTTGAGCAGCACACTAATTAATTTCTCCATTATAATTGGCAGAGCCTCTCAATGATTGGTTGTCTCAAATGTAACAATTCTGTTGATGATGTAAAATTATAGCTTTCAAGGCTGAAAGGGAAAGTAAGAAATAAATAAACAGCCTGTTTTCGTTAATAAAAATCCCTGTTAGAGAAGGCTAAAGTATGATCGTTGTAATTGCATTAACACTGTAGACAAGGTGCAGAGTGATTTGTCACACCATTTGTGAAATGTCTTTAAATGGCCAACTGGTTGTTGTACAAGATTCTATTCCCCTGCAGAATCCTAATCCCCCTTCTTTTTTAGTAGTGGTAGCATTCTAGTATATGCTAGACTAGCATGCAAATCAGTCAGCATTTAGGATATCAAAAGTACTGGTACTTTGGTAGTAAGTCTATGCTAAACTAATTTATTTATATATACAAGTGTTTGTGCTGTACCGGTGGTACCAAGTACTTGACTAACACACAGCATCTTTCAAATGCTCACACGCTTACTTAAGCGCATGCTCTGTTACTCCTTTTAAACCAAAATGGTGACATTTGTCATGTCAGAGCTGGTGCTCAACCGGAAGAACTGAGAAGCAATCAGAACACTTCTCAGCGATTATGAGGAGTCCAAATTAAAGGTAAAAACGTTTAATTGTCAACATGCCCTTCAGAGGCAGTATTCATTTTAACACAGTCAAGTCATGGCAAACAGGTGGAATTTAAACAGTCAGGTACTGTAGTATGTGTCAATATCAGATTTGAGCTTTAGTTCTCGCAGTCACTGTCTATTATGTTGTTAATATTAATCAAACAACAGTATTAAAAAGAAAACCCACTCACTGCTACATTGAAAAGAAAATCACTCAATGTTATTCATGTATTTCTTTTTTATCACTGTTCTTAGTTTACATTATAATTAGTTCTATATTATTATAAATGTTTACCTGAGTAATTACTTAAAAACACGAAGCAGTAGTTTATTATGTACATAAATATATAGCTTTTTAAATAGTCTAAAGCAGTGTGTTCAACAGCATATTGCAGGGCTAGTCAACTAGCAGCCCACGGGCCAAAACTGGCCCACCAATCACTACTATCTGGCCCTCCATTTGGAAAAATCGCATCCAAGTCTATCATCCAAGCACTCAACTATTAGGTGAGCATATTTTATTGTGTCTTATTCAATCAAATGGATTTATGCAAATTGCTTAGCCGCTGAGTGCAGTCAAATCTACAGACTTAAAAAAATACAGAATATGCACAACATTTTTCAACACAAGATAAATCAATGAGGAAAACTGAACCTTCAAAGAAAATGCACTGAAATGTTTATTTTACATTCTTCAAGTGTTAAATGTGTGTCTCATCAGTTCAGGGTCAGTAAAAGTGTCTATATAAAAGCTCTTTATACAACTGTGTGTCAGTATTCTCAATCCTGAACATCTGTTTACCAATGGTTATCTGCACAAGTATGTGCAGGAAAAGGACAGGCTAAGTTTCTGGAAGGCTAATAGAGAAAAAAGGTAGAACAGACATTTTCTCTTTTTCAGTTTTAAATATATCTTATGTAAAAAGATCAAATTAGATTGCCATTGTTTACTTATGTGCGTTGATTTTGTAAAATATATGGACAGATCTAAATGTTCTTTCTCAGTTTTCATAATTTGTAAACAATAGACCTATCTTATGTTAAAATAAACATTATTATTTATTTGTTCAAAGTAAAGTTGATCAAACCCTATTTGTTAGTTGAGGGTATGAGGGTTATTTTCTTCAGCCAGATCTTAAGAAGGAATTTATGGCCAGACCTTAAGAAATGTTAACTGAATACCTCGGGCTATTTTAATGTAATTAAACACATAGTATTAACTATGTTTTGTTTTTCATGTTAACATGTTAGTTAAAATGAAAGTGTTAGCGAAGATAAATATGGCAAAAGTTTGGCTCCCGTCGAGTTTTCATCTGGATAATCTGTTCCCCGCAAGAAAGATGAGTTGAAGAGCCCTGGCATTTTACCTATTTTTGCTGTGGTATCAAAATTGTTATAGAGAATCATCAAAGTTTTCTGGTATGGACTACTGAAATGTTGGTATTGTGAAAATCCTAGTCAGCGGAATGCTAAGCTAGCATGCTAATCGGCTAGCAGTATGCTAAACTAGTAGGCTAACTGGTTAGCTTGCAAACTGTGAATTTCACCATTTATATGTTTGATTATATAATAAGTAGAGCTGTCATTATTAACACGTTAACGCATGCGATTAATAAAAAAAAGCTTATTATTATATTTTCTTAATCTAGAATAACACATTTACCGCTAATACAGCATTAACCATCATAAACATTTCTTTGAAGTGTGGAACCTTTGTAATGTGTCCGTCCGGAGACATTACACTGACACACACTTCACAACACACACACACAACAACACTTACATGTCAGTGATAAAATCGAGAAAGGTCCTCTTAACTATTTGATCTACAAAACAAGTCCAGAGGGTATTTGTGATATAAATCAAGTATTCCTTAACCCTATGTAAGGCGTATTTTAATTACCACAGAAGCAGGACAAGTCTTAACTATCACCAAAATGCAGAATGAGACGTTTTTGTCTGCAAGCTCTTTTCATGTGGAGTTCAAAGTGGCACTGGCATTGACGTTCTAACACGAATCATGAGCACGGCTTCACGAATGCTGTAGCAAAGTGGATAGATACAGTTGACTGGCAGATTAATATTGTGGAGGATGAGAGTTTAAGAGATTTAATGCCCATTACAATGAAAATGTAACCTATGTGGGGACTAGTTATTTCAATTAGTCAAACTCCCACTTAGACTTTGGAAACGTTTAAAATTACTTGAATTGGTGCTATTTTAGTGCATTTTTATCTTTATATTGTGAAAGGCTTTGTTTTGAAAATGTTAATAAAGTATTATATTGTTACAAGAAATAAATGCAGTTTGACAGTAAAAGTAGTATATAAGGGGCCCTATTTTATGAGCGTAAGTGTTATGTGCAAGGAAAATGCCTGAATTTGCTAAATTTTGACTTCAACTTCGATGCATTTCATGATTTTAACATTGTATTAATAAATTCAGCAGGCTTACGCATCATGAATGTGAGACCAAACCTTGTGTTTCTTGCAGATGTAGGGCTAAATCTGGGGCCTATAAAATAAAACATAAAAATGTGAAGACAGAAACTAGTAATAAACTAGTAATAGACCATAGTAAACACATGGAAGCATGGATCTTCTTCAATACCATGGTTAGATATAACATGATTTCTATAAAACAAACTATGGCATTTTTGTAATTATAAAGAGTAGACATACTCTAAACATATGTACAAGATGTTACACAATGTTCTTTGTTGTCTTTCCCATCTTTCTCTTCCTCATCTTTCTCTGAAGAGCGTACTCAAACAGGGCGTATTTAAGTCCATCCATATGAAAAAAAGAACATAGGCTTCCTTTATCTACAGCAGACCCCACTCTCCCTCCTTAATTTGATCAACATGTGTGAAAAGTGAAAATTTACCATGAGGTAATGTAAAGAACTTATATAAATGTAACTTACATGTGGCTGTAAGAATGCATTTAAGACACATGATGTAAAAGCACCAGTAGAATAATGTTATGCAAATTATCTATAATGTTACAAAATCATTACAAATACTGATGATAATCAATAATACTGATAAACATGAACATTTCAGTCTTCATACATATAAACATAACAATAAAAATTATTGAAAAAATAAACTTTGAACAACCTCCAGAAAGTTGAACACAAATCTCATAAATTTTGGTTTGAACAAACGGCTTCAATAGTGACTGAAGGGACATAATTTGATGTTCTGTACTTTCAGAATTTGGACATGAATTTTATTATCACCTGCTCAGGGCCGTGCACAGACATTTTGAGGGGCAGGGGCTCAAGTGGAAAAAAAGGGCACTTCTCATAATTACACACACACACACACACACACACACACGTTGGTGCAACAGCATTATGAGGACTCTCCATAGGCGTAATGGTTTTTATACTGTACAAACTATATATTCTATCCCCCTACACTGCCCCTATCCCTAAACCTACCCATCACAGGAGACATGCTGCATTTTTAATTTTTTAATAAAACATTGTTTTTTATGTTTTTTAAGCCATTTGATTTATGAGGACTTTTTAAATGTCCTCATAAACCACCCATAAGTTGTAATACCAGTGTAATACACATGTCATAATACAAATTTGTGTCCTCATAAATCACATAAACCAACTCACACACACACACACACACACACACACAATAACTGATGGTGACATGGACTTAATTTCACATTTGAGGGAGGATTGTATCATCATCATCAAATAAAACCTTCAATTCACATTTAGATGGAGTTTGTTTTAAACCTACTATCCTCCATCTGTGTGCATCTGTAGATTTCTTCTAAATTCACCAATTTAGGGGTGACGTGACATGCCCCCACATAAGAATTTTTTGAAAAATAACCCCTGAAATGATGACTTCTGGTGAATAATGTATGCAATCATACATTATAGCATATTATAGGCCTATATCTTTATAGAATATAGCAAAGTAGGCCTAATCATCAATATAGTAGGGTGCAAATATAATACCAACAAAGTAGGCCTATCATGATCATTTTGCCAACAAAGAACCATGGATTTGTTTAGTTTATAATATGTTTTATTTTTAACTTAAACAAATACAACATATAACAATCAAAACTCATCGGCTTAGACTGCATTTGAAGAAAAATAAACACAACAGTTTTCTGTAGCCTTGTGCGAACTTATTCAATAAAATTAGACTTCTAGAATGTTCTTTCCAGTGCAAAAAAATATATTTAAATTTAGTAGTTTTTCTTATCATAGCCTACAAATGTCTTTTCCTTGATTTACTGAAGCCTATATGTAAAACTACTGTCTATGTGTACAACGCATTTGCAGCTGCACATCGCGGGCGTCGTTACACGTCAGAGCCCGCCAAGAGGGCGTGCGTGGCCTCAGATAGTCCCCGAATTTACCATTATAGCAGGTCTTCGTTCATTCATAGTCTGTCTGTCTGACATATATTAGAAGCCTGTGTATATCTGTCATTGATTTGCACTGAATTGATTCTCAAAAATACGGAACAAAGTGCGTTCCATATCACTTCAATACGGAACAAGACTTTTATGTGTCAAATACGGGAAGATTCCGTATTATATACGGAACGGTTGGCAACCCTACATGAGGCATGCGGTTAACTATATTTGTCTTTGGCTAATCAGCAGTATCGAGGCACTGGTAGTTTAATCTTTTGTTCATCTTCAGTCACTCACCTCAACACAAGCTAAGAAAAACACTGCTGTGCTGAGACTGGGGCCGCTGCTGCTGCTGCCTGCAGGTGTGTGTGTGATGTGCGCCGCTGCGCAGAGACGCGGGGGGGATGGGGGGATGGGAGAGAGAGAGAGAGAGAGAGAGAGAGAGGGAGCGCTTCAGAACTCCTGACCTGATATTAGATACACTTTTCAATAAAAATATTTGTTTGACAGGGAAGCTGTGCGCAAACAGGAATATATATTATTTTTTCAAAAAAAAAAAAAACACCCCAGAAAAAGGGCACTTTCTCTCCAGGAATAAAAAGGGCAGGTGCTCAAGCCCCCTTTGATGTCTATGTGTGCACGTGCCTGCACCTGCTGGTGAATTCTCCAAACTGCAAATGCAGAACTGAATTGTGACATTACGCTGAGTTAAGAGGTGTTAATGAAACGTCTTAGTGCAACGACTATATTCTTAGGAAAATAGCAAATTGCACCAATTCATTTACATATAATACACCCACAGTTTGCGCACCTACACCCACATTTGCGCAAAATCTCCCACCAACGCCCAGTTGCACTTTGCGCTGGCACGAAAATTTCACTGCGTTTTATGCACTCACAAATATAGAGCCCATTGTGTCAAATTTCAACACTTTCAAAATCTGCGTTTAATCGTGATTAACGATAAACAAATGTGAGATTAAGTGCGATTAAAAATTGTAAACGAATGACAGCATTAACGTTAAGATATATGACATGTAACATACATTAATTGTCGTGTTTATGTAGTTAAACGTGCACTAAGTGATTTACCTTTTTGCTAATGCTAAACTTTTAAATAGAAACAGTAATATTAGCATGGTATTTTTTACAAATCTCTTTAAAAGTATGTACACTCAAATGAGATGAAGACTCTAGTCATGTTAGTCTTAGATTGATTATTTAATTTCTGCAATTTCAGCGGTTACTGAGAACTTCTGGTTTTGCGTAATGCTGCATCTACGCAGCTAGGTGCCAGTGCAGCATGAACACAAATATTACTGACTGCACCTTTAACTTTATAAAGTGATTTTGTAGAACTTCTATTCAGACATTACCCATTACAAAGTTCTTTGGGATCACTTTTGGGTCCAAGGGGGACAGGAATCTGCAGGATGATCGAATCTTCCAAAACACCAGGTCCCTGCACATTTGTTGGACCCATGCTGCCTCTGAGTGCATCATATCAGCAACCCTAAATAAAGATGCACACCCCTTTGGTTTCATCTAGTCAGTGGCTACAATTAAAAAAATTCAAACATGACAACATTTAATTTCTGACAGATTCAGTTCTGCTTGCTTGGTAGAGGTGTCTAATGGAGCCAGAAATATATTCATTCAACTTGTGTGGGGTGAGCGGCTGTATCGAACGCCAGATCCTGTGAGCTGGCATGAATCAACCTCCTCAGTACCATTCTGTAGCTCTGTGTTATGGAATACAGAGAAAATCAGTTGTAAACAGTCAGCCAAGATTTCCAGCAGGGAATTAGGGTGAGCATGGCATTTGTTAAATATTTACTAGAGACTTTGTTTTCACCAAATGCCCTTGTGCTTTGCCGTTTGCACTTTCTATGGCCCAGCATATGTCAGGCTTGTTCTCTCTTTGCCCAGCTCAGTTGTCTAATTTGAGCAGGAACATTCCAGGGAGGCTCCCTCTCATTGACTACAAGCTGAGCTCATTGGACTACCTGTCTGTAAATGGCGTGGAAGATTTAAGGCTACCTGACTGCATTTCTCTGTCTTCACAGACCCTACAAAATATCAATGAAACAACTGAGTTTCCCATCTTAAATCTCTCAAGCCTGGTGTCGAGACAAAGCTTGACATTGTTCACTTTAGGGAAGCAAGTTTGCACATTTAAAGATTTACATCTCACTGTGGATGCGAACTGACAAATGACGGATATAACTTTTCCTGGTTTTCAGAAGTCTTCTTTTGCTTTCAGTTAGGGTTGGATGATATAGCTCTATCTCCCTATTTTATCTCTATATCTTTCTGCCTTTTGACGATAAATAAAATATAATACCAAAATATATTTACTGTAGAAGCAGAAGCATGTAAGTCGATATGTTTGATACACATAGATACATTTGTTCTGAAATAGCAAAGGTTCTGAATTTTATTATTTTTTTCCAATCAGAGCAAACATAGTTTCAACCAAACAGCCATTGATTCAAAATGTTTAATACAAGAAGTTAAAATATAAATTAGTTCACACAAGTGCTGTGTAGTTAACTGAATTTTCAGGGTTTATTCATGGCAAGAAATCATTTTCTTACTTTGTATTTTTGTCTAGCTCTCCAGTAAAAATATCTAAAAATCCTTCAAACAAAATATAGAAATATATTGCTGTAGAAGCAAAATTACATAAGGTATTCTGTATATCTCAATATTTATGTAATTGCTTTTTTTTCCAATGAAACTAAACATATCGACCAAACAGCCATTGTCACCAAATAGATTCAAAATCTTTAATATGTTTCTCACTAAGTGAAAATAAAGAAGACTTAAATGTAATCCTTTTTATTCATAGTACATTACATACATACATATTTTTTACTAAAACATGGATACTTCCAATAATATTTCTGGAGTGATGATGACACTAGCAAATAGTTCATTCACAGTTTTGAATCAATTAATTGAAACAGGCAGTTTGAACTAATTGATGAAAATGAATCAAACTAACCAAGTCTAATGCTGTTTTTGCTACTGAAGTTTAAATCAGAGATGCTAAGCATCTCTGTATTTATGCTCTTATACTCGCGAGTCACAAGACAAGGAAGGATTGTGAAACTAGTCAAATGACACAGCCTTTAGAAAGCCTACCTTTAGGCAAAATAAAAAGCACATAAAAAGCATTGCGAAATTTGCGATGTTGCTTTCAAAACAGCAGCAACATCATTGTGAATATATAGTGAATATTCAATATATCATTCAGCCCTACTTGCAGTACCACTGAAGCATCACTACCAGCTCGTTCTGACTGGATAATAATGCTTTGTGTCTGCCACAGAACTGGCCGCTCTTCATGTGAAGCTGGAACATAATCAAATAGCTTTATTGTGATGAGGGTAATGATACTCGACTGCTGGTGCTGCCGCCCTGGATGATGCATATCACTTATCATCAGCCAGGGACAAGCAGTTCAGTCCTCTGACACTGACAAAGCACCCCACTCTTGTGTCGTACAACTGAGATTGTGTAGATGGTAAGTCAAGCTGCCCTCACTCCACTGCACCCATTCGCCTCCCAACAATGCCACTCTGTGGCTGCCGGAGTGTGTCTGCCGTATCCGAGAACACTCGACACCCTGCTGGTGGTCCCGTGTTACAGCATGAAAGAAGCTGTGAGCTGTCATCACTGTCTGAGCATGTTTGATGAATATAATTAACAGCAATTCACAGCTGATAAAAGCCTGCAGCAGTACAGGTATACTAAAAATAGCCCTTCAAGAGGAAGAATGTGAATGTGTCAGAAATGCGACAGAGACTGTCCCTCTTAATTCCTTCCCAGTGATGCACATCTTCAATTTACTTGATTCATTACGCATTTATGAATGATTTGGCACACCCAGTACAGGGCCAGTCAAGTCCATTACATGAATTATCTTTGCTCAGAAATAATCAGTCCACTGCGAAATAATTACAGCAAATTTCCTTTTCAAGCCGCACTATCTGCTTTGTCAGCTCCCTCGAGAACAAATGTCTATGTGCATGTAAAATATTCAGTAATAACCAGTTTGCAGCGGGTGATTTTCATTTATTTATGATTTATTATTTATTATTATACTTGGCTGCAGCCAACCCCAGGAGAAATCAGCTCTGTGTATCAACAAACTATTAGACAGCCAATAAGTGCAAAGGATGAGGTTCATTTTTATTCGGTATGTGGATGTGAGTCTGTGCAGCAGAATTCTTCTCTATACTTATTCAGTATTTTTGTCTTGTTTTCAAGTAAAATTTTTAAACATCCTTTAAAAAAGTATATTTACCGTAAAAGCAAAATTACAAAAGACAAGTTTTGTTTTCAGATATATCGAACAAGTGCAAAACATTTTGCAACACTGAAAACTGTGTTTACTTGATCAAATTATTCTCTACTTTTAACATCAAAACGTAAACAGGCATGTGCATGTTGAATAAGTCGGTGGTAAGAACATTGGTAAAAGGTGTTTTAACACCTGAATTTCGCAGCTCTGTTGGTCCATACAATGCAAGTGAATGGTGACCAGAACTTTGAAGGTCCAAAAGCACATAAAGGCAGCATAAAATTATTCCATAAGACTCCAGTGGGTTAATCAATGTCTTCTGAAGATGTATGATAGGTATGGGTTAGAAATAGATCAATATTTAGGTCTATAATAAGTATGTAATATTTTTACTATCCCTTTAAGCGGGGATATTAGAAAGTATTTTAAAATAGAAAAAGTTGTGCTTCACAAGAAAATGTATCTTACTTTAAGAATTTTGATATTTTTACTAGAAAAATATAACTAGAAAAATTGTTTTATTTCTGGCAGTGTTGCTGAATATTTAGCATCATTCCTGCATGCATTGTTCCTCTGTCTTCATACATGCTAATTCTCATGAACAAATCTGCATTCATTTGATTCCAATCTTTGATGTTAGGATAAGTTAACAAAACAGATCCAGTTTGAGATAAAACAGAAAGTGTTTTATCTCAAAACTTGGAAATTGTATAAAGAAGGAAGACAAGCAAGCAGCCAGTTTGAGGGCTGAAAAACATTCTTGATCACCTTCTCTTTTTTTTCTCCCAGTGGTAAAATTGCTGCAGATGAAAAAAGTAAAGTGGCAGAGACAGAGGAAAAGAAACCCCCTACGGAGGTGAAGACAGTTCCCAATGAAGCCCCCCAGACGAACGGTAACGAGAGCAAAGCGTGATCGAGAATCGTCAAGCGCACGACAGTCGCAGACAGCACCACACCACCACATCAAACACATTTGAAATAAAAGGGTTTCTTTTTTCAGTCTTTTTCAGTTTGCAGAACAAAAAAAAAAATTCTAGATGTATAGAGCACCTAAAGAGCTCATGCCTTTATTTTGTCATTTTCTTTTCTATTTCTGTTGGAACTTTTCATTTCTTTTATAACACAAAAGGAAGGAAAGATTATTCACCTCTAGTGCACTCTCCTTGACCTTGGAAGTAAGATTTGTGTCTTAAAAATGACATTAATGTCCGAAAGAGACAACCATGAGGAATCGTAGATGTTTGCTATTCCAGAACAATGCCTTTAAACTCCACAAATATATCTGTTCTTTTTTTAGTTATGTCCCATTTTTATTACATGCAGTATTCCCATTTTTATTGTCTGCCACATATTAATATTTTGGGGAACATTTTTGATGTTTTGTGTTTAAATAATGTACAAAAGCAACTGCCTTTTATTTTATTTGTCACGTTATTTTCACGAGTTAGTGATAGATTGTTAGTATGCTTGCTTTGCATAAATATTTTTCTATTATGTCATTCATTTATTACAAAATCCCTCTCATTAACATGCAGCTAAATACTCTAGCAAACATGACACCAAAACGAGGAAGTCACAGCACAAAGTTTACACATGCCTGATGGGGTAGAGGTCTGAACTAGTCGTTAGGGTTATACAAATTGTTTTCCTAATTTTCATTTCTATCACAACACACACTTATCTGACTCCCCCTAAACAGTCTGGGTTACTTTCATTTACTTTAAGACTTTTAAAGCAACTGTAAGTTTGAAAGTTAAAGAGATGTCTTGCAGTGATCCATAGTAGAAACTTCCCACAAGTCCTTTAAAAAAACATAAAGAACAAACTGGAGCTCTTAGAAATGGATCAGATGGCTCCTTGAGAGAATTGAGTCCTAGCATTACTGCGACCTACTGCTGTGTAACATGGTAGATACAGCTGTTGCACTCATGCCCTAATAAAAAACACCAGGAGCGTAGATGTGCAAGCCCCGCGGGGCATTACGTAACACGACAACGACAAGTTAAAGGGGTCATGACATTAGGAATCAAATTGTCCTTGATCTTTTAACATATAAGAGATCATTGTACTATAAAAACATACTGTAAGTTACAGATTCCAAAACGTCCCCATCACTGCAAAAAGAGCATTTGTTGAAACCATGCTGGCAAAATGACTCGTTCTCTGTTTCCTCCACACTGTGATGCCACACTGTGCATCTGACTGCCTCCACAACAACGCATCAATGCATACTTTAGCTTGAATCACTTCCGCAGCCCACCCAGTAAGGGTGAGCATTTAGATAGCAAGTAGAGAGAGCAGGTCAGACGAGCAGAGTGTCAATCATGTGTGCAACAGTGGGCGTTTACTGTCAAGTCTTAAAGGAGATGCAGCACCAAAACCGAGCGTTTCTGACAGATTTAGAATGAGGGAGGAAAGTGATAATGTTTTACAAATATATGACTGTTTTTTGTTTTTTTTCAAAACCCTTTAGTATTTTTATAAGTGAACTTTAAGGAATATCCTAAAATAAAAAACAGCATGTAATGACCCCTTTAAGGTTCTTATGTCTGTTGCTCCATTGGCTTTCGTCCAATTGATTAATAAACAGCACTTCGAAATTAACCCATGCAGCAACGGTTCCTCATTTACACCGTTAGATATCCTGCCCTACAAAGACAAAATGCTGTAACTACACCAAAACTGAAACAAAGAAAATGGCTTTATAGTTATTTGCTTTCAATGCAGTTAATTACATTCCATTTTCTCTGAGTTGAGACAAACCCGTCTTTCACAGGACAGATAATAGTTTAAGAGACCCGATATTGGTCATAAATACATTTTGACAAAATATGTAGCTACTGCGTTTGCCTTTGCATGGCAGTATTGTCAAAAAGTAAGGTGTTTGTTGGTTTTTAATATCTTTAATAGGCATACGTGGTCAAATTATTATTTTTGTTTTATTTAAGCCATAGTATTCCGGTGTGGATATAGTAGCATCAATGATATTCAGCCTGACTTTTTGTACAGTGTTTCTCATTCTTTATGCTGCAAGCTTGTGCACTGTGAATGTGTGAAAATCCTAGTGTGAATACAGTGTGTTCTTTGTAATAGAATAAATAATAATAAAAAAAAAATCCATAGGTTGTGAAAGCTGTAGCTGTTTGTTCAAACAATGTTCATCATAATGAGAAAGAAAAGAAAAAGCAATGGCAACAGCAGAAATGGAATACAGGATACAAAGGAGTTGGTGCCTTCAATATAAACATCCTTTGAGTTTACTAGTCATACCGGACTGGACTGATCATTTATTAGCTTGGGTTTAGAGCCAAGACTGTCTTGGTGACTATATACCTCCCGCTATAAGATGATTCAGATCTGAAAATAACAGTTTTGATTCTTGTCGGCACATGAATTTCTGGGACTTCGGGTGTAAATGCATTGTGATATCTGAAACTTGAGTTCTCAAAATCTCGACAATATGCCTTTATTTAACTGATGCAAAATAAAACATATAGGTATATACTGTATATTCACACTTGATACGTTTTGTAGGTACCTTAGACCTATGCAGACATCCGCTGTCTGTGGCCTCCAGCTCACATTTGGTCATATGCCTTGTCAGTGACATCTATTTTTCAATCTGAAATAAGCATGCAATGTATTCTGAACTAGATGTCATTGGTGTTAAGGTTAATAATTTAATTGTTAAATAACTGCAAATGTCAAAGGCTTTATTTGTTGTACATTTCTCTCTGAATGTCTGTGAACAGTTGTAGTTCATATATTCACTTTTGTCATGTTTTCTTCTATAAAACAGACATTAGTTGCTTTTATTTGGTTAAATGGTAACACTTTATAATATCTTGAATTTGTTAACATATAAAATACTTAACAGATCCATAGTTCATGTATATTTATATAAGAATATAAACATATGAATCAAAGTTTCTAACTATTTGAATGTACATGAATTGTTCTGTTAAGTATTATATAAGGTAATAATGTTTGTTCATGAATCTTATTGTATAGTGTTACCAGGTAGATTCTGGTCTATGACAACAAGTATATGAGAGGCTTGTACAAACACTGTACTGGAAGGCATACAAACTACTTGTGATCTCATTGAAAAACAAGCTGGAGTTGAAAAAAAATTTGGGATTCATTCTACTGTCATTCAATGTGGGACCAATTGTTATGCTAGTTTACATGCACAGTTTCACCACTGCACTTGTGCCATTAAAGTTTGTTTAAAATTATGATTGATTCAAAATATTTTAAGGTTCGTCATCTGACCAATCACACTCATTTGATGTGAAGGCTTCTGTGACACATTCACACTCATTCTGTTTGTCATCACCACTCTCATCCCAGACCTTCATAAGACATCCATTCATGCATTTTCTGCTGAGAGGAACCTCTCACAGTTGTATACAAATTTTTACAAAATCAAATGTCAGTATCACCATTTTTCACCACTGCCACTGCTGTAAATACTAACCAAAAACAAATTGACTTCATTCTGTTGACAAATTCTTGTGTTCAATAAAGTAAGAAAAAATATTTTTCTGTCTCCACTTATTCGTTTCACATAAGAGTCATTCTCCAAACATTTTGACTTTCCTACTTAAAAATATTAAAATATTCAATTCAGATCAGTTTTAGGCAATATAAGATGAGGGTAAACATATTTTTAACATCTTAATCAGTTATTATAGTTAATGAAAACTAAAATAAAAACTTAACTAAAACCATTTTCATCAACTAAAAAATTCAAATTGAAATTATTTGAAAAAACTAAAATACTTCTTAACTCAAAAACAAACTAAAATACTGAATCATTTCAGTTTTAGTTTTGTTTTAGTTTTAGTTTTGGGCAAAGTAGGACACTTTTGGAAATTGTACATTTCTTGGTACTTTTAATTATGACCAAATCACAAAGGACAAATAATTCACCAGAAAATATCAAAAAAGTATTTATAATAAAATTTTTATTTGTTGGAACACTTTTACATAACAACAATAAAACATTATGTAACATTTACAAACATAGCACCTAAAATTTCTGTTATTTTCTTTACGATTGCTTTTCCCACCGGTGGTCATGAAATGAGCTCTGCCTTTTAAAAATTCTCTAATTATTTACTCCCCTTCATGCCATCCCAGATGTGTTGACTTTCTTTCTTCTGCTGAACACAAACAAAGATATTGTAGAAATATCTCAGTTCTGTAGGTCCATACAACACTGAAGAGCGGAGAAGGGTGGCCGGGCTGGAAAGGTGCACGACCGGTCCCCAATCAGCCTGATGGGGCACGCAAGGGTTAAAGGTGACCGGTGACGACAGTTTGAGAGAGAGAGAATTACAGGTAGCTGCCCTGTATGTGTTCATGTTTGTGTGTTTTTGTTAAGTTTATCATTAAGTTGTATTTATATTGTCAAGCCGGTTCTCGCCTCCTTTCCCATCATAACCCCTTTACAAACACGTGTCAAAAGGGTCCAAAGCTCTGAAGCTCTAAAAACAACATAAAGGTAACAAATTATTTCTTACGTGGTTTAATTCATGTCTTCACACAAAATCTAATCGGTTCTGGGTGAGAACAGACAAATTTAACTCTTGTAATTCCAGTTTACAGGAAAGATCGCCAACGAGACTGCTGATATCAAGATTTACAAAAAAAAAAGGATGCTACCTTTATTTGCTTTTTGAAGCTTCAAGGTTTTGTACCATGATGACGTGCATTGTATGGAATTACAGAGCTGAGGTATTTTTCCAAAAATATAATTACACTGGTCTTATTTTTATTATTATTATTATTATTATTATTATTCATTAAAGGACAACTTGACTGTTGTTCTTTATTTTATTATTTAATTGTGTTTAACAAATGAAGCAAGGGTTGTAACACCAGTGAAAAATTCTCTAAAAAGATGCATTTTCTAAGATGTCAATAGCATCCCAAAACATTCACCACTGATCAGACTAAAATCAATAAATCATACCATTAAATATTTTTTTTTCTCAATAAAAATCTTTCACATTGTGGCAATGTAGCACCAATGACATTTAAATTAACAATGTGAAAAAAACGACTTAGTTACTGTCCTTACCTCCGTTCCCTGATGGAGGGAACGAGACGTTGTGTCGATGTAGTGACACTAGGGGTCGCTCTTGAGAGCCCTAAACACCTCTATTCTTTTGAGAAAAGGCCAAGGAGAATTGGCTAGTGGAATTTGCATGCCACTCCCCCTGACATACGGGTATAAAAGGAGAAGGAATGCCCACTCTCATATAGGTTTAGTGATGAGGAGCTGAGACAAGGTCTGGCTATTTCAGCGGCTAGTGCAGTGTTGTGGCAAGAGGGACACAACGTCTTGTTCCCTCCATCAGGGAAAGGAGGTTACGATAGTAACCAAGACGTTCCCCTTCTGTAACTCACTCGACAGGCCATGCCAGTCATGGCTTTTTTTCTCTATGTTTTCTGTCCTCATAGTATTAGATCGGGTTACGGCCATAGAATGCTATTATACGCATCGGGGAAGGTGTTATTTTCTGTTCCTATTCTTTCAGGGGGAAAAGACCCCGCGGAGACCACATCCTGCCCAAAGGGGAGGTCAATATGTGGCAATATGAGAAATGGGCTCACCAGCCGCACATGGAACGGGTGTGGTGGTAGGTCCTGCCTCGAAGGGGAGGAGCTCTACAAACACGCCGGCCGGGGACAGAGAGGGCTCTGCCCAAGGGAGATGCGGGTCTGCCGACAGGGAGACCATACTGTGGAAAATACATCACATGGGGTTAGCTGAGTAATTGGCACCTGTGGATCACCAATCCCAGTACAGGGCATATTAGTACCCGTAGTGGGTGTGGCCTCCACCGAATTTGCCAGCCACAGAGCTAGGGAGGAAGGACATCCAGGGTCCATGACTTTGAATTCGACTGGGGATAAAAGTGCACGCATTCGCCTCAGGGGAGGGGAAGGGTGCTATATGCAAGTGATACACCTGGCCAGTTGTTCCATATTACCAAACACTACCTATTCATTCCTGACAAAACACGGGACAAAACCGGCTCAACCCGGAAATTGTAATATCTCGCAAAGGTATTTTTTGCAACCGCTGCTATGCAGATGTCTGCTAGAGAGGTGCCATGGGCCAGTGCCCATGAGGATGCCACACTTCTAGTAGAGTGTGCTCGTATTCCCAAAGGGGCAGGCATGACCTGGGCCTGGTATGCCAGAGCAATGGCATCCACTATCCAGTGGCCAAGCCTCTGTTTGGGGACAGCATTCCCTTTCCACTGTCTGCCGAAGCAGACAAAGAGCTGCTCAGAGTGTCTAAAGCTCTGCTTGCTATCTAAGTAGGTCCGCAAAGCATGCACCAGACACAGCAACGACAGGGTTGGGTCAGCCACCTCCTGGGGCAGAGCTTGCAGGCTCACCACCTGATCCATGTAGGGGTTGTGGGAACCTTGGGCATATAGCCCAGCCAGGGTCTCGGGATCACGTGAGAATCTGATGGACCGAACTCCATGCAAGTGTCTCTGATAGAAAACAATTGTAGGTCCCCAACCCTCTTGATGGAGGTGATCGCAATAAGGAGGGCCATCATCAAGGAGAGGGCTTTCAGCTTGACTGACTCTAGCAGCTCAAAGGGGGCTCCCCGACGGCCCATTAGGACCGTGGAGAGATCTCATGAGGGGAAGAGGCATGGTCTGGGAGGATTCAGCCTCCGGGCACCTCTGAGGAACCTGATGATCAGGTTGTGCTTCCCTAGGGACTTACCGTCCACTGCATCGTGGTGGGCCACTATAGCGGCTACATATAGCTTCAAGGTGGAGAGGGACAGCAGCCCCTCCAGCCTCTCCTGCAGGAAGGAAAGCACTGACCTGACTGTGCATCTCTTGGGGTCTTCGGCTCAGGAATAACACCAATTACCAAACAAGCGCCACTTCAGGGCATAAAGCTGCGTCGTAGAGGGAGCTCTGGCCTGAGTGAATGTGTTTTCCACAGCTGGTGGTCAGACACTTAGGTCTTCCGAGTCCCGCACAAGGGTCAGACTTGGTGCCAGATGGTGCCCCGTCCCTGAGAAAGAAGGACCTTCCTCAGGGGAATCTGCCAGGGAGGTGTTGTCATGAGGAGCGTGAGGTCCGAGAACCAAGTCTGGGTGGGCCAATATGGGACCACGAAGGTGACTCGTTCCTCGTTCTCCTTGACATTGCACAGGGTCTGTTCAAGTAGGCTCACAGGGGGAACGCATATTTGCACAGCCCCTGGGGCCAGCTATGTGCCAGCGCATCTGTCCCGAGGGGGACTCCCGTCAGGGAATACCAGAGCGGGCAGTGGGAGGGCTCCCGGGAAGTGAACAGGTCTACCTGTGCTTTGCTGAATTGATTCCAAATCAGCTGGACCACCTGGGGGTGGAGTCTCCACTCTCCGCTGAGCATTGCCTGCCGCAACAGCGCATCCGCTGTAGTGTTGAGGCTGCCCGGGATGTGAGTATCCCACCGCGACCTCAGCCGCCGCTGACTCCAAAAGAGGAGATGGTGGGCAATTTGTGACATGCGAGAAGAGCGTATGCCACCTTGGCGATTTATGTACACTACTGTCGCTGTGTTGTCCAACACATGCTTGCCCCGGATCAATGGTAATAGCCTTCACAGGGCGATCAGTACAGTCAGCAACTCTAGGCAGTTGATGTGCCAACCCAATCACAGTCCTGTCTAGAAACCAGCAGCTGCGTTCCCATTGCACACGGCACCCCAGCCCAACTCGGAGGTGTCCGTGGTGACCACAACGCATCTGGACACCTGCTGTAGGGTAACTCCTGCCTGCAAAAACATGAGGTCTGTCCAAGGGCTGAATAAGTGGCAGCAGAGTGATAAGTGACAGCTACGTGATGTGTGCCGCGGCACCATTCCCATCTCGGGACTCGAGTCTGAAGCCAGTGTTGAAGTGGTCTCATATGCATCAATGCAGCATGACCGCCGCGGAGGAATCCATATGCCCCAGGAGCCTCTGAAAGTGTTTCAGTGGAACCACTGTCCTCCACCTGAATGACTTCAGGCAGTTCAGCACCGACTGCGCATGCTCGCTTGTGAGGCGCGCTATCATTGAGACCGAGTCTAACTCCATGCCGAGAAAAGAGATGCTATGAACCGGGGAGAGCTTTCAGTTTTCCCAGTTGACCCGAAGCTCTAGATGGCTGAGTTGCCTGAGCACCAGGCCCCTGTGCACACACTGCAACTCTCGAGAGTGTGCTAGAATCAGCCAGTCATCAAGGTAGTTGACTATGCGGATGTTCACTTCCCTTAACAGGGCAAGAGCTGCCTCTGCGTCTGGACAGTGAGAGGCCTAAGGGGAGGATCTTGTCCTGATAAGCCTGGCCATCTAAAGCAAACAATAGGAAGGGACTGTGTCGAGGTAAAACCAAGACGTGAAAGTGTCCATCCTTCAGGTCTAACGCCGCAAACCAATCTTGATGCCGGACGCACATCAAAATGTGTAGCATCTTGAACAGGAGTCTGTGTAAGGCCCGGTTCAGGACCCGCAGGTCCAAGATTGGTCGCAACCCACCACCTTTCTTTAGTGCAATGAAGTAAGGGCTGTAGAACCCTTACCCCATCTCGGATGGAGGGACAGGCTCTATCGCGCCCTTGTGAAAAAGGAGGTGGGGCCTCACGGCGGGGAGGTGCAGGTAATGCCATGTTGAGGAGTGTTGCTTCATCCCGAGGTTGATGTGCTGAGGGGAACCTCGAAGCACTTACAATGCTCTGTGTATCTGGCATAGGGCAGGTTAGCGACTGAGGAGGAGGACCTCTCGGGTCGTCCTCGAGACTCGTCACAATCAGTTGGCCATAGGCATGGCGCAGCTGAGCGCGTGAAGGCGGGAGGACCATGTTCACAGGACCTTAGCTGCGAGTCCTCGATGTCTGGTCGCCGTGACAATGGCGGTTGTGAACACCGATTATGTGACCCAAGGAGTGAGGAAACCACTCTTTTTTGACAATTTGGGTACCGCAGCCCGCTTGGGGTGTGGCGAACAAAAAAGAGAAGGAAACAAAAGATTTACCTCCCGGTCCATCTCAGGGGTGCTTAGGAGCCTTAGAGAGTGGTGCCCCAAACCCTTGAGCCAATCATCAAGACATTGCCATTGCACTCTCCGATGCAGCAATCGAAGACTCATCCTGCTTGCAGGCCTCGAAAAAGACGTCTTCCCGCTTCGGAAGAAGGAAAGCCGCGACCGTAATGTTGCCATGGTCATATTCTTGCAAAGAGAACATGAACCATCCACAAATGCTGCCTTAGTGTGATCACTGCCAGACACGTGAGGCAGAGATAACAAATGCATCCAGGGATCACACAAAGACGGAAAGGCATCTTTATAAAGATGCATCTTTAAAAAGACATTCAACATCAATGTGTGTGCTCTAATAGAGAAAATATAGTCTTTAGCAGGAATATATACTCTTTTAGCACTGTTGAAATCTGCACTCATCGTGCAGAAGGAGAGAAAGCCGCTGGAAATTCTCCGTATATCCAACAGCATACGCTTATTAAGAGGTGAATGGAACAGCAGTAGTATTCAGCTCGCTGAAAGGTTAGGTTAGGTTAGGTAGAACGTTGCCTTTTAAATGGGTTTTACTCACTATATTTCATGAGTGAAACGTCAAGGGACATGTTTGCCTCCATATTTATCAATAAATCAAAAATCAATTATGGATAAGATTATTAAAAAAAATTCCTGGATTCAGTTTTATGTATCTGTTTGGAACATGCTTCCTATTTAAAACTGAAACATTTTCAGGACATACTGTGGCATGACCAACACTCTTCCTTTATATAAACTTTCAATATCTTGTGTTTCATAAAATGCTGTTTAATACACTCCTGAAGTTATACTACTAACATAACAATATAATATAATAAAAACAATAGTTCAAAAAAATATATATACAAAATATTAAATAAATCTACGTTTGGAATGTGGTGTTACAATTCTTTGAATTCCTCTAATGGAAGCACGAATGAGCAGTTGTTTTGTATTGTGTCGTGTTGTGTGCACTCACTATCACCACCAGATGGCGAACACGATACACTAAAAACACAGCAATGTGAGTGAACTACTGTAGATGAGCGCTTGATTCATTCTTGATGTGATCATTTTCAATTTCGTTGTTTTATCCTTTGAGAAAATGTGAAGCAAAGACAAAAAGGTCTATTTAAAGGAATAGTTCACCCAAAATTAAAATTATCTCATCATTTACTCACCCTCATGCCATCCCAGATGATTTTCTGCTGAACACAAATGAAGATTTTTAGAAGAATATCTCGGCTCTGTAAGTCCAAGTAAATGGTGAGTAGACCTTTCAAGCTCCAACAAATCACATAAAGGCATAATAAAAGTAATCCATATGACTCCAGTGGTTAAATAGATTTCTTCAGAATCTATATAATAGGTGTGGGTGAGAAACAGATCAATATTTGCCCCTTTTTACTATTAATCTCAACTTTCACTTTCTTTCATATGCTTTCATAATGCTGCTGATATGAACACAATCATACCAAATTGTGGAAGTGTACCGCTTGTGATGATGTATAATTCACCTCTTTGCAGTTTCGTGATCACAATTATTATGGTATAATGCCACGGTTTTCATGGAAGGTGCGAAGAATTATGATAAATTCAAAAGTAAAGTAAAAACAAAAGATAAATAAATAAATACATAAATAATTTATTGTAAAGATAAATCAAAATAACTGGCTTAATAGATCATAGTCCATCATAATAGACAGTAACGCTATTGCGTTATAATTCTGTTAAATGTCTTGATCATGCCAGAGCGAATCTTTCTGCTTGCACATGGATTTACTATAGGCTGATTTATGAAATCTACCTGATCTCTTTCAGGGAGCGTGTGTATACACAAAACCGGTCATGTGCTTTTACAAATCTATTATAAAGCCCATGGGTGCCTGCAGGATTTAGTCTGTGGGTACGCACAGAAATCTGCCATAGAGGTCAGGGACGGATTATGACTTATATTGGCCCTGGGGCCAATTATTTCCAAGCGCTCCCTTGACCCAAAAGAGTTTTCTAGAAGGGGGGAACACCAAACTAGATCATGCAGCCTTAAAGCCCAGGGCAGTCAAGGGCCCCTTGGTAGTCATGGACTCTGGGAACTGGCCCGATCGGTAATCCATCCCTGGTAGAGGTCTGCAATGGCCTTAAAATGAAACCTGACCTTTACCCGAAACTGTGTGGTACCTACCCGTCCAGAATGGTCCCATCCGATTTTAAGCCTGAACCCAAAATCTAATTTCTTCTAGCAAAAACTGTTGCATTAGGCTGCATTTTATTTAAGCATAAAGGCAACATTCCTGACTGTACTGAAACAGTAAAAATACACATTATAACTTACAAGGCACAGCAGCCCCTTAGTACACTAGAGCAGAAGAGGAAAAAGCATTGCCTCGCCGTTTATTTGCTGAAACTTCACTTGGTGCAGAACAATCTGGAATAATATGAAACAATGCAGCAGTCCCCTGTATGCAGCCTTTCTTGTTTAGAACGTTGATTCATTGTGACAACTGCGCTAAAAACAATTTAGATGCAAAAGAATGAAACAGTGCGCAGATGTCTTTCTTTTTTTAAAAGCAAAACGCACCACAACGAATAGAGAAGAACGCAGGTGTCTGGAGATGCGTTTTTATCAGTTGAAGTTATTTTTAAATTGACACAGCGTGTATAAATGCAGCGCTCTCATGAGAGATGCTAAAAACACAATGAAACGTTAGTTGTCAAAAGACATCCATCTAGTGAATGTTTATATAGAAAACAATTGAAAAACAGCACGAGTGGACGCAAAAACACGTTCAGTTTGACACAACACTGGCTCAAGTTTCTCAGTTACCTCTAAAAACTGCCTTTGTTTCAGTTGATTGTAGGTAAGTTTCCAATATATCCAAAGCTGTTTGTTCGTATTCGTAAATATACCGATAGTGTTTTATTGTGTTTGAATCCGCTCCAAATGAGTCAGTGATAGAGGCTCTAAACGAATTGTACTGAATCACTAATCGATTCAGACAGTTTTGCAAGCCCGTTTGGCAAATTCACTGAAAAGAACCGACTTAAAAGAATTATTCATTCGCATTTGGGCATTGTTAGTTCTTTTAAACAGCCAACAGAAATACGGGACTCATTTCATGATTGATGAAATTTTCTGAGAGTAAATATTTCTCCGGTCAGTCAGAGCGCTCGTGGTACACACAGAGGCGCCACTGATAAAGCCATAGGCTATAGCTCTGCCTTTGTTCATTCATTCAAATATGCTGCATCTGTAGTTGTGTTATATCTAGGTAAAAACAAACTGGAGTTTGAGGAATCAACTCGCCATTTGTAATGATCGCAAGAAAATGCAGCATTTTGTTTATTTGTTTAGGCTATTTCTTAGGATCCCCATTAGCTGCGCCCTAGAGTGCTGGGGTCCACATATAGGCAAAAAACATAGGCCTACATTTAAGAACATCCATTAAACACTACAGTTAACACAAATATCCAACATAAAACACATCAAAGAACGTATATTTGACATTACAATCAGCACAAATATCCAACATAAGACATAGCCTTAATTATAAAAAAAAATACATTAGGAATTTATGATTAAGACTTGCATTGCTATATGAGTATGTGTATGTATATGTATGTATGAATAAAAACTAACTCTAATGACTCTCAGCAGAGTTCCAGCAAAGTAAAGCTACAAATCTTCATATGCATAACATCCTATATGATGATACAAGGTATGCCCTTCTTTGCCTTTTAAACTTTGATTTCTGTATTCATTTAGTCAATAACAGTGGTAGTGAGTTTCATGTCTTCATTGTTCTATAGTACTGAATGTTTAGGAAATTGGTTTTTGCATTGACGAGTGAAAACCTGCCTTCTGTTGCCTATCTGGCGGCATATGTATATGACTCTAAATTAAGTTTTAATTGATTGTATTAATACGTCAGGGTTTTGGATTGTAAAATAATAGGCTACATGTTTAAATGACATAAACGGTCAACTAACATCTGTTGCGACTCAAGTCTTCTGTCACCACAATGGAAAACACAGCTGCACAAGTTTATGTAGGATGCAGAAAATTTGACAGTGTAGAACAAAATCACGTTGTTCACTTTGATGTTTGTTACAGTTTGTCTTCATGTGTTTGTGTCTGTTTAACAAAAGAGACAGAGACGAGATTTAATCACAAATATAGGTAAATGAGGACAAACAGATAGGCTTTTTTTTAATAAACAAATTATGCAAAATACTGTTTCATATTGTTAATAGAAATATTTCCTTCACTTTTGAACACTTTGAAAACTACTGATAAATGCATTTCTCATACCTGCTTGTGTCCAAATACACCGCCTTCAGAGAGCAACTCATTCTTGCATTTACATTACATTAACATTTATTCATTTGGCAGACGCTTTTATCCAAAGCGACTTACAACAGAGGAAAACATAAGCGAATCATCTTAAGGAGACAGTGGCACGAAAAGTGCCATACTAGAAAGTTTCACTATCATCAGAATAGTATACAAAACAGATTTATGTGCAACAAGAATTGTTAATTTTTATTTTTTTATTTATTTTTTTATTTAATTTTTTTAGTGACTGGTTAAGTGCTCTTGGAAAAGATGCGTTTTTAGCCGTGTTTTGAAGATGGAGAGTGAGTCAGCTTCACAGATTGATTTGGGAAGGTCATTCCACCAACTTGGTATGATGAAACTGAAAGTCCGGGAAAGTGTTTGGGAGCCTCTTTGTTTTGGTACGACAAGGCGATGTTCCTTAACCGACCACAGGCTTCTGGTGGGAACGTAGCTCGGCATAAATGTTTTTAGGTATGCTGGAGCTGACTCAGTGACTGTTTGTATGCCAGCATCAGGGCCTTGAATTTAATACGTGCATGAACCGGCAGCCAGAGGAGAGAGACAAAGAGTGGTGTAACATGTGCTCTCTTTGGTTCATTAAGGACCAGACGTGCTGCTGCATTCTGGATCATTTGCAGAGGTCTAATAGCACATGCAGGAAGGCCTGCAATGAGAGTGTTACAGCAGTCCAGTCTAGTTATGACAAGTGACGGAACAAGCAGTTGTGTGGCATGTTCAGAGAGGAAAGGTCTTATCTTCCTGATATTGTAGAGTGTAAATCTACTTGATCTTGCAGTCTTTGAGATGTGGTCTGTGAAATTTAGCTCGTCATCAATGGTTACCCCTAGATTTCTGACTATTTTGGAAGGCGATACTGTGGTTGTACACAGCTGCATGGTGATGTTGTGTTCAACAGCAGGGTTGGCTGGAAAGACAAGGAGTCTTGGCTGGGTTGAGTTGCAGGTGGTGTTCCTTCATGCAGGCTGAGATGTCTGCCAGACAGGCAGCGATTCGAGCGGTCACTGTGGTGTCGCTGGGCTGGAAAGACAACTAGAGTTGCGTGCCGTCAGCATAGCACTGGTAAGAGAAACCATGTGACTGGATGATGGGTCCTAATGATGTTATGTATATGGAGAAGAGAAGTGGCCCAAGCACTGATCCCTGAGGTACCCCAGTAAGTAACTGATGTGGCTTGGATACCTTCCTTCTCCAGGCTACCTCGAAGGACGTATCTGAGAGATATGAGTTGAACCAGCCAAGCACAGTTCCGGTGATGCCAAGTTTACAGAGGGTGGAGAGTAGGATCTGATGGTTGACTGTGTCAAAGGCTGCAGAAAGGTCCAGCAGAATCAGAACTGATGATCTGGATTCAGCTTTTGCCTGTTTCAGTGACTCCGTGACAGACAGCAGGGCTTAAAGCCTGACTGATTGTCATCCAGCAGCTTGTTCTGTGAGAGATAGGCAGAGATCTGATTGAAAACTGCCCTTTCAAGTGTTTTTGCCATGAATGGGATGAGAGAGACTGGTCTGTAGTTTTCTCTCTGTGTGGGGTTAAGTGCAGTTTTTTCAGCCGCGGGATTACTCGAGCCTGCTTAAATGTAGTGGGGAAATTGCCTGCAAGAAGAGATGTGTTAATTATGTGCAGGTAGGATGGACGGAGAGATGGCCTGGAGAAGGTGTGATGGAATGGGGTCAAGGGAACAGGTGGTGGGGTGGTTGGAGAGGAGGAGTTTAGAGACATCTGTGTCAGTTAAAGGAGAGAACAGAGAGAAAGAAGAGTTGCATACATGAGTTGGGTGTCTGACAGGGTGTGGTGATGTGAATGTATTGCTGATGGCTGTAACCTTATCAGTAAAAAATGTGGCGAAGATATCTGCTGTCAGTGATGTGTCATGTGGGGGAGGGGGAGGGCAGAGAAGTGTGTTGAATGTTCTAAACAAGCTATGAGTGTCTGTGGTGCTGTTAATCTTGGTCTGGTAATATGAAGTTTTTACAGTTTTAACGTTATCTGAAAAGTTGCAAGCAGAAGCTGATATTTACCTAGATCGGCTGGATATTTAGATTTCCACCACCTCCTCTCAGCTGCCCTGAGATCAGTCCGATGATCACGAAGGACGTCAGACAGCCAGGGGCTTGGTGGTGTAGTACGAGCTGATCTAGAGGAGCGAGGACAAATGTTGTCTAGACAGGTTGTTAAAATAGAGCTAAGTGTGTCTGTGGCAATGTTTACATCGAGCGTGGAAAATACATTTATTGTGGGAAGAGAGGCAGAGACATCAGTGGAAAGGCGAGAGGGTGAGAGGGAACGGAGGTTACGGCGTAAGGAAACCAAAGGTGGAGTCGGTTTTACTATGGATGGGAGAATCATGTTGAATTGAACAAAGTAGTGATCAGAGACATGTAAATGTGTAACAAGAATATTTGAGGTGGTACAGTTACGTGTAAAAATTAGGTCCAGCTGGTTGCCCGTGTGTAGTCTTTCCAAGTCAAATTAGGCCAGAAGAGTATTCAGTTCATTGGACTGGGGCTTGTCTTGGTGTATATTGAAATCACCAAGAACCACAAGTGGCCTGCCAACCTCTGGCAAGGAGGACAGCAGGACATCCAACTCCTCAAGAATGCTTGTCTTGACCTGGAGGGCGATAGATGACAACAACATCTATTTTTGTGGGTTGCATTGTAGTAATGGCATGGAATTCAAATTATGTATTGTTACATAGTGAAGCATGTAGTGAAAAAGTCCAGATATTATGAATGAGCAAACCTGTTCCCCCACCCCTACCGGTATGTCGAGGGGTGTGAGAGAAGGAGAAGTTGTTGGAGAGAGCAGCAGGTGTTGCTGTATCCTCAGGATGTATCCATGTCTCCGTCAGTGCCAGAATGCTGAGGGTGGACTGTGTGGTGAAAGCTGGAATGAAGGCAGCATTGTTCACATCAGACTGGCAGTTCCAGAGTCCCACTGAGAATAAGAGTGGAGCAGGTGTTGAAGTGCAAAGCGGCCGTAGGTTGTGTGGGTTGTGTTTGGTCTTGCATCTGTATCTTGTGAACGGTCTACAACAGATAACAGGGATGTGCTTGAATGCATGTGTTATTAGTGAACTAGACATGTTAGTATGTATGTATAAGTAAAATAATAAAAGGAGTTAAATTAAAAAAATACTTAAGTGCTATGGTGAGTGGCACCTTGTCAGTGTCCTTGCTCGGTGGACTCGCACAGGTAGACTCGCTGGTCTTTACCCAAGTAGGTCTTGTGACTCGCACAGGTAGACTCGCTGGTCTTTACCCAAGTAGGTCTTGTGACTCGCACAGGTAGACTCGGTGGTCTTTACCAAAGTAGGTCTTGTGACTCGCACGGGTAGACTCGCTGGTCTTTACCCAAGTAGGTCTTCACACAAGGAGGGCTTAACACGAGGGCTACCAATTCCGCTGCCGCTTTCGTGTCAGCATTCAGTCCAATAAATACACACTTTAACAAGCCGTTCAGCAGAAAAAGCAGCCACGCCTTAATGCTACTTAGCACAACAAATCTAGTCACGTGGTCTACCGAAACTAAGGGTAGAGCGAGGTGCCAAGCGCGGGAACAAACGCGACTTCCTTACACCGCAAATAAATTATGCTGCACTTTAGCAATAAATAATACTCTAAAACAAGTGAAGCACTGTTTGCAGACACTAAAATGACGATAGTTTTACACACACTGGATAACCAACCCTAAATCTAGCAGCGAATATTATGGGACAAGTCAAAACAAAACTAGTAGCGAATAATATGGAACAAATCAAAACAGATCTAGCAGCGAATACTATGAGACAAGTCAACACAAATATAGCGCACATACACACAAAAACATGTTCAAGCGACCCGCGTTCAAGACAGTAAACAAACAGCACCTGATCTAGCAATGAATACCACACGACGTTAAAAACAATTAAATAAATACACTTACATACAACTGCAGACTCCTGTAGGTAGATCGCTTCTCCACTGGCCTGCCATTCTTCACATCCCTGGCAACGCATCCATGCTAAAATGTATCACATCCTTGCACATTCAACGCATCCGTGTGAGCAGGACTGGCCATCGTGAGCACTGGCCGTTTTCATAATCATTAGCTTCAAAGTGAAATTAAAAGGCTCAGGTCATATTAGCAAATATTTTTGCAGGATGGGAAACATTTTTCTTCTTTTTTTCTTCCGATTACCTTATAATGCATGCTGGAAGACACAAGCAGACAAGTGCCTGTGCCGTCACAAGGATCGCTAAAACGAGAGGGATCAGTGTCTTGTAGAGGTAATGACAGAAAATCAGAGAAACAGCTTCTGGAGTAAATTCACACAAGGTGGCATTTCTAATAATTGTGTGTAATTGCTATTAATAAGTAAAAAAAAATTTAAAATAGTTACCCATGGTTTTACTAAAGTAATATAGTAGTATCTATGGTTAATTGTGTGGTAACTATTGTTAAACTAAATACCATGGTTAAAATATTGTTACTGTAGTGAAACCATGGTTAATTTTTGTAGGGATAAACAAAACAGAAGTTTGATAATTTTCTGTTAAGGCTCAGAACTGTAAATAAAAATAATTACTTTAATTATGACTTTAATTTATCCGAAGTAATCACAATAAAATCAATTGAAGTATCAGTACAGGTATCGACGATATTGTACTTGAAATTATTGGTATAGGATTGAAAAGAAAACAAGTGGTATCACCCACGGTTGCTCAGAAACTTTGGACACAATGGTTTTATTTTGAAATTACTTAAACATTGTAATGTATTTACATTTGTGAACATTGACACTGTACCTGGTGTGGACCTGATTATTGGACATACAAATCACAATAATGGTGACAACCAGAAACAACATATTAAGTGTAAGATGTGCTTTGAATAATCACAAAATTACAAATACCTGTAAGTTGCAACAAATTAAATAACAGCAGCCTATATAAAATCTGCAAACAGTAAAGCTATGAGCAGTACATGGTAATTTGCATAATTTATTCATTCCGCAGGGAGCTGAAGTGCGGCTTGCTCACGTCTAATAAAAATGCAGAAAATAAGTCATGAAAAATAAGATTTTGTGGCTTACTTTTTTTATTAAAAAAAAAAAAAAAACAAAGTTGGCCAGAATATGTTCATAAATAAATACAAACAAATATAAATATATGTCAAAATAAATATAAACATACCTCTTTAAGTGTAGATCTTTGCAGATATTTTGCTAATTAATTGCTCATATTTTAGCTCTATGTGATTTTGTTGCATTGTTATATCAACAGTGTTTTAATTCCTTCCCTAGATTATTCTTGAGAAAAAGTGAAAAGCTCTATGCTTTGACAAGCGATGTTTCTGCTGTCCTTTAAACTATGTACACATAGTTATGTGGGTATTTGACATGGAATTTAAAGCATTGTCGTTGTCCTGCTGTGTGACACTTTCTTCATGTAATTATTTTGAACATCATATTATGATCTTGTATAGCTATATTTAAGCAATATCAGACGAGCAAGAGTGCGATATGGCCCTACATCATCACTGCTGTGATTCGGCCGCAGACACAAGGCTGCAGGCAGAGTGCTGTAGGTAATTACAGCAGTGCTGATTTAGGGCCATATAGCACGATTGCGAGTGTGATATAGCTTATACACAACAGTTCATTGAACAAGTACATTTTAAAAAAATAGGAAAAACTGAGTACGGTCATAAAAAACACATTTGTGCATGGAACTACTTTCTTACGTGACAGATCAGAATCTGCCGTTGCTAGTTTAAACCAAATGATGCATCCAAGCCTCCGTTAGTAATTAAAAAATGTCACTTCAGAAATAGTATCACGGCTTGTGCTGTTTCGAACAAGTTATTGGGTAAACAAGGATGGATGTGTGCTTGTATGTGTGTGTGTGTGAGAGAGAGAGAGAGAGAGAGGGTGAGAGAGAGAGAGTTTATAATGGCATGAACACAAGCAGAGTGATATACACACACACACACACACACACACACACACAGTGAAGCGTCGTAGTGCTGATGGTGTCAGACCATCAGTGCTCATGGAACGTCAAGTCAAGTCAAGTCAATTTTATTTGTATAGCGCCTTTCACAACACACATCGTTTCAAAGCAGCTTTACAGAAGTTCAGCATTAACAGACGATAAAAATGTAATGTCTATAAAGTCGATAAATCATCATCCTTGTGCAGGGCTCCAAACTGCGACTAAAAATGGTCGCATTTGTGACCAAATAAATTTATTTGTGAGTGTAATTTCTGTCAAGGTCGCCATTGGCGACAGTAAAAGTTTACTCCCTTTGATTTTAAAATTTGCATTACATTTCCCGAGATACATTACAACGTCTCTCGTCCAACCAGATTCGAGGACCGGAACTAACTGTTGTATATATACATATATAACATATTATTATAATACTTGTTGTTTCCACAACCTCATATTAACTAAGGCAATAAATTATTTGCACTTCTAGAAAAAAGTTGAAAGGTGATTAAGATCTTTAAAAGCTGCCGCTTGTACTTACATTGATGACGTAATTGGATCATGGTTCAGACCCAAATAATAATGATGTGAACAGAGACCAGCGCGGGCAGTGGTATGGGGAATCTAATTTATTTTATTCACGTTTTTTATTATTACATTACTTTGTTCAGCCACTTTGGAAGATCTTGCTTTGCATTGCTTAAAGGAAACATATGCTTGTATAAGCTTATGTTACATCCTGTCCTGTAAATACAAGCATTTCAAATGATTGAGAAACAGATCAATATTTAATTCCCTTTTTACTATAAATCTCTACTTTATAGTTTATAGTAAAAAAGGATTGAATATTGGTCTGTTTCCCACACAAATTGATTGCATTACTTTTATGCTGCCACTATTCACTTGTCTTGACCTACAGAGCTGAAATATTCTTCTAAAAATCTTTCTTTTGTTTTCAGCAGAAGAAATAAAGTCATATGCATCTGGATTGAGGGTGAGTAAATGATGAGGGAATTTTCATTTTGGGGTGAACTATACCTTTAAAACACTATTTATGACTCAAGCAAAATAAAGATAAATTACAATAAGCAAAACAAGTAAAATATTTCCTCTTAATCAAGATGATGGACTGCAACTTGATGGGATAATTTAAAGGAGTATGTAGTTCTCTGATATTCGAACCTACTTTTTTTTTTTAAAAATTTATCGTTGTTATGTGCATTTTCTGTTATCCTGAATTGAGAAGCTGCACATTCTTCTTTTTCCACTAGGTGGCACTAACATAACGTGCATGTGTGGTTTGACGTAAATGCCTGTCGTTAGAGCCATATAAAGGTTGGAATTTGAGAAATATTTACTCATATTTTATTAATTTATTGCCAGACCGAAGCAACTTGCATAGATCTGTATTATTTTAGAGCCAATGGAACTGTGACAGTAAAATGATAGGAACTGGATGTGACTGCAGCTTCCGTTCCTTGCGGTTAGGTCAAATTCAGAATGATTGTGGTTTGTCATCTGTTTATGTAACACACAGACAAAAGGACAGGCGAGGGTTCAAAACACAAAAGTGTTTTCCACAATTCTTAAGAAAGTTCTTACTTCAGTGTATCAGATGTATGTGTACAGCACTAAACAAAACATCACCGTATATCTGTAATTTCCAGTAACAATTAATTTTCTCTTTTCAACAGTAATTTAGTGTCATTTTAGCTATATTTAACACAAGCTTGCTGTAAGCTTACATTGCTCAGAAATAGAGTTAATTTAAGACTCATGAGTGTCAGAATTCCTGAATACCTGGTCGAGATGGACAGGGCTGTAAACAAATTGAAAGTTGGTTTGACCAACAACTCAAATCTGTTTCTTACTTTGTTTCTTTAACCTCATGCTAGGCTTAAAGCCAAATTAATTACCATTTACTTATGTAAATTATCCTGGCAAGTTCCAGAGAGTGCCTGATTCCAGAAATAGACCACATTTCCAACTAACCTGCCAGAGGCTCCATTTATCAGGTGCTTTTTCACTTGATCTGCATATATGGAACCTGCATAGTTTGTCAGTCACTATCCTCCTCCGGGAGGACAACTTGAGGACCTGGAGATAGTCTTCAGAATCACTCAGTCCAGTGGCCTGACAGTTTAGCCTTACAAAAAAGTACTGTGGAGGTACTAATACACATACGGTATCAGATGTTAAAGGAATAGTTCACCCATAAATGAAAATTCTCTCATCATTTACTCACCCTCATGCCATACCAGATGTGTGACTTTTCTCCTACAGAACACAAACGATGATTTTCTAGAAGAATAGTCCAGCTCTATAGGTCCTTTTAATGCAAGTGAATGGTGACCAGAACTTAAAAAAAAAAAAAAAAAATCACATAAAGGCAGCATAAAAATAATCCATACAACTCCAGTGATTTAATACATGCCTTTCAGAAGTGATACAATCACTTTTGGTGAGAAACAGATCAATATTTCAATCATTTTATACTGTAAATCTCCACTTCCACTTTCAGGCATGAGGGTGAGAAAATAATGAGAGATTTATTTAATTTTTGGGTATTATCCCTTTAATACCATGGTACTTTGGTATATACCATCATGTTTACATGGTGGTACTCCAAGGTATTTCCAATAATACCATCAATCGATCTATACTACCATGGTTTATGTCTAACAAAACATTATAATTGTACCCTGCTAAGTTTGTCATTACTGCCATTTAACTAGATGAGAATGATCAAACCAAAAATTTCTTAAATATCATATCCAGTAGACTGAAGAAGAGCATGTGACCTTAAACATTAAGAGTTGCTACTCATGCATCAAGACTTTCCGAGTCTAATTTATTTTGTTCATGTTTTTATTATTACAGTACTTTGTTCAGCTACTTTGGAAGATCTTGCTTTGCATTGCATAAATGAACAATATGAGGCAAGCTTATGTTACAGCTTGTCCTGTAAACACAAGCATTACAAATGATTGTTGCAAAAACAGCTTAAGCTTTTTCCTGTATACCAGCTGAAACTCAGTAGTGGGTAGGCGGGGATGAGCTGCCCATAAATCAGTGTGCCAGCTTGTTGTATTTGCCATCCTACATAAAACACATACAAACATTTCATCGTTTATCCATCATTTGCAATAGCTTAAACAACACAAGCCCTGTTTTCCACATTACTGTGCTACTTTTGTTGCTATCATGCAAATGGATCTTGGTTTATTGACATGATGTGTGCACATTTTTATTTTGTTAGTGGAGGAAGCTGCATTATTCTAACATCTCATGTTGATTCTGTGCTACTTTAATTGTTTTAATAGATCATTAGTTCTCTTGAATATGCCTTTAGCTGTAAGTTTTATGTTGGCTTGACAGTCATTATACTGTTATGCTGCAGACATGGTTTAAGGCAGGGCAATTCAACTTCATCGACAAGTGGGCCAGGTGGAAAAATCTCTTTGATGCATGTGGGCCAAGAATATTTAGTAGGTCTATAATATTTGTAATAATAGTAGGTCTATAATATTTGATTACTATATAAATAAAATGTCTGGATTCATAGCTTTAACTTTTTTTTTTTCAAGATGACTATTTTCAAGCAGACATTTCTGAAAAAATAAAAAAAATAAAACAGATAAATAAAAAGTGCTTACAAAATTGGTCCATAACAGAGAGAGTAATAAAGACTGTGTTACAGTATAATGGATGGGCAAGTATGAGGCAGGAACCGGCTGAACAGAAAACATAAAGTTTAATGATAAACCTCAACATAAAACCAACATAAACAAAACACCGACACAAATGAAATGCAGCCATGTTCGTCTCTCTCTCTCTCTCTCTTGAACTGGCATCTGCGACTGCCCCTATATCTCGCTCTCCCGCTTATCAGCTGATTCAGCACCGGTCGTGCTCCATTACGGCCCAGCCATGCCCTCCTCCTTGTCACAATCATCCCCTGCCCAATTCAGGCCGGGGTGCCACCAGTCTGACTAAATGCTGCTCTTCCGGCCATACTGTCAGTCAGTGGCCCACCCCGCCTCCTGTGAGCCTGGGGGGGGGGAGAGATGAGGGGAGGAATGGGGAGAGGGAAATGGGGAGCGGAGACACAGAGAGTGAGTGAGAGGAGAGAGAGAGAGAAGAACTTGCTCGCCTGCTTCGGACGTGCTGTCGTCTGTTCCTCAACAGCTCCTCCACCCTCTGGCGGACGCCAGCTCGTGCCTCCCTGGTGGATGGCAGCAAGTCCTCTGGCCCCTGGCGGGTGGAACTGCTCCTTCCCTTCTCGGCAGACAGCCGTGGTTCCTTCGGCTCTCGGTGGCTGGCAGCGACCCCTGCTTCCCCAGGCAGATGGCCGTGGCTACACCGCTGGCGGTTGGCAGTGGCAAGGACTCCACGACAGTGCATCACCCCTCCCTCCCAGGTTTCGGCACAGCTGTAACAGTATAATGGACAGACAAGGAGGAGGTGGGAACCGTCGGAACAGTAAACATAAAGTTTAATAATAAAACTCAACATTAAACCAACATAAACAATACACAGACACAAATGCAACACGGCCATGTGCATCTCTCTCTCTCTCTCAAACCGTGCTCCATCATGGCTTGGCCATGCCCTCCACCTCATCACAGACTGATAATACAATTTGTACTATACAACAACAGTGAAGTTTGTTATTGTTGATGCAGTTGCATCCAACGTTATCCAAATGTAAGTGGATTTAAACTTTTTAATTTTCAAATCGAATTTTTTCTTGGCCAAATTAATGAACAGAACTTTTCTGTTTCTCCGAACTCACGCTTATCAGTCTTCCATGATTTTAGATTTTTAATCTTCCCATTCTGTCAAAATGATGGATAATGGTCACGTGACATCATGCGAGGTTTGAACGTGTGAACGGCGAGCTCTGCACACTTTGCTAGTTTTCATATTTGGAATTTTATAACCTTCGATACACCCTGATCCTTAACTGTTCTAGGAAGACAATATGTCAAAGAATTCAAAATCCTTGGGCTCTGGAGACATTAAAAGACACTTACGTGCTCAAGCTTATGCCCCTGAGCTGCAAGCCAGGGAGCCTATTTGGTCAGAGAAGTGAAGGAAATACGGCAAGAATTGTTGAACTTGTCAGCAATGCTGACAAAGTTTGTTGCTGACTTGGAGGATGTAATATGTCGATCAATCACTGGCACTGAGTGTGGGGGATATCGAGAAACGGATCAATTATCTGGAGTCAAAATTAGTGGCTAATCTGCTAGTGACCAAGGTGGATTTGGAGCATGTCTGGGAGAAGTTGAACAACTTGGAAAAACGCAACTGGTGGAATAATGTCTGAATTGTTGGAATTCCTGAGAACGAAGAAGGTCGGGATATGGTGAAATTTCTGGACGGACTCTTCCTGAGTCTGCTTGACATAACAGGCCATAAGCTGGAAACCGAGTGAGCTTACAGGGTTCCGGCTCGGCAATCCGCTGAGGGAGACAGGCCCCGAACAATTCTGGCCAAATTTCTGAGATTATCTGATAAAGATCTCATGTTAAATGAGGTGAGGAGTAAATTAAGGTTTTCTTGGAAATATCACAGCATTTTCTTGTTCCCAGACTTTGCGAATTCGACAAGAGAGAAATGTGATCGATTCAAGGAATGCAAGAAACTCTTACGTCAACGTTTTGCACTGATGTTCCCGGCCAAATTGAGAATAGATGCTAAGGATGACTGCAAAATATTTACATGTGCCCAGCAAGAGATGTCCTTCATATAGTTAATGGAGTGAGTAAATAATTTTGTGGCATTCACGTTGCAGCCAAGTGGACCGACTAACTAATCATTCACTTGACCATCTGAGGAAACTGAGTGCCTTTTTAGTTTTTTTTTTTTTTAAGTTAGCAGGGGAGTCATTACACTGATAAGTAAGCATCTACAGAAATGTCTCAAACAGATTAAAGATAAATTAGGAAGAGTCATTATTGTTTTAGCAGAAATTCAGGGGCAAAGGTTGATTTTGGCTAATATTTATGCACCTAATGTTGATGATTAGGGCTTTTTATAGATCTTGAAAGGATGTTGCAAGCCACTGGAACCCCTCATGATATAATATTGGGAGGAGACTTTAATCTATTGATGGACTCAGTCCTTGATCATAGTTAAGCAAAAGTTTGAGACCTAGAGCAACACTGACGAGTCTCAGGATGTGTAAAATTCTTGGTCTTCAAGATATTTGGGAACTTTTGAACCTTTTGAACTTTTGAATCTGGAAGGGACTATCCATTTTTTTTCATCAGTCCATAAGATTTATTCTAGAATAGATTTTTTTTATATATATATCTAAGTCCCTTATTTCATCTCTTGTTGATTGCTCAATTGGAAACATCTTAGTCTCAGATCATGCCCTGGAGAGTTTAGTGGTGTGGCCACATATGGAGAAAAATAAATCACATAGTTGGTGCTTTAATGTATCCCTTTTGCAAAATCCTGAATTCCAACAAATGTTAAAGTCTGAAATCAATGTTTATATGGAGACTAACTGGTCCTCAGTATTCTCTGTGGGCTTAGCTTGGGAGGCACTTAAGGCAGTTCTTAGGGGTCGGATCATACATTATGCCTCATTCACCAAAAAATCCATAGCACGAGAACTCGTGGAGTTGGAAGGAAATATTAAAAGTGCAGAGGCAGCGCTTAAGCCCCGAATGTCGTCTGATGGACTCGGATTGACCGGATTGAAATACAGATATAATACTATTTAGGCGCGGAAGGTGTAGTTTTGGCTATTCAGGGCAAGACAAGTCATATATTGAGTTGGTGGACAAAGCAGGATAACTTCTGGCTAGATATATAAAACAGAGAGTGTCTTTTTCTACCATTCCTCCAGTGAAATCTGCAGGTGGTGAAATATTTACCTCTGCAATGGATATTAATAATGCTTTTAAATAATTCTATCTTGGTCTCTATAGTTCCAGGTCTTCGACTACTGATGAAGATATTAGAAACTTTGTGGAACCATTAGAACCACCAAAGCTGACAACTGAGCAAAAAAAGTATCTTGATTCTGAGATAACCTTGGAGGAGCTTGATGAGGTAATTAATGCCCTGCCTACAGGCAAGGCTCCGGGGCCTGACAGCTTTGCCGCTGAGTTTTTGAAATCTTAAGATACAAAACTGGCTTCACTTTTGTTAGAAGTTTACACGGAATCATTAAAGAATGATCAATATCATGTGGTCAGTAGCGAATGATCAATATCCGGTTGCTGCCATCAGACTTGATGCAGAAAAGGCATTTGATATGGTAGAATGGGATTATCTTTTTAAGATTTTGGAAATGTATGGGTTCAGGACTACTATTATTGGTTGGATTAAGTTACTTTATAGACACACTGTAGCGGCGGTACTAACAAATGGACTAATTTCAGATTTTTTTACTCTGGATAGGGGCACCCGGCAGGGTTGCCCTCTTTCCCCATTATTGTTCTGTCTTGCCCTGGAAACTTTAGCAGACATGATTTTCCAGGGATGATTTCAGGAGGTGTGGCGCATAAGCTTCTGCATTACGCAGATTATATTTTATTATTCGTCTCCGACCCTACTAGGTCTATGCCTTGCCTCCACAGAATGATTATTTCCTTTCCCAAGTTCTCAGGATACAAATTCAATTAGTCTAATCCAAAACTTTGGCTTTGACAGCATACGTCCAGTAACAGCCTTCCAACCAGGCACCTTCCAGTGGCCCAAACAGGCCATTAAGTATTTGGGAATTGTATTCCCAGCTAATTTTTCTGATTTAGTCAGAGTTAATTTTGATCCCTTAATAAAATGCTTTTCAAATGATGTGGACAGGTGGGCTTCATTACATTTATCGATGTTTGGGAAGGTTAATGTTATTAAAATGAATTGTATTCCAAAATTCAACTACCTGTTACAATCTCTCCCTGTAGATGTCCCCCTCTCTTATTTCAAGCAATTTGATAGCATAGCGAAGTCCTTCATTTGGAATGGTAACCATCCCAGGTTAAATTTCAACGGCCGATTGACAAAGGTGGGTTAGGCTTACACAAGATTTTGTTTTATGATTATGAATTCGGTCTCAGAGATTTGGCTCATTGGTCGCTTCAACCTGAGAGAGTCCCTCCCTGGTTTTGAACTGAAAAGGAAGTTCTTCCCCTATCTAATCGGAGAAGTTATCTTGCATTTACACTTGATATGGACAAAATTGTCCAGAGTGTTTAATTCAGATATTTGTTTAAACATAGCCTCGAGCATATGGCTGAATCCGATTGAATCGTGAGGGGTGTTAATACACTCAGTGACATATATGAGAGTAGAGTATTGAGAGCTTTTGAAAATTTGTTTCAACATTTTGGGATCCCAGATCTCAATTTTATAATTATTTATAGCTGCACCACCTACTCTGCACTGTTTCTGGGAGTGGCACCCCCCCCCCCCCCCCTGCCAATCAGAAGATGGAGACACAACCCATGTCTTTTGGTGGTGTGTTAAGATCTAGGAATTTTGGTTGAAGGTTCTGAGTTTTGTGTGTGATATATTGGGCTCTCAAATTTAATTTTGCCCTAGACTCTGTATTTAAGGCGATGGGGCGGTCATCAATGTAGAGAATAAACACATAAAAAACCAGTGTCATGATTGCCAGACAAATAGTTTTAAGGGGATGGAAGTCAGCTGGAGCACCCCCATTTCAGGAGGGGTGTCTGGAGATGGGGAGGGTGGCGGCTTTTGAAGAGGTGTGATCTGGAAGACTGGGGAATATGGACTCGTTTGTGGGGAAACGAGGCAAATATCTTGTGTTTTTGGAGGGCTCTCGGGGAGGGGCAGTGGAGAGAGATGTGTAGTTGTTAATGTGTGATTGATTACTGGTGGTGGTTGAGGAGAATCCCCCTATACTATGTATAATGCTTTGAGTGCGTTAAAAAGCACTATATAAAATGTAAGGAATTAGTATTATTAGTATTTATTTATTTTTGTGTGTGTCTATAGTCATGTGTGACCACTGGGATGTTGTTGGGGTTCAGGGTAGGGTTGGAGATTGCGAGGGGAAGGGGTAGTAGTGGGGGATAAGTGTATTGCTTTTCTTTGTTTAAATATATGAATCAATAAAAATTGTTAATCACTGGGGCATGGGGGGGGGGGGGGGGGGGGGTGTCGTCATGTGTCTGTCTGCAGGAGAGGGAAAGCAGTAAGGCTCCTCACCTAGGCTGTAATTACTCTAACACCTGTCTCTCATTATAGTGATGGCGGAGGGAGACCTGATATGGCTCACCACAGCAGCAGAAGAGAGAGAGAGAGAGAGAGAGAGAGAGAGAGAGAGAGACTTTGACTTTTAAGCTTCTTTTATTTACAAACACTTATAAAAAAAAAAAAAAACATTACACAAGAAAGCATTTAAAAAAATCCTACCTACACATAAATAGGTTATTTGCTCACATTAAAATTAATTATAGTTCATAACATGATATCATAACCTCTCTCTTCACTTGGTTGACATAGAATACCTTTAGTACCCCACAAAGAAAAAAAAGAGTCAGTATCATTTACAAATTCATAAAACTTGTACTCCAAAATTAACCTACTTTTTACCAAAGCCTTAAACATATGTAAAGGATCAATTCCTCCATTAAGAAGTGTTTCATTCTTCCTTGTCAGCCAAATTGCCATATTAGCCTTACCAAACAAGAAATTAATCAAAACTGTTTGTGTCCTGTTTGAGGCACTATATTTTGGTCCAAAAACAAAAAGACCATTTGTAAAGTGAAAACCAAAACTACGACTCAATTCTCCTAATACACCAAACATTTCTTTTAGTCTTGAACAACCAATAAAAATATGAAAAACAGTTTCTGATATTCCACAAAAAGAACACTTCCTCTTGCAAAGGATTCAAATGTGCCTTATATCGATTTGTTGCTATTATCCAATGTGAAATTTGCCATTGCAAATCTCCATTCCGTTTTTCAATTGGTTTCTTATATAAGGACCTCCAACAACCATTTGGGGAAGTACCAGACTCAACAAATTCAGTCCACTTAGTTTCTGGAAGTTCTTTTAACGCTCTTAAATTGAGATATTTTACACAAACACAATAAAGAGCTTTCTTAGAAGTAATGTTAAAAAAAACAAGTTCAGGTGTCCTAAAAGAGAGCAGGCTTCCTTCAAACTCCTGCCACTCTCCTACATCCACAGCCACACTGACCTTGGGGAAAACATTCTCCGGGTTTTCAACTTTTAGTGACAGAACAGGAAAAGAGACTTGAATTTCAGCCAACAGTTTTTGCACAGTTCGAACAGAACGGATACCAGTCTTTAAGGCCAGTTCTTCTGCAGTAATCCACTGGTCATTCGACCTAAGATGGCAGATCTTATGGACTCCTGCTCTCACCAAGCTTGTGCGTACAGTCCGTGGCTCCAAAATCGCACTGGGTAGGTGAGAATTAAAAATTAAAGGTTCCTCAAGATCCCAAAGACTCTGTGTTTGAGACTCTATGCATTGAATACTGAGGCATAAAAAGATGGGAGCCCACTAAGATCCATCTCCTTTAAATTCATTAAAAAGAGATGTCTGTCCAAATTCAACCGTCCCACTCGATTCAATAAGGCACAAGCCACTCTTATCCAGTTCTGAGACTGATGATAAAGTAGTCTCTGAGCAGTTTGCATTCTAAAAGCAGCCACTTTAGACTTAATATCCATAAGACCTTGACCTCCTTCATGTACCTGCAGATACAAAACTGACTCTCGTAGCCAATGATGTCCAGACCAGAAAAAATTAACAAACAATTTTTGGACTCCTCCAATAAAATCTTCTGGTGGATTCAATACAATTAATCTATGCCATAGGATAGAGGCGGCAAGATTATTTATAACCAGCACTCTTCCTCTATAAGACAGTTGAGGCAAAATCCAGTTCCATTTCGACAATCTGGCACAAACTTTGTCCTTCATACCTTCCCAGTTTTTTCTTTGGTAGATTTCAGAACCCATAAAAATTCCTAAAAACTTAAAACCAATTTTTTCCCACTTAATATTTTCAGGTAAAGGCATTGTTTTATCATTACACCACAACGCTTCTGTTTTACCCCAGTTGAGTTTTGCAGATGATGCTCTCTCATACAATCCAATACTGCAATTAATAATATCAATATCTTTTTGTTCTTTCACAATTACAGTAATGTCATCCGCACACGCAGTCAATTTAACAGAATGAAGATCATCACCAATGCTTAAACCAGACAGTTTTTTTCTTAGTAGACATAAAAGTGGTTCCACTGCTAAAGCATATAGCTGTCCTGACAGTGGACACCCCTGCCTGATACCCTTCTGTATGCTTATTGG
This sequence comes from Moxostoma hubbsi, assembly GCA_032164185.1. Taxonomy (NCBI): domain Eukaryota; kingdom Metazoa; phylum Chordata; class Actinopteri; order Cypriniformes; family Catostomidae; genus Moxostoma; species Moxostoma hubbsi. The sequence continues at coordinate 15,039,826 of JAVLUX010000042.1, forward strand.
TTGACTTAAACCACCACCAATCTTTAAAACAGAAGATACATTCATATACAATAATTTAATCCAAGAAATAAAAACATTTCCAAACCAAAATGCATGCAGTGTTTCAAACAGAAAACCATGGTCAACTCTATCAAAGGCTTTTTCCTGATCCAGGAACAAAAAACCTATATCCACTTCATAAAGTTTAGAGTAGTCCAAAATATCTCTGATCAGAAAAATATTGTCATATATTGTTCTTCCTGGAATACAATAGGACTGGTCTTGATGTATTATATCACCCAAAACAGATTTCATTCTATTGGCCAATAATTTAGCTTTTAGCTTATAGTCAGATGTCAGAATTGATACAGGCCTCCAATTTTTTAGGAAACTCAAGTCTCCTTTCTTAGGTAACAGTGCCAACACTGCCCTTTGACAACTTTTGGGAAGTAGTTTATCTTTAAAACATTCTTGAACCACCTCATAAAAGTCTCTTCCGATGATCTTCCAAAAAGCCTTATAAAAGTCCACTGGCAGTCCATCTATTCCAGGTGCACGGCCAGCATTCATCTGTATTACTGCATCAGTTAACTCCTCAAAAGAAACAGCACTGTCCAGAGTCAAGAAAGTAAATTGCTCACAAAAAAATTTTATTTGGGTCTTTCCTATTTCCCACCACTGTATCAAATTTTCAAAATCATCCTTTTGGGAAACCCACTCACTCCAAAACAATTCAAATTTTCCAAAAAAATATTTTTCTTTTAACAACGCGACATTAAACTTCCAGTAAGGATTTTTACATTTCTGATTTGTCAAGGCAATATTCACTGTAATAAAATGGTGATCTGATACACAACATGGAAAAATGTTACACTCCATTAATCTATTATTTTCTGTACACTTGATATAGAGCCGGTCAAGTCTAGCTGCACTAATCCTCCCTTGTGAAACTCTTGTCCATGTATATTGTTTTACAACATTATTCTTTTCTCTCCACACATCTATAAAATCATGTTGAACAATAATACTTTTTAAGAAAGAAGTTGATACAGAATCTGGTTCCTCATTAATTCTGTCTAAAAGAAAATTGAGAGTACAGTTCCAATCACCACCGACAACTATAAATTCATCCAGGGTAAAACTTTTTAAAATATCTCACAACTTTCCGAATAACAACGTTCTATCTGTGCCTCTATTTGGAGCATAAATATTTATGAAAACAAATACTTGATTATGAATTTCAACTTTCACAATCAAAAGACGTCCTTTCTCCAATTCTATTTTTGATAAAATATTAACATCAAGATTAGCTGAAAATAGGATAGCTACTCCAGCACTGATATTTGTGCCATGGCTTAAACAACTTTTCCCTTCCCACCACAGATTCAACTCAGATTCATTATTAGAGTCACTATGCGTTTCTTGTAAAAAAAAAATGACATTACTGTCTTTAAGCCTAAGAAATTCAGATAGTAAAGCTCTTTTTCCACCATCCCTCAACCCATTAACATTTAAAGATCCCACTCTTAGAGTCTGCATTATAGGGGAGAGAAAAAGGAAACAGAGAAAAAAATTGCAGAAAAACAAAAAAGTAAAAATAGATCCCACACCCATGTGCTTTTATTTTTTTCATTTTAACATTTTTGCCTGATCATTTAGAGCTTTACGTGCAGCCGTCATACATTTTTTTCAGCCTAAATCTTTTTTGTTTCGAAATCACATCGTAATCAACAGTCTTCTGAGCAATCATTGCCGATTTAACAAATTATTACCATCCGCGAAGTATTTAAAAACATCAACTTTTTTCCCTTTAGTTTGATCCAGAAAATCATTTAATTCTTCCACAGAATAAACGTCATTCATCGACTGACTGTAATCAAACTCAGACACCTCCGAGCCGCTATCACAGTCCTCCATCTGAGCCTCATCGCTCTCTTCATCTACTGTCACCGCAGACCACTACCACCCTCATCCTCAACACCAACACTACGATCACTGTCCTTTACAGAATCAACTGTAAAGAACATTTGGGCCTCCTTTGTTTTCACCATCTTGTTTAGATAAATTAAAAGCACTCACCTCAGGTTTTGAACTCTGTTCTGAAGCGTTTTGCTCAGTTGAGGAATTAACCTGGGTTGTTCCGCTGGGTCGAGGAATTCCACAGGTAGAAACAGTTGCCTCTATTTCCTCACCCTGAGTTTCCTGCCTCTTTTGTTTTTTTTTTTGTTTTTTTTGCTGGAATCATTGTTTCTTTTATAATTTTAGGTATTTTTTCTTTATCATGATTTTCAGTATTCTCAGTTCGATCTACGTGTTCTTCAATATTTCCGTCCTTCACTTCATTCTCTGTCTGTTTTTTATGCGGGCAAGTAAATCTCTTGTGCCCCAAATCTCCGCAATCAAAACAACGCATACTATCTGTTGTTGCGAATATCATGTACGAACTATCTCCATGTTGTATGCGAACAGAGATTTCCAAAGTCTTAGAGCAGGGGTACTCAATTAGAAACCTAAAAGGTCCACTCACCAAATTTTCCTTGCGTCCAGGGTCCGGAACAGTGATGGTCAAAATCCAAAAACAGAACTCTAACAAAAAAGGTGGTAAATCCCACAAAACGTTCAAACTATGTACAAAAGGTGATGTGGTCTGGCCTTATTAGTGTGAAAAGTGACACCTTTTTTGTGCCACCAGTTCTTTAAACTTGGGCATAAAAGGTGTGAGGGCCAGGCGGAGGCACTGATGTAAGTGTTCATTACTGAGGGTGCTCCTGTATTTGTTTTTCACCATATTCATGGTTGAAAAGGCAGACTCACAACAATATGTTGAGGGAAACATGGTGAGAATTTGAAGGGCCACCTTCTGCAAGGAAGGGACACCTGCTGCAGGGACCATCTTAGTCCAGAAGGTGGTAGGGTCACAGAGAGACTCCTGCAGTGCAAGGTTTTCCTGAAGCTCAATTAGCTCTGATTGAAGAGAAGCAGCACTAGCCCATGGGCAGATTTTCAGGGCTTCAGTTGAAAATTCTGCGATGTTTTTGACAAGGAATGGATTTTCCATGCATAGTAAGACTTGTTTTCCCAGAGGGAAATCTCCAAAGCGAGTTTGGAAATTTTTTATCAGCTTGTCCAGGAATTCAGCATGATTGTGATGATGATGTTCATAATCCAGTCATACATGGAGCTCCATCAGTAGCAATGGAAATAACATGCTTCAGGTCTATCTCTCTGTCTCTCAACATCTGCATCACTGCTTCATAAATATCATCCCCTCTTGTGTGTCCATGGAGGGCTGTGAGGCCTAACACATCTTCACAGAATTCTCCCTTCTCTTCATCAAAAAATCTGACAAACACCAGAAGTTGTGCGTTGTCTGTGTTGTCTGTGGATTCATCCAAAGACAATGAAATGCATTTAACCTTTTTTATTGCAGACTTCATTTGGTCAAGCAAATCATCAGCAAGGACTTCAGTTCGCTTTACAGCAGTGGAGTCAGACAAAGATATTTGGTTTATTTTTTGTATGATGTCATCTTTTTGAGTTCCCTCAAACAGGGTAATTGCTATTTCATTCATGCATTCCTTCACAATCTCCGAGTCAGAGAATGGTTTCTTGTGCTTTCCTAAGACCCATGCCACTCTTAATGAGGCTTCAGTTGCACGTTCTTGTTGGGTGGATGATCTAACTATTACACTGCATGTTGCATGGTATGATGATTGCAGTTGTTTGATTTTTCTGGCTCTTACCTCAGATTTATACGGGTAATTGTGGTCAAAGTGTCCGTGCTTTGAGTCATAATGACGTTTCACGTTACCACTCTTTACAATGGCAACCGTCTCGTTGCAAATTAAACACATTGGTTTTGTGCTCCCCACCGGCAGCACAAATGCATAACTGTCAGTCCACTCTGTCTTAAATTCGCGATTTTCAGAATCGACTTTTCTCTTTTTGTCAGGTTTTGAGCACGCCATGATTTTCGCTAGCAAGGAAACAGGTACCGTTAGCAGATGGATTAGCGCCTGCGTTGCGCTTGCGAATGACACACAGCGCGGCCAACGAGTGAGTGAGTTGTCATGGTGATTACAGTTATTACAGCTCCTGATTGGATCTTTGGATTGGACACAGAAGATAGATAAACCACATCTAGTAGGAAAACAACATAGGCGTGAAATCACGCACCAATGAAAAAACTCGCTTGGATCATGACTAAATTATATAATGTTGATTTTGGCTTCGGTCCAAATTGTATTGAGTCTGGGTCCGAATCCGGACCGCGGTCCGCCTATTGAGTACCCCCGTCTTAGAGGGTGCATTTAAAAACACGAATACATGTCTTCGAAACGACAACACATGTTTCAATGCAGCATTTTTGCATCCAAGTGGAACTACTTTGATGGAACTAGCAAATTTACCAAATCGACTAAGTTCTTTGGTAATCTCTTCATCAGAAATGAAAGGAGGCACGTTTGAAATCGTCACTTTAGTAGCAGGTGCGCGCAACGGCGTTATTTGCACCAGCATGTCGGACACAACAATTCCGTTTTCAACAAGCCTGTTCACTAGATTTTCCTCTTTCAGAAAAACCACGACGGCTTTGTTCATTCTAGAGGCCGAGACTATTTTTCCATGTCCTACAATTTCACTCATTGCTAGCAGAACATTTTCTACTGTAAACACTTCATCCGAAGCAACTTCACATCCATTCTTGATTGAGAAACCAGGCGTTCCCCCACCCGAGGAGACGCCATAGTTTTCTAAATCAACAAACAGATTTTTTTTTCTTTTTTTGTTATTATATATATATATTTTTTAAAGTAAACACGCCACACTCTCGCTTCCCAGCATGCAACACACACGAGAGAGAGAGAGAGAGAGAGAGAGAGAGAGAGAGAGAGAGAGAGAGTGAGAGTGAGTGAGTGAGTGAGTATGCCCTATGCCGTTATGGAGTCCTCACCGGTGGGTGAAGTCTTCAAAACCCTCCCCAGCATCATGCAGACTCAACACCAGGCCCTCATGAATGTATGCCTGGAGCAGGAACAGCGCTTCCAAGTCTTGCTCCAGACACAAGTGGAGGACCAGCAGGTGATCCGGAGCCTGATCGCAAGATCGCAAGGGCAAAAGCCTTTTTATTAAAGGGTCAAAATTAACTCTAAATAAATCAGACACATTTGCTGGGAATAAAATACCCAAATACTTAATGCCCTGTTTGGGCCACTGGAAGGCGCCTGGCCGAAAAGCCATTACTGGGCAGTACGCTGTCAGAGCCAATGCTTTTGTATTTATACCAACTGACTTTGAATCCTGAGAATCTGGAAAAGGAATGAATAATTCTGTGGAGGCAAGGCATAGATCTAGTAGGGAAAGAGACAAATAATAAAATATAATCTGCATAAAGTAGAATCTTATGCACCACACCTCCCGCAATCACCCCTGGAAAATCCTCCTCCATTCTTTTCGTGGCTGGTAATGGTTTCAGGGCAAGACAGAACAATAATGGGGAAAGAGGGCAACCATGCCGGGTGCCCCTATTCAGAGTAAAATAATCTGAAATGAATCTATTTGTTTGTACTGCTGCTACAGGATGTCTATAATGTAACTTAATCCAACCAATAAATGTACTCCAAAACCCATACATTTCCAAATCAGACTGATCATTCGCTACTGACCACATTATATTGATTAAATGGATAATGTTATCAGAAGAGCCACAGCCGAATAAACCCCACCTGATCTATATATGTATGAGAGATGTCATAACTTTACTTAATTGGTTAGCCAAAATATTGGCCAATATTCTTTACATCTTGCTGGATTAGGGAAATTGTACGGTAACTTTTACACTCGCTTGGATCTTTGTCCTTTTTAAGAATCAGACTGATCCGGGCTTGTGTCATAGTTGGGGGAAGCTTACAATTCTTGAATGATTCTTTATAAACTAGAATAAGATCTAAATAATTAAGTGGCAAAACCATCTGGCCCCGGAGCTTTGCCCGCAGGTAAGGCCTTAAGTAACTCGTCACGATCTTCCAAGTTTATCTCAGAATCAAGATAATTTTTTTGCTCAGTCATCAGTTTAGGGAGTTCTAATGGTTCCACAAATGTTCTAATATCTTCATTAGTAGATGAAGATGTGGAACTATAAAGATCAAGATAGAATTCTTTAAAAGCATTATTCATTTCAATTGCTTTTTGACATTAATTTAATGTCTTTAACATTTGTTGGAAATACATTTTCTTGCAAAAGGGATACATTAAATCACCAACTATATGATTTATTTTTCTCTGTATGTGGCATCATCTCTAAGATGTTTCTAATTGAGCAAACCACAACAGATGAAATGAGGGACTTAGATATAAAAAAATCTAGAATAAATCTTTTGGACTGATGAAAAAAAATTATAGTCCCTACCAGATGGGTTCAAATGTCGCCAAATATCTGCAAGACCAAGATTTTGACTCATCCTGTGACGTGTCAATGTATGTAAAAATTTTGTGAGGCAAAATTACATAACAGAAAATACTTTGTAAAAAAAAACCCAGTCAATAGGCAGAATAAACACAAAGAATGTGTAGATAATTAACAGAACTGTCTCGAATGTGTGATCCTCCACTAAACAAATTCCAACCAATATAAAGCCATTCGGTTTCTTCGGACAGACAAACAAGTGTTCAGTGAGCTGGCTGTTTATGAGTGCAGCAGATGGTGTAATCATTCCAATGTTCCACAAAAATACTCCACAAAACAATCTCCAGCCAGCAGGAGGCATAAGCACAAGGATCGAACAGATTCATCCAGAACTGTCCCAAAGCAGTGTTATTCTACAAATCAAACTCCAGCCGCTATGCAGAACCAGCACAAACAGAAACAAAACAGGCGTCCCAGTTCCTCGTTTGGTCAAGAGTCAAATTCACTCGGAGGATGCATAAAAAAATACACCATGACTTACTCAGTCCATCAACTTTATAAAAGACATCCTTTCTGTGGGCATGTAGATATTTTGTGGCCATCCCCAGCATCCAATCTCAATCTGGCTGGGAACCCCAGTGCAAAACAATCCTCTGTCAATGCAAAAGATTTTTTAAGGTGAAGTGATATTCCACAAAACAAACTCCATCCGCAAGGCGGAACCAACACAAACAGAAACGAAAACGGCGTCCAGCTTCCTCAGACAATCGAGTGTTTGTTCAGTGAGTCAATCCACTCACATAAGAAACACCAAATGGCTTACTCACTCCAATGTATTTATGAAGGACAGTGCTTGTTTGGGACAAGTAAATACTTTGCTGCAATCTTTTGTTTCTATTCTCAGTTTTGCTCGAAAATCAGTGCAAAAGTGATCTTCCATTGATGCAAGAGTTTCTTACACTCCTTGAATCGAACGCATTTCTCTCTTATTGAATTCGCAAAGTCCAGGAGCAAGAAAATATTGTCATTCTTCCAAGAAAGCTTTCCTTTGCTCCTCAACTCACGCAACTTGAGATCTTTATCGGATGATCTCAGAAATTTGGCCAGAATTGATTGGGGCCTGTCTCCTTCAGCAGATCTGCGAGCTGGGTCTCTGTGAGCTCAATCGTTTTCCAGCTTATGGCCTGTTATGTTGAGCAGACATGGGAAGAGCTCATCCAGGAACCCCACCATACCTCTGCCTTCTTCATGCTCAAGAATTCCAACAATCCATACGTTATTTCTTCAGCTTTTATTTTCAAGATTGTCCAGTTTTTCCAAAATACTTACCAGGTATATTTTCACGAGTGGATTAGCAGATAATTCCCTTTCCGATGACTCCAGATCATCAATCTGTTACTCAATATCTGCCACTCTTGTAAACAACTCAGATCATTTTGTTTCCATCGCCGTAATCAATCGACGTATTACAGCAAGGTCCTCAAAGTCACCAACAACCTTTCATCAGCATCACAAACATATTGGACTGAATTTCTTCTCCTGACATGCCATCCAAAATGAGTCCTCGGTCAGCAGGCCCATCAGAGGTTTCATCTTGAGGACGTAAGTGTCTTTTAATGTCTCCAGAGCCCGAGGATTTTGACTTCTTTGCCATATTTACCTCAAAGAACAAATATGTAACCGGGTGTATCGAATCTCATCAAATTATATCATGAAAATAATTTAAAAACTACCCAAGTGCACAGAGCTCATCGGTCACACGTATGCTGCTTGCATGGCGTCACGTCTCTATTGCGATCTTTGAGATGTGCTGCGATCTTCCTGTTGCACATTTAACCATCACAGCACATAAGAAGACAAAAGAACGCACATTGAGAGTCACCCTATGTCTTTGTAGCAAGTCAGTCCACTTGTAGCCATCTATTGGACCGCTCTCTGGAAGCTATTTTCAGTCATCACCTACCTACCTGAATGAGGGAACACCGAAATCTCAAAAACAGTTGGCCAAGATTATGATCAAAGAAAATTTTATTAATTCAGCAGTATACTCTGACAATACTGGAATCATAAATTGTGCTTCCTTACCTCAGATTAAGCGTAAAAGCAATTTTGCCAGTTTGTGTAGCTAATGCGCATGTGCGTTCTCGATTGGATTGACAGGCACTGTCTGGGTCTAAAGGATGATTGGCTCTTTTACCTGTAAGGGAAAACTTCCTTTCTACATTCCAATTTCTCCCATTCATTTAAATAGGAGTGGCTCGTCTCAGCTAAATGGTTAAAAACAAGTTAAGCTCTTTCGACAGCATTAATCTTAATTTTGATTATTGCAAAAAAAAAAATTATAATTATTTGACTCGTCCGTCTTTTTCTTAAAAAAAATATTTAAAAAATCTGGCACTTATAAAGGAAATGAATGGAACATTTTTCGAGGGTTTAAAGACAGAAATTTGAAGTTTATCATTTTATAAAAGCACTTACATGAATTCTGTTAAAACACATGTATTTGAGCTGCAAAGTTGTTTAAAATTGTCATTTTAGAGTTTAGGGTGAGCTGACATTACATCATCATGGCAACGAAGTAGTAAAATTGGCTATAACTTTACACAGAAAAGCTTAGTAAGTGATTTTATTACACTAAAATCATGTTTACACTCATGTTGTTTATGTATTACTTTACAGATTATTTACAAATTACTTTATTTTGGAAATTTTCACCATGGATAGTTAACCCAAATATAAAAATGTACAAATTTCCTCACCCTCATTCTGTCCCAGATCTGAATGACTTTCTTTGCTCTGCAGAACACAAATGAAGATTTTTAGATGAACAGGTGCATACGTTGCAAGAGAATGGTGACCAGAACTTTGAAGAAGTGAAAGTGGAGATTTATGGTAAAAAATTGTAAAAATTCTGTTTCTTACGTATTGAAGCAGATAAATAAAAAGTCATATAGATTACTTTTATGCTGCCTTTATGTGATTTTTGGAGCTTTAAATAACTGGTCACCATTCATTTGCATCGTATGGACGAACAGAGCTGAAATATTCTTCTAAAAATCTTTGTTTCTGTTCAGTAGAAGAATAAAAAAGACATACACATCTGGCATTGCATGAGGGTGAGTAAATTATGAGAGAATTACAATTTTTGGGTAAACTATCCATTTAACAACTGGGAAATATACCCCTTAATTGTGCACTCTTCTGGCCCATCCACGTCCCCTTTGTTCTTGTAGAGGAATTCTGTAGGTCCATCAGATTAAGCAGAAGAGAATCAGTTTAGAAGTGTGTGCTGCTGTCATGGCCAGACTTATTCCTCTCTGGCAATAGGCAGGCACGATTATGTAATGTTAGTGCTGTATTGGTATCCATTTTGTGTGATTTATTGCTTCATAAAACCACTGTACATTCATTCAATCAAACGTTTTTAATATCTCCTGTTTAGATGCCCTATTTGATAGATAGATTTCTGAACTGTGAAGATTTATTTTGATTTTAAATAAATGCCATATAGTTTAACATGGTTTTCCTCTGGACCAGGACCATTAGGGAAACACTGCCATCACTTTTTTTTTATCTCACTCTCTCACTCATTCTTCTTCAATAACAGCCAATACATACCTTCAGATTAGAGGCCCTTATTGTCTTCCCAACTCCCGACATGTAACAATGGTGTTAGCAGAGGCTGTACAGCTGGTCCCGCCCTGGGTGGATCTCGCACAACTCAAAATCTGCACAGAATGCTACCTGTTACTGGAATTATATACTTACTGTTTATGCCAGAAAAGGAAAATCTGATGATAGATCTAATCAACACTTTGCCAGACCTATTTTACATAACATTGTGCAATTAAAGGGATTGTTCACACAGAATTGAAAATTCTATCATCATTTACTCACCCCCATGTCATTCCAAACACATATGACTTTCTGTCTCGCTTTTCGCACAGATAGGGTTATATACCGAAGAGGAATGTCAAATTAGCTCTTCTTGATGCAATTAAATTTAATACTGACCACAAACCATCCTTGGTCCCCATCCACTTTCATTGTATCTCTTTTTGTCTTCCAAGATAAAAAGAAAATCTATCTTGGTTTGAAACTACATGAGGGTGAGTAAATGATGACAGAATTCTATATTTGGGATGAAATATCTACTAATAAGAAAAGATGAGTCTGTTTCATGTATAAATGGATTGCACAGTACTGAATAACACTTCATACATTTTAGTATTTTTGTTTGACCTGTGTATTGGATGTCCTTCTGCTGACTGCTTTTGCGTTTTATGTTTGGTTTTGACTACCTGCCCAGTCCCGTGCTATGAAAGCCAATTTGCATTCCAGTTGAGAACATTGTGCTTCATATCCTCCTCCATGTCCAAAATCACTCTGCTGTTATAGCGTTTGGAATTATTTGTTTCTAGTTTTCTTTCCAACTCATCCACGTTGCTGAATTTGAACTGCTGTAGCTCTCAGAGGGAACTAAGAATGGCCATCACCTTTTGACTTGAAGAATGCCTTTGGTCTTGCAACCACCAATACCTCAGTCTTTGGTGCAAATATACATGTTGTCTGGCAAAGACTTTGTAAATTAATGTATTTAAAGTACAGTTACACAAATCAGCTATTATAAATCAGTGTGACATATGGGTGGTCAGCTATTACAGCTGACTGGCATTTTATTGGCACCACTGCAGTAGTCATACTTCAAACAGAATCGAGAGACCAGTATACTTTGAAATAAAACATCTCCGCTAAAAGATGAGTTCAACATTATTAAGGAAACCATCTGGTGCACAAGAGAAAATAGCAAGTCAGACTTTCTTTTAAATTAGCCTTTGTTCTTAGCACATAAGACAAACAAATTGTATTAACCCCTTTTATCTCTCTATCTCCAGGTGCAACTTTTAAAAAAGAGATTTTTATATTTTCTGAAACTTGTTCTAAATTTTCTCAGTGATCTGTGAAATTTGTATTTCAATTAGGTTTAATTTTCAAGGTCCTGGAAAACCCACATACCAAATAATGGGTGTTGAAGTGGTTGTGGTAGGAGAACTTTTAACAAATTGTATTCTATGTAATGAATAAATACCATCTATCATTTTCTTTTATTTTATTTATTTATTGCTTTCATTTTTGTTTTGACTACCTGCCCAGTCCCAGAGTTTGTGGAGAACTGTTAAAAAATTGTATTCTTTGTCATGAATAAATGAAATCAATAATTTTTATTTCATTATTTTATTTATTTACTTAGTTATTTCATTATACAATTTTTGTTTGTTTTTGACTGCCTGCCCAGTCTCACAAAATTATTTAAAGTGGTTGGAGAACTGTTAACAATTTTATACTTTGTAATGAATACAAAAACAAAATCTACAAAAATAATTCTAATTATAATTTTATTTGGATTTGACTATCTGCCCAGTCCCCAAAATTATTTGGAGTGGTCGGAAAACTGTTCTGAAATTAGATTCTTTGTTATGAATAAATAAAACCTATCATTTTATTTATTTAGATTTTTTGATTTTATTCATTTATTTATTTATTGGTTTTGACTACCTTCCCAGTCCCCAAAATTACATGAAATGGTTGTAGAACTGTTTACAAATTGTATTCTTTGGTATGAAAACATAAAATCTATAATGTTATTATTATTATTTTTTATTTATTTTAGCTTTGCAGATAATGATTGGGCTATTATGTGATTAGTTTTTATTTTTTTATAGTTTTGGTTTCTGAACAACAGTGCTTGTAATTTTCCTTGGGCCTATAATGCAAATAAATATGAATGTTAATGATGTTCATTCTAAAATATGCATAAATCCTCTAGTGGAGTTATATGGGTTTCAGCAGTTACTGTACAATGAAAAATGTTTATCCATTTGCATTATTGATGGGAATCAGGCTCATTCGAATATCACTGGACAAGAACTCCCGGATAGTAAATCTACAAGACTCAACTGACTAATCTGTTTAATTAGAGGTGATGTATTACAGCTGATTAATTATTGACAATAATAGCAATAATGTCTGCAGTCAAAGGGATGAAGAAAATGAGTACCCGTAGAATAAAGGAGGTGAGGTAATGAAGGTACCAAAATAAAATAGACCAAATGAGAAAAGAAGAGGTGGGAGCAGAATATTCCATTCAATCTCTTCCTTGACATTTCTTGGTATTTGCTGTAGATTTGAAGGGAATGCAGAAGGAGAGACATGAAGCTGATATCCTTGAGCAGTTAAAGGCCTGTGTGCCTCTAAAACCGGTGTGAAATGTGGACTCTGCGCTGAGGAAGAAAAGCAGTGGCCTCGTAGGGATTAGCCACAGGAGATTCCCTGCAGATAGCTGTCCCTTTTTTCCCAGGGACACTGTAATATGATTACTCTGTTGTTTGCGCCCGGTCCAGTGGTTAAGCACTATGAAGAGGAGGGTTTGGCCACCACCAGGATGGACAATGAAGGCAGAGGGAGAAAATTTTTTGGAGGGAAATTTGGAATTCTGCTCCACTGAGGACAGCTGGTGTCTTAGACTTACAGGGGAGAAAAAAGGGGGGAAAAATGTCCTTTTCTTTAGCTGATGAATGAAAGGCAGCTGTGTGGTGCTCTGTACACCAGAGGTGCATCAGGCAGGGACAGCAGGACTCTTTGGATCTCTGCAGAGGCCCTGAACTCCCCTTCTGTTACACAGAGGAAAGGCATTCTCCAACAGACGTCATTTCATCTGTTTATCTGTTCAAATAACAAACAGTTTTACTTGTTGCCCTTTTGAAAAGCTGCAGAACATGTTTGCGAAAAATAAATATTGGCAATTTTTATCAGATGTGTTTAATTTCATACCAATTAGTGAGTGTAAGCACAAAATACTTTCACAATAGTTTGTGAAATCCAAGCTTGTAGCCACATATTCAAGATTGGGGGACCAAATGTATTGGTTAAGAACCGGCCATAGAAAAGACCATGCTGGTTTAACACTAATCTAATATAGAGGGGAAGTGTCCTCCTCAATGACTATCGAGGTTACGGCCTTGTTAAATTTATTTCATGCTGGTATATTAAATCTCTTATTTGGAGCCTCATATGATGGAGTGAGTGAGTGAGTGTGTGTGTGTGTGTGTGTGTGTGTGTGTGTGTGTGTGTGTGTGTGTGTGTGTGTGTGTTTGGGCATGTTTATGTGGTCTATGAGGATAATTTTTTAGGTTACAAACTGGTAATTACAAGGGTGTTATGCTATAAATTTGGTTTATGAGGACATTTCTAGTGTCCCCATAATTTAAATAGCTTAAAAATCATATTAAACAATGTTTTATTGAAAATTAAAAAATGCAGAAAGTTTTTTTGTGAGGGTTAGGTTTAGGGGTAGGGTTAGGATTAGGGGATATAATCTATATTATATATATAAAAATAATTATGTCTATGGAAAGTCCTCATAATGATAGGTAGACCAACGTGTGTGTGTGTGTGTGTGTGTGTGTGCGTGTGTGTGTGTGTGTGTGTGTGTGTGTGTGTGTGTGTGAGTGAGTGAGTGAGTGAGTGAGTGAGTGAGTGAGTGAGTGAGTGAGGCAATCCTTAGTCAGTGCTGTTTGTTTGACAGGCCTGTCATTAATCATCATTGGCATTGTTTAAACTGTATTGAGTGACCAGGTATTGTTCAACTAATGGACAATAGTCTCTCTAAGCTGCTTCAGACCTGAAAGAAAGTTTATAAAATTTCCGCCCAATAGAAACTGCAGGGAAGCTCCTTTTAAAAGGGGTTAGTATTCATTTAAACACTTTGGTTAAGGGCTTTGCCCGATCCCATAAAAAGGAAGCAAACCTCCCACAACCTTGATCAAAATGCTAAAGGTGCACCCATGATGGACCGCAGAATCCTGGCAGCACACATTATTTTTAACACATTTGACTATATGCAACCAGATCAAAAAACCTAAGGGAGACCAATATATTTCTCTCCATTAAAGGGATAGTTAACACAAAAATGAAAGTTCTGTAATATTCCAGGTTTAATACAAGTTAAACTCAATCGACAGAATTTGTGGCATAATGTTGATTACAACAAAAATGTATTTTGACTTGCCCCATATATTCCAGTGATGCACTTACAATGGAAGTGAATGGGGGCCAATATGTAAAAGTTAAAATGCCTACTTTCAAAGGTATAGCCACAAAACATAAACAATGAGTGTAAACATGATTTTAGTGTGATAAAATCACTTACTAAATTTTCTGTGTAAAGTTAAGGCAAATTTTACAACTTCTTTGCCAGGACGAGGTAATGTTAACGTACCCTAAAACCACTGTAAATATTTAAATTTAAACTTTACAGATATAATAATACATGTGTTTTAACAGAAGAATTAATATAAGTGCTTTTATAAAATTCTAAAAAGTATTTAAACCCTCCAAAAATTGGCCCCTTTCACTTCAATTGTAAGTGCCTCACTGCAAATTCGATTTCTGCTTCCTCTTTTTTTTTTTTTTTTTTTTAAGAAAATGAGTAAAAATTATTATTTTGTCTTATATATATATATATATATATATATATATATATATATATATATATATATATAGTAATCAAATTATGTCACAAATGCTGTCGATTAAGCTTAACTTGTATTGAACCTGTAATATTCCTTTAATTTCAGTAATGATCTCCTGTTCTAAGTTTAGTTTTACTGACATTTTTAATATCACAATAATCAAGTGAAATTCTCCTATTCAAAACTCTAGTGATAAATTACGACATAGTGTATAAAATATTAAGGTGGTTCCCACAATACATTGCAGATTGGGATAATTTTGTATTAACAGTCATTAGAATCAGATGAGCCAGTGATGAGGAAGAAAAGAAGATTAGGTACATTAGACAGAGGTCAGTAATGGAGCGAGAGAAAGGGAAAATAGACCTTACATAAATTTATTTATGATATGGGAATAGGACTAAATCTGAACCTGTAACTCAGGGGAG
The DNA here is from genome assembly GCA_032164185.1 of Moxostoma hubbsi. Lineage (NCBI taxonomy): Eukaryota > Metazoa > Chordata > Actinopteri > Cypriniformes > Catostomidae > Moxostoma > Moxostoma hubbsi. The sequence continues at coordinate 15,055,167 of JAVLUX010000042.1, forward strand.
AGCGAGAAGTTGGCTTATAGTAGTCAAATTGCTATTTTTCAAACAGGTGGACATCATTTATCAAATTAAACAACAGAAACTGTTAAATCAGATAATACTCCCAAATTTTAAGTTTCATCTTACAAATACAAAACTGTATTCAGTGTCTAGTATGTTTATGTCCTTATACATAGAGTGCAGTCAGAGATTGTGAGATATGTGACCTCTGAAAATGAGATCGTTGTCACCTGAAACCAGCAGGGGCTCACCAGCCCAGTTCTATTGTTCGGCCTGCAGATACCACATCAGTATTGATCAAGGGATCACCTTGTCATATAACCAAACATGTATGAGGCTGGGGGAAGAGAGGAGGTAAATATGCACTCAGTAGAGTAAACTGCTCTGTCAACATGACTATTTCAACCCATTAAAAACAAGAATGTCCATTCTTCATTATGAAGAAGAATACAAGAATATGCCTTCAGAGGTGTCAGGTTAGAGATAATGTAATCTGATATAAAACACCAAATAATGTATAACAGTAAGGATTATTTGGATTGATGTATGAATATCAATATAACCTAGTCTGAAATTATTTTCTTCTGCAAATGATGTAGGACAGAATTAGGAGCCAACTAGTTCAACTTTCACTAAAATGATTGTTCATACTGTTGCATTGTTCAAATTCCTTTGGGAGCTTCTCTGTAAATCCTCCCACATGCTAACTATGGGTCCAGTCATAAGAAAGTACTTAATTAAAAATGCCTTGCCTCCAAACTCCAAACCTACAGTTGGTTTAGTATTTATGGATAAATTGCATCCATTTGTACACTTACAGAATGAAAGATTAAAAAAAAGGCATCTTTAGCAGTGCACAGGGAGGGGCATTTTGTACAGGAGAAAATCCAGCCAAGGTCAGAGGTAGGGGTTAAAGGTCACTGGGGCATGCCCCCACTTCATAAGACACCCCAGGATTATACAAGTGTAAAAAGAGCCTATTCAGTCAAAGGATTGAACAAGATTCACAAAGGTCCGCTATTAGTTCAATGTATATCTCTCATGAACACAACCTCTAAGACAAGTAAAACTTACTTTGGAACATGTCACATTGATGTATGAGTGTGTTGGCAACTATAAGGTTATATAACAAACATCTGTCTTTAGTTCATGTGGAATACTTTTCATTTTGTTATTTATGCCAATAGTGTATTTGTAAATATAATAATTCTATAAGTTATATGATAAGTTGTATCAGTTAGAGCATTCCAGCAAAGCAAAGAGCAATGGGTTGGACACAAACTGAAATATTTGCTATTCTACTTCTCATATAAACTGTATAAACTATTTTACAGATGTGACTCAGCCAAGACATTTTTATGTTTTATTGTTGTCTTAGTAAGGACCATTTTGGAATATGATCTAGAGCTGGATTTCTAAGTATGATCTACATGTTTCTAATATATTATATTAAACTATATTTCCTTTAAAGTGGCACACTGGATCTTGATGATGTTAAACAGTATTAAACAGACGAATGAAATGTAGAGATCATTAAAATGCCTACTATTTTAGGATTACTACTTTTTGATAATATGAAAACGAATAACTGCATGTTCTCACATAAGGATTATACTTTATGCATAATTTCCATTTTTTTAAGAACTCTATTAGCTTACATGTTCAGTTTTTGCCTCGACAACATTATCCTGTTTTCTGCAAAAATGTATAACTGTCTGTAACACTGTACTTGTGTAATTTACATCTCATCAGAGTCTTCTCCAGTAAAATATGGATTAGATGGAGATTAGGGCAGTGCCTTTGTCTTTATCCTCAAGTAAGCCAGCACAGCATGCAGCTTAAAGGTGATGGCGCTCTATGATCTCCCATCTCAAGCTTTACAGAGTCTAACACAGATTCTCCACTATTTCCCTCCTTTTTTAGCACTGCAGAGAGTTGGGATAAATTGCACTGGAAACAAATATAGATGACAGGCTGTTGTAATGGAATATAATTTAGAGATGAGAACAATCAGTTTGCCTGCACATTTTAAAGGAATATTCCATGTTCAATACAAGTTAAACTCAATCTACAGCATTTATGGCATAATACTGATTACCACAAAAATGTATTATGACTCACCCTTCATTTTCTTTAAATAGAAAATAACTAAAATCTGAATTATAGTGAGGCACTTACAATGGAAGTGAATGGGGGCCAATCCATAAACATATTCACTGTTTCAAAAGAATAGCCACAATACATAGTGTAAACATAGGCGTGTAAACATGATTTTGGTGTGTTAAAATTGCTTACTAACCTTTTCTGTGTAAAGTTATAGCCAATTATTTGCCGTAAACCCTGTAATCCAGGAAAAAATTACAATTTAAACAACTTCACAACTGAAATAATACATACGTTTTAACAGACGAATTAATGTTAGTGCTTTTATACAATTATAAGCTTCACATTTCTACCTTTTAACTGATGAATTGCTGTCGGTTAAGCTAAACTTGTATTAAACCTAGAAAATTCAAGTAACATTCAATCCATGTTTGAAGCTGGTTTTATTCAAGACATTTTTATTGTTGCCTGATAAAGAAATGCATAAATAAACAATTAGAGCCATAGAGCCATAGGGCCCATTAGTCCTTATGCAGCCCTTACCCTCTACAGGTATTTCAATAATGATCATATTCAACTAAAAACTATTGCTTGAAATTATGAAACATATTACCAAATATTTTCACTCAAGGGTTCGATCTTCATATCCATTACATTATATATAAGATATAATATTTCAATTTATAACGTGTCCAGAAATATGAAGCAGTTGATTCTGTAATTCAGTGTGAAAGATTTATCTTATGATCAATTAAATCATCAAAAAGGTTAATGGACTGAATAAAGTCAAATTAGACTTTTCTCTCTTCTCTCTAATGAACTAAACATTGAAGAAACTTCATCATTGTCAATATAAATGCTGTTTTGTGTATTATTAGTTGCAGGTTTAGTAGTTGCAAAGGTGATGATGGTTGAAGGTTAATGATTATTACAGTGTAAACGCACATCACTGGTATTGTGCCAGACATGCTGGCCTATATTCTAGAGCCCCCTAGGTGTCTCGCTTTAGCAGCGTTTGACAGGACTCCGACGAGGATGTGCGCTGACGTCACCGCTGTGTTGATTTGCTAAGCGGCGAGCAGAGAGGAGTTAGTGCGCGTGAGAGCGGGTACTGTGAACTGCGTTACCATGCTACAGCCCTAATAACCGCACACTCGGAAGCCAAACGTGCTACACAGGTGAGTACCCGCAGCTTACAGACGCGCACCTTCAAAACACCCACAGCTCGTGACAGACCCGCATCTCTGCGTGCTTTCAGTTTGGGAAATGTTCCACACTAAGAGGATACGCGTTTGCTCTTTAATTGTGTTGATGTCTCAGCATCACATCACGTTACTGTGTCTTCTACTGTTGCTTCAGTGTATCAGGCGAAGTTGAATCATGAGAGTGCACTCAAAAGTAAAAGTGTGGCTGTCCGTTTGGTGGAGGGTCAGGGCACCTGATGGATATGGGTGTTTATATTCATCTTTACACATGTGGAGATGTTATGTTGACGTAAGCGTGTGTTTTAGTATTCGGGGGACGTGGGGTCTGCTCGCGCACCAGACAGTGACGTGCTTCCATGTGCTTTTTATTCTTAGCGCGACTGTTTCAATTTCTGAGCACTGTTTAAATGTGTCAGAACTGTATTGGGGTTCTGTTTGATGTACGCCTTGGAACAAATACAGTCAACAACGGCCTTTTATTTTGGTTATCGGGTCTCATTGATTAACCATTAAATCAGAGCCACCATTGAGATGAGTGTCACCGTCTCACAAAATGATTCACAAACAGTTTTAAAGCTGACTTCTAGACAGTGTATAGATTTTGGTTGTAAAGTGAAGTCATTCATTTTTCTTCGTTTTATTAGGCTAAATATTTTTTATTTTGTACATATAGCATTAAAATAAACTACGCCGGAACGCTTTTAAACTTGTCTCTCGATCATGTCCACATGTAGGCTATATAATGTGAAATAGCAAAGCGAGCGAGTCCTTTAACTTAAATTGATTCACGTGTGAACAGACGAATCTTATAAATCGTATTGATCAGTCACTGAGCTCAGTCTGGACGTTTAATTGATCTTTTTGATGACATATAAGGATAGATTGCGTTTATCACAGTAGTAGTTAAATATTATGAACATGTGTCGTTTCCTGACTTCTGTTTGATATTTGTTGTAGTGATGTGCTGTTCGCGCGCAGCGTATTAGCGTGAATTAATCTGGAGTTATTGACGCTCCGAATGTCTCATCAGTAGCTACAGTAGCCTTACACGGCACTTAAAGTGATGCGTATTAATTTCTCATTGATTATTTGCCCTTCTGAATTATGTAATTATTTCTCAAGCGTTCTGGAAACAGCTCGCATCTCATTCAGACTATTTTCGCGACGGCCTTTATCATAACTTTGGCTCATTTGCTAACGCGCGCCTGACTGAGACATTGTACATTCTGGAGAAAAAAGTAATTCACAACCAATAACATACTGTTTGACATGAAGGCGATGTATGATGTTAATGTGTGATGTCTGCTCTTGGCTCGAACGTTTTTTTTCCTGAGGAAAAAATAGAACGAGCGTGTCTCCCGACTACTATCTGCTGATTTTAAATGTACAGTATGAGATAATGCCTATTTAAACAGTTATTAAAAGATTGATCTCTCTCTCTCTCTCTCTCTCTCTCTCTCTCTCTTACCAAAATGTTTCTGGTGGATCTTTTTTCTGAAAATTATTCTCTAAGAAGTGATTGTGGAATTATCTTAAATGCCACAGTGCTTTAGTAGTGTGTGAGTTTGTGTGTGTGTGGTATTATTGTTTAATTGAATGTAAGATTCATTCCAAGCAGATTTAGTACAATTATAGATGGATAGCTAATGTGAAATATGGACATATTTGTAGTTGTAATGATAAATGTCCATATATCCATTTGAGCCTTTGGTTTTTTTAATTATTATTATTAAATGACACCCAGACACCGCTAAGAAACGGACATTAATCTGATACATTTCACTTGTTTTTAAGTGATATAACTTGCTTTATATTTAAAATGGTTCATATGTAGTACAGTGAAGTGTATTTAAAAAAAATTATAATAATTATTTGGGGGCATTTCAAGAGTCCTAGGCTTTTTCGTGTCATCCTCTGTTCTAACTATTCATGGCAACAGCTTGCCTCACTCTCCATGCTCTGCTCAGTATCCCTGTCTGTGATGAGAATACTGAATAAGATGCCATTTCATTTCAGGAGGCTGCTGTTGATGGGCTTTGTGAGGCACACTCAAACATACAGAAACAAGGGCTTGATTACTGCCAGCCTTTACCACTAAAGCAGTGGTTCTCAACCTTTTTGACTCCAAGGCCCCCCTCTGTCCAAGACAATATGTGAAGGCCCCCTTGCCCGAAACTAGACGTTTCTGATTAAAATAATTAATCATGGATAGTTTTTGATTCTTGATGTTGCAGAAAGAGTATGTTTATAATTTGTAGGCATTCAGTAGTATACAGTAGTAGGTAAATATGTGCAAAAAATCTGTGTTGTTTAGCCTTTTGATATTTCATTCAAATAATTCACAAAAATCTAACCTTTAATTGAAGTAAAACAATTGATACGGGGGAAATATCTCATTATAAATAAAGATTTTTCTCCAAAAGGTATTGGCCATAATTATTGGCAACCTTTTATTCAATACTTTTTGCAACCTCCCTCTGCCAAGATAAAAGCTCTGAGACTTCTCATAATTCCTAATGATTTTGGAGAAAACATGGCAAGGAATCTGAGACCCTTCATCCAAACAGAATCTCTACAGATCCTTCAAATTCAGAGGTTTATGTTGGTGGAATCTCCTCTACAGTTTACCCCAAAAATGATCTATATGGTTCAGGCCAGGCTTTGTGGTCAGTGAACAATTTTTGTGTTGATTTTGATGTTTGTTTTGGATCATTGTCCTGCTGGAAGATCCAACTAGGGCCCATTGTAAGATTTCTGGCAGAGACAATCAGGTTTAAATTTTTTATCTGTTGGTATTTGATAGAGTCCATAATGCCATGTATCCGAACAAGATGTCCAGGACCACTGGCAGAACCGCCCCACAACATTCAAGATGCAGGACCACATTTAGTCATGGGCATTGGGTACTTCTTCATCTCTGTCAGCGCCAAACCCATCTCTGGTGTTTGATGCCAAAAAGCTCTTTATTTGTTTGTTTGTTTCTTCTGACCGTAGAACCTGGTCGCATTTAAAGTTCCAGTAGTGTCTGGGAAACTGAAGATGCTTGAATTTGTTTTTGAATGAGAGCAGAGGCTTTTTTTTCTTGAAACCCTCCCAAACAACTTTTGGTGATGTGGGTGATGTCTGATTTTTTTTCATTTAGATTTTCTAATCCCAAGACCCAACTAATTTCTGCAATTCACTAGCTGTGATCCTTGGAGATTATTTGGCCACTTGAACCATCCTCCTCTCTATGCATGGAGACAAATTAGATACACGTCCTTTTCCAGGCCAATTCTTGAGCTCTCCAGTTGATAAAAACATCTTAATGATTGCCCTGATGGTTGAAATGGGTATTTTCAATGCTTCGGCTTTTATCATTTTCCCACTTCCCATTTTCTGAAGCTCAGTAACCTTTTGCCGCATATTTATATCCCTGTGAAACAGGAAGTCATGGCTAAACAATTTCATGTTCCTAAAAGGTGCATTAAAAATGTTAAAATATACGAATTTGAGAATATATTTTATGATAAGAATTTGTAGGGGTGCCATTAATTGTGGCCAACGTGTTTTGAAGAAATATATTTATTGCCCCTCTTTCAATTGTTTTACTTAAATAAAATCACAAATCTTTAATTTATTTATTTATTTTAATGAAAGATCAAAAGGATAAACAATGCAGTATTTATGCATTTTAATTACATTTCATTATTTTAATATTTATTATTTTTTAATAATTTTTAGACAACTTGAGGAACCTTGGAAGTGTGCTGAGGCCCCCTAGAGGGTCCCTGCCCCATGGTTGAGAACCACTGCACTAAAGCGAAATTTACATGTTTTTCATGTGGGCTGGATGCTGTTTTTGATTTTGTACATTTCAGCAGATGTATTTTTTTTTTGATTTTGTGCCATTCTTAAGAATGTGCTGCTGATGTGTTCTTTGTGACATTTTGATGTCTGTTCTGTTTAGATGCTTTTAATTAAATGCTTTAGGCAAAGTTCTGTCTGTTTCTTAAGAATCTAAAATTGTATTTGTGACATTTCAATGACAATTTAGATGTTGGTTAAATAATAGCAGATGTGTTCATATGGTAAAAATTACATCGGAAGTCTAATGGATTGACATACAATGCCAGAATATAATGTGGGAATCATTTTATGACATCCTAATTCATATTGAAATAATTAAGTATGGTGTATGTTAAAGTTCCATTACCAGAGAACTTTGAAGATAAGTCTAATAAACATTGTGACCATACTACATTTTGAACTGTAGATCTCTCTTTTCCTCTCTTCATAGATTGACCTTATCTTGTTTACAAAGATAACTGAACAGACTGCTACGTAGAAAGACTCATGATTTGGCTGTGTGGATTTCAGAGACATTATGGATTTGACTAAAATGGGTATGATCCAGCTCCAGAATCCCAATCACCCCAGTGCCTTGCTGCACAAGGCGAATCAGATGCGGCTGGCTGGCACGCTGTGCGATGTAGTCATCATGGTGGACAGCCAGGAGTTCCATGCACACAGAACGGTGCTGGCCTGCACCAGCAAGATGTTTGAGATCCTCTTTCACCGAAACAGCCAGCATTACACTCTGGACTTTCTCTCACCAAAGACCTTCCAGCAGATTCTGGAGTATGCCTACACTGCCACACTCCAAGCTAAAGTGGAGGATCTGGATGACCTGCTTTATGCAGCAGAGATATTAGAAATAGAGTACTTGGAGGAACAATGCCTGAAGATACTGGAGACCATCCAGTCCTCTGATGAAAATGACACTGAGGTTAACATGAACGATGGTGGCACAGAAGATGATGACGAGCGCAAGGGAAGGCATGGGAGAAACCAAGCAGGTTCGAAAAAGCATTCCATGGAAGAGGGCAGCTACATATTGTCTGCCCAGCAAGCACTGGCACTACCCGGAATGGTGGATCAGAGTCCATCTGTCTCCACCTCATTCAGCCTCTCTACCATGAGCCCAACCAAAGCAGCTGTGGACAGCCTAATGAGCATTGGCCAGTCCCTCCTGCAGAGCGGCTTGCACCCAGGTTTGGGCTCTGAACATCCCCTACATGGCAATTCGCACCCAATGATGGGAGAGATCAAGACGGAGATGATGCAAGTTGATGATCATGCAGACCACGAGAGCGCCAACACAATGGATCCCAACACCTCCAGCAATGGAGAGCGCAGCGGAGAACCTGACAAGAACCGTGACGGGCCTGGCACCCCTACCAGGAGCAGTGTGATCACCAGTGCCCGCGAGCTCCACTACGTCAGGGATGAAGGTGTGGGGGACCAGCAGGTAGAGGTCAGCCAGATGGGGCTGGAGGCCATGGCAGGGATGAATGAGAAACATTTGGCATCGCTGTATGGCTTACCCACCAACCATAAGAATGAAGCGATGCTCTCTATGCCAGCTTCTATGGCCTCGACTTTACACATGTCTCCAGCCCTGGCCATGTCCATGGACTTCAGTGCCTATGGGGGCTTGCTGCCTCAGAGCTTCATCCAGAGGGAGTTCTTCAGCAAGCTCGGTGAGCTAGCTGCTGGAATGAAGTCTGACGGCCGCAACCAAAACGAGCGCTGCAACGTGTGTGGTGCTGAACTGCCTGACAATGAGGCCATAGAGCAACACAGGTAAGCTGGTCATTACATCACTGTGAATGACTGCTTTGTGGCAAGAGTAAGAGTTTGTTTGTTTTTGTTTTGCCATTGTCTGTCTGTTGTATATCAGGTTGGTTGGTGCATCTGTGTCTTGTTCCTTCTGAGTGCCTTTATTTCAGCATAAAAGTTTTTTCCCCTAACTTGATGCAAAGGCAGAGTCTGTAATTTAATTAGTTTACTGCGCTCTGTAAAACAAAGGATCGTAATGTGCCCATTTTTAGAAATTCTTTGAATTAAAGAACTTAGTGGAGGATGAGTCATGATGGTTAACTGTTGATTGCTTATCTTCTATTATGCTGGAGGTCAATCATGTTGCAATACACAATCTCATTATAACTATTCCAACAGTTTAAAGCTGATGTGTGTAATTTTTTTTAATATTGAAAGTCTCATCCCAGCTTAATGTGCACAGTCATCCATGCGCTTTAAAATATTGCTGTTTATTTAAGCAGCCCGCTCAGCCTGGTGCAACAACACAGGTTTGACCAATGGTATGAGATCAAGGTGGGAATATATTTTTTTGTACGACCAATAGAATATGGGTGGGGAGTGTTTGAAAACAGTAACTATTTGTTTCAATTCTGTTTGGTGATGCAGAAATTACACTCTTCGGCTTCAAAATTCTGCTTAAAGAATCCATGTCACAGTAAATTTATCACAATAAATAATGGATTAAATTAATGAAATTCATAATGAAACAGTTGCCATTCTTTCAGTATTAGTTATTTATTTTTAATTTTTTAATTTTTTTTTTTTTTTATAGTTAATACAATTTAAGTTGTAAAAGATAAAAAAAATTGAAAGTTAATACATTTTAATGTTAACCATAGTTTATTAAAACGATTAAAAGGATACCCCTCTTAGTTGTTTATATTTGAATAAAATTTTGTGCTTGCCTCTTTATATTCTTCTGCTTACGGTAAGTTGTATTGTACATTTATGCATTTTATATTTATGCATTTTGGCAGACGCTTTTATCCAAAGCGACTTACAGTGCACTTATTACAGGTACAATCCCCCTGGCGCAACCTGGAGTTAAGTGCCTTGCTCAAGGACACAATGGTGGTGGCTGTGGGGATCAAACCGACAACCTTCTGCTTAACATTGTTTTTTTTTTTTGTTTTTTTTTTATATTGCCATATATTCACACAGTAAAAACAAAGCTGAGACATTCAGCTAGTGAAGAAAAAATATTATTTTTAACTTGGTTGCTTTAAGTGAGCAGTCTGTTTGTCCCGGCTCCCAGGCATTGGGTGCTGATCACTTCCAGGCCTGCCATGGTGGTTGCTGAGTGGTCCTGGTGATGCTCTGGTAGAGCCTATTAGCTGCACCTGGAGAGGGGGGCAGGCTAATGGGAAGCAGCTTCTGCACCCAGCCCCTGACCCCCATGGTGTGGCCAGTGATGAGTAGGCCAGCCAGGGCCCCAGCCACCCGGGACAAGGAGGGCCTTATTAGCTTTATGAGTGGAGCAGACTGTCCGGCTCAGGAAATGAGGGTCTGCGTGGAGGACCTGGGCCAACCTTCACAGCGTAACCTTTTGGCCACTTGCCTGGCCTCTGGTTCTCGTCAGTGTGACTTGTGGGGGTATTGCAAGAAGCTGTGACAAGGCGAGGAAATCCACGGTAGGCGTTTTCAGCCTGTGAAGCCCATAACCGCACATTTGCAACAGACTGAACAGAGTGGTGCTGTCCTCTAGCCAAAGAACACAGGGTCTTTAAACAAATGCTCCTCTTTATCACATTATTCACATTAGTAAAATTGCATTGTACTTTTATTTGTACAATTTTAGAGTTCAAAACAACTTTTCAAACATGTTATAAGTTACATAACTGATAATTACTGTAACGGAAATATAGATAAGATCTATTGAGTAGCTACTGATGTCTTCCATAGTGGTTGAAAAATGAGTGTCCTTGTGAAACAGCTGTTGATCTGGGAAGTGAGTGTTTTTATTCTGGTGATATAAAGGAGACTGTACATTTGCAATCCAATGGACATAGCTGAGTTTAGAATGGATAATTCATCTTGATGACTGTTGTAAAGAGTTGAACAAAGATTTTAAGCAAAATTATGAAAAAGCAGTGTGGGAAAACTATATCTTCACAGGGAAATTGATTGAGTTGCTCCTGCTGTAGCCTGATTGAGCAAACCATAGAATATTATTTAATTAGATGAGTTTTAGCTGCACTTGTTAGAAAGATTTTTAGTAGATTTAGAGTCAGTGGGTTTCTTCGTGACCGGCCCAGGACTGAGAATGGACGGGTTTTAAATGTTTGAGCATTTGTCCCTAATCAGTTGGAATGCACGGCAGTTAAAGTTCATCTGATGATTCAGTTTCAGCCTAAATACTGATAAGTCTGTGAAAGTGTGCCGCCTCTTGCTGAACCCCCAACCCCCCTCTCAAGATGCCGCCATGACTAAATCCGCCACTGGTCATTGAAGTAAATGTGTTAGCAAAGGCCTGTCAGATGGTTTAAATTTTGACAAAAAAGACAAAATCAGTTGCTGAAACAGCCAGTAATGGGTAATAATGTTCCAGATTATGTATTGAATTAGTCAATTAGGGTTCTTAAAAGGGTAGTTCAGCCACAATTCTGTCATTATTTACTCACCCACGTATTGTTTCAAATCCATATGAATAAAAGATGTTAGGCAGCGTTAGCCTCAGTCTCCATTTAACTTCTATTGTATAGCAAAAAAGATTAAATGAAAGTGAAAGGTGACTGAGGATAACATTCTGCCTAATATCCTTTTTTGTCAGCCTAATTCATACAGGTTTTGAAACAATGGAATAAAATTTCTTTAGTTGAACTAGGCCTAACCCTTTAAGATGGGTTGGTATGTGTGTTAAAACATACAAAAAAAATCTGATTAAATATCTTTAGAGTGTCTTTTTAAATTTAGTGTCTAATTATTATTTTAAAAAGGAAAATCTAAATAGTGCATGGCAGTAGAATGTCAAATCATTAGAATTTAAATGATTTTATGATATATGATTTTAAAGGTTCCCTTTTTGCTCTTTTCTTTCTGCCAGACATCAGTTAGAGGTATTTATCTTTCTATTCTTTCCTTCTGAGATTTCAGTGATCTTTCTTTAAAAAATAAATTACAGTGTCAGAAAAATCTTTCAAAAGAAAAGCTAACCATGGAAATTGGCAAATCTAAGACCACAGCTCCTGACAGCTTGCTGCAGACGGAGCGGCTGCTCTTGTGACTAATTACAGATTATTTGGCAACATCTTTTACCAGAGTTCCTGCCATCTCTCGCGTTCAACATGAAAAAATATTTCTGTTTGAGAGTTCATTTGGGGCAAACAGGTCGAGCTAACCTTCTGTAATTGTTTCCAGACAAGGCGCGGGTCTTACTGCGTGAGGATATGTGTGTATTTTTGAGTGAACGCATCAATAAGTGCTTGCTTCCTGTATAAATTGAGCAAGCCCTGTTCATTCTTCATTGCCCTGGGTTATGTCATAAAGCTCTGAATGATATGTGCATCTGTTCCAAAAAAGTGGGTCTGAAGGTTGCCTAAATGGAGTTTGTTTTACTGTCACCCAGTACAGATTTCTACTCTAGTTGGCTGTTAACAGTATAGCAGTTTTTCTTTTTTGACAGAGACAGTATATATTCACAAAGGAAAGCAGAATGTGGTCCTTTGACTCAGGGAGACTGGATTACAAAAATATTTTAGTAACCTGCCAATAAGAAACAATCAACTTTCACAGCACTTGTTTGATCGAAATCTGTTGTCTTCAAAGACACAACTGTGTGCTTAAATATCCCAAGAGATCAAAATGTATTTTTTTGTCTTTTAAGACTGTGTTTATTATCTTTAAAGCCACTAATATGCTACAAAAATCACTTTTGCAGATATACACATTTAAATTTTTCATTATTTCTCTTCTGAGAACACAGACCAAAAATATAGATGATTTATCTTGCACTACACTAATTTTGTCCAATCAAATGTTCTCTAAATTGAGAATGTCCCCTCCCATTAATACTACCTGTAGCCGACTAGGAGGTAGTAAATCATGGTGGTTTATAGCTGTGATGTAAATTTCACGTTGTATACCATTTAAAAAAAAAGCCCTTCAATTTGTCCCGTCTAAACTTCCTGTTTCAATAGGAAGTACATTGACAATAACAAAACAATACTGTGCTTGTCAAGGGATTTTATGGGATTTTTAACATGGTTGTCTGGTCTCCTAAGTAGCACTCTACTTGTATGAAAGAGATTTTAAGGTGATCTATGAAAACATCAGTTAATGCACTCCGTGATATCATTCATCAGGTGACACGGATGAGTTTTTTGTGATTGGCTGATTCTGGTTCTAAGCTGGTTCTTCATGGTGAACAGGTGGAAAGTGTTGCGTGGAGTTGAGCTCGCATAGGTAGCGTTAACCCTGGTGCTAGCTACAGTGTTTAAACAGGAGGCAGGGCCTTATCTGTGCATATCAGAAACACTGATAACCCTGTGCTCTCCTTTCCACTATACCAAGAGCAGATGGGGATGATAAGTCCTCGTGGTGCTGCAGAGACAGATAAAACCAGGCTGCACTGAGGTGAGAGGCACCTCACAACTTTTCTTGTATGCTCACAAGTACTGAATTAACTGAATCTCACCACAGAGCTCTAACGCTCCTACAACGGCTGTTACATACAGCAGTAGCCCACAGACCCCTGACACACAACATGAACATGATGTTCATGTTGACATTCAGCAAAGAACAGCTGTAACATTATTTATTTTTCATTTTAGGAAAAGTATTCCTATCACAAAGACTTGATTAATGTTTTGTACTAGAGATGTGCAAAACTATATATTCTCAAATATTCACCTGATCCCAATCATATGTGTTTCTTAGGGGATGTATTCCTGAGACACATTCTTGTGTTATAAAATAAATAGGGCAGTGTGCAATGGAATGGAACTGAATGCAGTCTCGAGGTGTGTTTTGAAACAAAGTTCTTGGTAGGATGCTCAGAAAATAGCTACATCTGACGAAACAGCCAAAGATGTCTGATTTACCATGCAAAGTGTCTAACAGCAAAAAGACAGCACTACCTATCTAAATACTATATATACCTGAAAATACACTTATGATCCTAATAAAGTGCCCAAATTGGTCTTCTACTCAAGGTTTGACATGTGCATTCTTAGATGCTATTCTGCTCACTACTATTGTACACAGTGGTTATCTGAGTTACCATAGCCTTTCTGTCAGCTCGAATCAGTCTGGTCATTCTCCGTTGACCTCTTTCATCAACAAGGCGTTTCTGTCCGCAGAACTGTCAATCACTGGATGTTTTTTGTTTTTTTCCACCATTCTGAGTAAACTCTAGAAACTGTTGTTGTGTGTGAAATTCCCAGGTGATCAGCAGTTTCAGAAATACTCAAACCAGCCCGTCTGGTATCAACAATCAGGCCAAAGTCGAAATCACTGATCACCCCCCCTCCCCCCATTCTGATGGTTGATGTGAACATTAAATGAAGCTCCTGACCTGTATCTGCATGATTTATGCATTGCACTGCACAATTGGCTGATTAGATAATCGCATGAATAAGTAAGTGTACAGGTGTTCCTAATAAAGTGCTCAGTGAGTGTATTTAGATTCACTAATCGACGGTTGTTGGATGAATAGTTTAGCACCATATTGCTAAATTTCACATTATGCTACATTTCAGTCTGATGTTATTGAATAGTAATCTTTTTCATCTCATTCTCAATCTTCTCATAGCAATGCAACAAAGAAAATAAAACATTGGCTAAAAAAATAAAAAATAAACAATCAAAGTAAACACTTCATTTGGCTCTTATTTATTTAAGTCATCGATATAGAGAATTTGTGAAGGCAAACATGGCCGGTTTGTTTTCTAAAATCGAACATAATTTGAACAGAATTTTAGTAAGGTTGATGACGTGTAGTTTTAATATCTTGCATGACATGATTGTTGGCCCATGACTCGTTGTTTTTACTTCAGAGATATCGTTCACAACAATCATGTGAAACACATCTGCTCTTGTCAAAGAAGCGTATTTAGAACACAAGATAAATCTCATTGCATTTTCTTTGGTGGCACGCAATTGTCAGTGCATAAAAACCCTGCCCATGTTTCTTCAATTCTCTGTCTCAAGTAAAGATGCTTTGCCTTCCTCCTCCATTTCTCCAACAGAATGTCTATCGCATATGTGTAACATGAATAGAATGCTGTACACATGTCTTGCCAAGCAGTGGCGATTTTGCATAACTTCGATAGAGATGATAATTCAAAATGTAATCTGGTTGTCAAATTTCTACCAGTTTATCATGTCTACTGTTATATCGCCCCTCGCTATCCATCATGACCTATCACAAATTTGTACTTTTCTTGTAGAATTCTATTTTATCTCAGGTTGATTTCACTCAGTACAGTCACAAAAAGTGGTGATTTGTAAAGGCATTCCAAAGATCCCTCAAACTCTAGATTTGCTATGCTAAGGTTATTTCTAAAGTCAGATAATTTATCCATCATGATTGCTTTAAAACTGTGAAGCATCGTCCATACTAGCTGGTTTAACAGAGTGTGGTATTTAACTCTGAAGCAGTATGATAATTAAGAAATATTGCAATTATAAGCCAAAGACACTTCAAACAATTTGACCCCTCACTTTGTCAAGTTGGCCAATTAAGTTTCTGAAAATCTGTTTTGACTCATTCCTCTGAAAATGGGAATAATGCTGTCCAATTTATTTTGACCCTTTCCTACGTTTCTGGGACAAGAACTTTTGTGCCCTTCAGCATTTTATGATTCTTGTTTTAAGATCTCTAGCACATTTGCTTATTTTGTGAATTTTGGTCATAAAAGTTTTTGAGGATGATACTTTAAATAATCAGATTTAGTTTTGTAAACTGTGTTTAAGTTACATTTATTAACATAATATGTCTGTCATTTAATATGTTGCTTTGGATGGGATTGGGATTCATGGCTGAATTTGCAATGACATATTACCCATACTACTCCTGCCTTACTACTACCATATCAGTAGTATGGCATTATGACATTCCGAACTGAGCCAACAAATAAGTTCAGGCTTAAAACTTCAGGCTTGATAGGTTCTTTAAACTTAAAATTATCTGTTAGCCAATCAGCTCGCTCACATCTGATATGTCAAGCAAATCAGTTCACAGTGTAAGTTGGTATGTCCTTTGATGTGTAATCAGGTAGCCAATCAACTTGCTTACTTTCTCTTTGCCTAACATTTCAATTGGCTCTGTTTCAAATCAAATCAAATCACTTTATTGTCACACTACTGTGTACACGAGTGCAACAGCAGGTGAAATTCTTGTGTGCAGTTCCGAGCAACATTGCAGTAATGACAGTGACGAGACATAAACCACTTTACAATAACAACATATTTACACAACACAATTTACATAACAAATGTACACATACCTACACAACAATTTACATATCAAATGTACACAATACACACAATGTAGAATACACGTACACTAGATAAGGGTATAATATATATATATATATATATATACACTAACTGAATTGGGAGCAAGAATATATTGACAGAATGAAGATTAATAAAGTGCAGTGCTGATTGTTGATCGTGAGAGAGATCATGTGTTCAAAAGTCTTATTGCTTGTTTGCAAGTAAGCCGGTTTTACTTCAGCATGCTGTGAGTTTATTTTTTAAAACCCTCCACCTCCCAAGATCTACCTGTTTAGATCTGCTACGGGGGATTGTATTTCTGGCTAATTATGAAACAGCCTGTCACACATGCTTGATACAGTATGTCTGTGTATGTTTTAGCAGTAGCAAGTCTCCATACTTGCACTATAGCTACAGCGTAGCAGATCTAGTCCACCAAGACCAATATCCTATCAGTAAGCATGTTTACATACACATTCTTACACCGATTTTGCTTAAAAAGCTGACAATGTGTGTGGTCATATAAATGCAATAAATGGCATACCTTTATCGGTGAGAGGCCATAAACTGCGTAAGAATAAACCAGTTGACACAGGTTGATTTTTGCCCATTGTGCTGATTTCACATGTCATGTAAACACCTTTACTGGCGTTCTCACCAGCTAATCCAATTTGCGCAAGTGTCAAGCACATGTCTTAGCGGTTTGACGACAAAAGCAGAGAATAACGTGAATGTTTAAAATCTCAATTAAACACTAGGTTCTTGCTTTGTCAGATTTTTTAAATAAGCTGAATTTTGTGTGTAATCAGCATATTAGTGTGCATGTAAACGTGCTCAATATTTCATACCCATATTAATATGCTACATAATTCAGAGGGTTGTCATGACTGAACTGTTGTTAATATTACAAAGGTGAGAGTGTCTCTCCTTGTCTGGATGTGGGTGTTACGGAAGATCATGTGCTGGATTCATTTGACTTTATAATTAATTCAAAAGTAATATATATTTATTCAGTAGTTAAGTGATATATTGGGTTAATTACTACAGTGGCTATTCTATTCTGAGCAGTTTCTGTGGTTGGGCTCTCTTTATTCTCTTTACAGGCAGTCAGATGGTTTGTACTTAGCCCAAAAACATTTTCTTTAGTTCCAGTATTCACCAAGTGTCAGTATGCACAATAACAGATTTTTTTTATCTAGTCAGTTTAAGATTTCTCAAAACAAGAATAAGCTGGCTGAAAAACAGTAGGTAATTTGCAGGTTACACAGTGTTCAATACAGAATGGATTCAATTCACAAAGTATGCCTGAGAAACACAAATTAACCTAACCTCCTTAGGGAAAACTACACCTGTCAGATTAAGGTTTGTGACACATTTTTATCAACCACATAGCCACTCATAGGCAATTTTAGTATGCCATAATAAATAATAAAATGCATATTTGACCATACACATTTAGGCTACTGCCTAATATTTTTCATTGCTTTATGTTTTAGATGCTAGTGTTTGTTTATGCAGCCCACACAAGACAGAAGCTGGCAAGCAGCACCCAATTATGGACAGGCTTTAAAAGGCTCTTCTTGAACTGTAAAGATTTACACAGCCACCCCTCTGATCTGGAATCTGCCTTCTGTCCTCACTGTCAAGACGGGAGATGTATCGATTAAAGACTTAACACAAGGTGCATCTTGCGTATTGGACTGTGCACCATGACTGCTGCTCTGAACTATCTTCAGAGCTTCCCTGATGAAAACAAGTTTGTTCGTTCTTGTATCAGAGCACAAAATCAGGTGAATTTCACCACCAAACTCGTGTTTAATTTGGTTCTGTCTGCTCGTATCTGAGGAATCACCAAGATGCTATTTAGGTCTGCCAGTAAATAGGAGGCAGACTTTTTGATTCACATGAATAAGAAATAAAAGTAAACACAGACAGGCAGACAGCACTACCTCATATTATTAAAGTGATAGGCATCTAGCATGGCCTGTAAAAAGTCGTGATGATTGCACATATGCGCTTTTTCACTGAGGTGCTTTTCATTGGCCGCATTCTTATCAGCTCTGTGCAACTGAAGATAGAAGGATTACAGGTCGAGCAGGGTGTTGCGAGCCCACTGCAGTGCCAGGTGGTACACTAGCCGTCTGCAAATATGTAAAGCCATTCTGCTCCACCACACATGTAGATTTATGCATAAACGCATCAAAATCTTAAACAGTGGCCGTGGCAATGTAGATGACTCAAAGGCAGGCTAGATGAGATAAGGCTATGGTGTTTCAGAGAAAGAGGCCCTGTCTCTTTGGCCCTATCTTGACTCTATTGCACCTGTGTGATTGGACAGAATGGCTGCTGGTACGCCAGGGTGACTCTGTTCATTGGTCTGAATTTGATGAAATGGGCTGTAGTTGTACACACTCTTTTGTCAAGTTTCAAAGAAAGCCTGTTACCGCTCTACTGTTCCCGCTCTACTGTTCCTACACACGAAAAAATAGCATTGGTTTCAGAGTTGACTGGTAACTTTCAGGGTTCCCACAGTCATGGGAAGTCTAAAATTGAAAGTAATTTTAAAAAAATTATCTCCAGCCCTGAAAATTCTTAGAAAATAATCATAAATTGATTAATAAAAATCATTTTTTTCTAGTTATGCTCGACTCTACAAATTACATATTGAATGTGACCACTTGCTAAATACAAGTTTCAACCCAAAGCAAAATATGCTTAAAAAGTAAGAGATATTTTTTTTTTTATACAAACAGTGGCTTCTTAAAAACATGTTCAAGGAGGAAAAAAAGAAAATCCATCATCAATGTCAATGCTTGGGTCCCTGAGGGTTAAGTATTGCAAAAATACTTTGCGCTGCTTCCTATGTTCATCACCTGCTTTTATGTCATCTAAAGTTTTATCACAGGTATGTCTTTTTAGAAAGTACAGTGTTTTAATCCAATCAATATCCCATTAGCATCTGGTTTTTGCCTCTCTCAACATGAAAGAAGACATGTCGGTTCCCCCTCAATAGTTCTGAGGTGCTGTGGAGCTCTGTGTACAATGAAGGTCTGGAGCAAAGGGCCAAGCCAAGCGTGCACGGGGGCTGTGTGAATGCACTGCTGGGGCTCTGGAATCCCCTGGAAGTATCAAATCAGAACCTTCCACGGGCTTCCACTGAGAGGGGCTCTAATTAGCTCCTTTGTTGCCTGTTGAATGGGGTGCCAGAGATTGGCAAGGGGCCCCCGATAGAGTGATACAAGTGTGCTGTGGAGGGGGTCATAAAATACCCATCACAGCAAATCTGTGTGATGTCGGATCAGGAAGGAAGAGCTGGACGTTGAATGGTTTGTTGATGTCGAAAACGTGTCTTGATCTCGAACGCCAAGCATAGTACACATGCCGGTAGTCCTTAGTTTGCTTACTTGGAAGTAATGGAGTATGTTTACATGTACACCAATACGCTGATAACTACCAAAAAATGCTTATTCCAAATATCTGATGATATAAGAAACCTGTGTTTACATGAGATGTGAAATCTATAAACAGGCATGCGCACAACACTTGCGCACATTGGATAAGTGAGTAAGAATGCCAGTAAAGGTGTTTATATGCAATGTAAAATCAGGGTAATGGGCAAAAATCTAGGCATTTTGATTGGTTTTTTAAATGTTTATGATTTTACAGCAATAAAGAAAAACAAGTTTTCAGGTTATTAGGCAGTAATCATATAATATTGTGCATGTAAACACGCTTATTAATAAGGATGTGGAAAATAACCTGAAATGTTACATGTTTTTCCTCATTAAAAAGTTTTACTTTTAAAGAAATTAATACGACTTTTGAAAAATGTTTAAAATGATTCTCCAGTAAGAAAAACTGAGCTGAGTTGTTTCATGGTGATATTACAGCCTGTAGATTACCAGTTATCTCAAACTCTCTGGTGGAATAAATTAAAGGGATACTTAACACAATTTAATTTCTCTCATAATTTACTCACCCTCATGCCATACCAGATGTGTATGACTTTCTTCAGCATAACACAAACAAAGATTTCTTGAAGAATATCTCTTTACAATGCAAGTGAATAGTGACCAGACCTTTTGTATCTCCAAAAATCATACACCCTAAAAAAAAATGTTTTACTGTAAAAAATGTAAACAACTTTACAGAACTTGTTTTTACTGTATATTTTACTTTGCAGTACCGTTCTTTAAATTATTAAATGAGAAATTTTATGTATTAACCTTCTGAATCTGTAAAAATCTGTTTCACTTTATAATGTATTGTTAATCACTGTAGTAATTACAGAAGGGTACATGATGACATGAAGTTCATCAATAGTGGCCCATCCAGGAGCAATGACCAAAAAACATTGGTCAACAAAGAGAGAGTGCTCAGTGTCACTTACACAAACACTTAACACTGTCAGGGTACCATGTGAAATTTAAATAATGCAATAAACATGAACTAATCTACATCAAATATACCACAGAAAATCCCAAAGTACATAACTGTAAAATATAAGAAACATAACTATTGAATGAAATGTAATGGGTCACGCAGGGAATTCTGGTAATGCCCAATTATTGATTTTACTGTAATTTTAACAATAATTTACCATAAAAAGTATATAAGGGAAAATCATACATTTTACATCTAAAAAAAAAAAAATTTATGACATATTGTCACTTTAAATGTATATATTTTTAATTATGTATATTTTACTGTAACTACTCGTTTTTTTACTGTAGCACTTTTACAGTCTTTTACCATTAAAATTACAGAATTGCTTTACAGTGCATAAAGGAAACATAAGACTATAGTGGTTAAATCTATATCTTCAGAAGCAATTTGATAGGTGAGGGTGAGAAACAGATTTTTAAAAAAAAGTCCTTTCTTTATTATTCCAAATCTCCACTTTCACTTTTACATCTGAAATCCAAGTGTGGTGCCGGTTTAGTTTCACTTTCACATCTGAAAATTAAAGAGTAGTTTTAGAATAAAAAAGGACTTAAATTTGATCAGTTTCTCACCAACAGCTATCGCTTCTGAAGATATAAATGTAACCACTGGAGTCATATGGATTACTTTTTCTCATTTCCTTTAGGTAGGGTGGCCAGGCATCCTGTTTATCCCGGGACAGTCCTGTATTTAAGCACTTTTTCCTAGTGTCCCGACTTATTCTAAAAAAATTGTTTTGTCCAGAATTTCCCCTCTCCTAAAATAATATCGCCCATGCGTCTTTCTCAGTCACGCGAGTATTCTAATCAAAGGTAGCCAAGGATACGGCTTGTTAAACCAATAAAATCACATCTTGCTAATAAAGTACATGATTGAATTAAACTATCCAATCACAATCCCCTATCAATACATGTCCAGTTAGTGAACTGATTGAATAGTCAGTTTAAAGAAGCACGTCAAGGAAGCGTGCATGTACATTTAATGAGGATCTTCAAAAAGAGTTTAAATTTCTAGACCAACAGAGCCTAGTAAAGTGAGGTGTGAGATTTGTGGAACTTGCTTTTCCATCGTCTATGGAGGCCACACTGACATTGTGCAGCATGTTCATACAAAAAAAGCATGTGGATGCTGCTAATAGTAAGTGTGCCACACCAAGTGTTATCAAATTTATTTATTTTTTTGTGAAGCAAAGTTTACAATCTGGCAAGGTGCACGCAAGTGAAGGACTTTTTGCTTATCATTCTGTTGCGTACGACCATAGTTTTTCGTCGGCTAACTGCACTGCGAAATTGATCAAAACATTATATGATCCAAACTTTTCTTCTGCCGACACCAAATCTGAAGCTGTCGTGCAACGTACTCACTTTTGTGCAGCTGGACTATCAGAAATTACTGCAGCATGGGAACACACGTTTCCAATCTTTTGGTCCAACTCTTGAAAGAATACTACACATTTTCAATGGTCTGCATGCATACTTTCTTCCTCAAGAAAAATTTTCTTGAGTTACTAAGAGACATTTTCAGCAATCCTTGCACTAAACTTTGGATTGGCTTCGCACTCAAGCAAACAGCCAGATAGTGGAGCAAGACCACAAAACGGCCACAGAAGTGTTTTTGCACATTTATGACCTGAGAAAAGTCTTGCAGGCCAGGCTGGAGGGAATCATTCATACCTTCTCAAATTAAAAAGCCATTGGATGCCCTGGCTGAAGCTGGTGACATGCGAGCGGATAATTTATATTGTGCAATGAGAAACTTTTATTCAGCATCAGTGGGTTATCTCCAAAATTGGAGCTGCTCATTGGAGAACACAGGAAAAACTTGAGTTGGCCCTAGTGAGAGACATCCCAGAATGGAAAGTCATTCAGAGCAGGCTTGAACATTTCTACTCCAGAATCCCCACTCTCAGTTTGACTGATGAAACCACACTCTTTGAAGAGTGGACTTGCGCAAAAATCATTGTTCCTCGTCGCATCACTGAGTGGAACATGAACAAGACGGCTGTGTCTGAGAGATCGACAGATGTGAGCTTTAGAGCAAGACCATCAACTTCGGAGTCTTAGCCACGGTCGTGGAGTTGTTTTACGCCTGCCTGGGACCTCTGCATCTGTGGAGCGTGTGTTTTCATTAATGAATGCAGCATGGACACCGGATAAATCTTGACTTATTGTAACATTCATGAAGGCAGTGCTTTTCCTACATCTTAATTTTGGACTGGACTGCTCTGTATTTTACGATAAACTTTTGAAAGTTAAGAGAACAGAAAAATTGCTGCCAGTGAAATGTACAAGGTGACAGCAGTTACAGATGCACCCTTTACTTCGCATTGATCTGCACCTAGATAAGGATACGTCAATTTCATTTTGGCTGGGAGGGGGCTGTCCCATTTCCGACAAGCAGGAATCTGGTCACCCTACCTTTTTAGGTGAGTTTTGGAGCTACAAAGGTCTGTTCTGCTGAAGAAAGTCAGTCTTAGAAATCAGGGAATTCTAATTTTTTTGTGAACTATCCCTTTAAACAGGACGCACATTTTCAAAACTATTGCTTTGCGTGATCTTGTGTAAGTGCACGTAGGTGTCAGTATAAAGTCCAAGACCACTGTCATATCACCCAGTGATACAAACTCAAATTACTGAGTGCACTTTAATTCATATTTTTGTTATTTAATTTTTTATTTTTAGGCCATAGTTTTTCAGTGTTTTTGTCAGTCTCTCCGCCCTCTCTAACTTTTTCTCCCGTTTCTGTGAGGGTTTGAAATTGAGTTAGCTACGACATGGCCTAAAGAAGCCTCTTCTCTCTCTCTTTCTCTCTCATCTATTATCTGCCGCTGGAGGCATTTGAGAGATATGGGGATGGCAAATCTGAGCGAACACACAAAGCCAACCGGCACGTTTTAAGCCACGTTGTAATCCAGGGGGATCAGTTGGATAAATGGTAGAATAAAGCTCAAAACCATAATTGATTTATGTATATGCTGACTGAAGACGGCCGCAGTGATCACTAGCAGTAAAGGATGAATGATTAATGGCTTGGCCTTAAGAGAGCTTGTTTGAGAGAGGGGCCATGCCCTGCACTTACATTACAAAATACATCTAATCTCTAATTCGATAGATGACAGATTATTTGGCTAAGCACACTACCTTCATTTAGCCCAGACTGAACAATGCCCATCTGTAAATCGCCATTGTTTGGCATACGGCATGACAGTCAGGCTTTCTGTGTCACATGTGAGACCAAAAGCATTTTATAAAACTTAAAGGAACAGTTAGGCCGACTCTTAGTTTCAGTCATTGTTCAATTTCATGGCATCTTTTTTTCATTTAAATGAAATGGAAGGTATCATTTTTCCTAACATCCCCTTTTGTGTTCCATGGAAGAAAAGTTGTCAATCACATCTGGAACATCATGAGGGCGAGTAATTAAAATTTCTTAGTACCAACTATCCCTTTAAATGTCCCTCTAATGTTTTATTTACCTCAATGTCTGTTTCCCAGGATACAAACAGCCAATATTGTTGGTGACACATACTACTTCATTTCTGTGCCCCTCTGCCAGAGACAGACATGAAAGCACTGAAACCAAAATGGGTTTTTTTGCAGATGAATTGATATAGTTTTCAACCCTGTGTCTCGCAGACTATTTTTGACCTGTCACCCAAATTGCACTTGAGTTTTATTGGCGTGTTACGCAGAGAGCTTTCGCTCCCTTTAGTTTGGACTGAAGTGGTTTGTGTTCCCTCTCTGTCTGGGAGTCCAAAAGCTATTCCATTTACTGGACTGATCACCCGGGCTGCCCACTGTGACATGTCATGAATCATACAGCATCATTTCTGCTGTTTGTGTCCCTGGCAGGAGGAAACTGATGGTGCTGTAAGGAGGTGCTGTACACTTTAAGCATGGAGCAGAGCGCTGGCTCTCTGCTTCTCCGCTACATGAGCCACCGCTGTCTCACCCAGCAATTTTACACACCGTGCTCTCTGTTTGACCTTCCCAGGGAAAGAAAAGTCACATTGATTCTGTCTTTGGGGTTGGCTTCTTTTGAACAGCCAAAATGTGTTTGGGTCTAGATTTTGCCTGCTGTTCGAGTCTGGTCAATGACCATCTGATGCATGTTGCACATAAAAATGGCAAGTGCTGGCTCAAATTGCCTGTTCCAGTCTGATTTGCTGGCTCGACCCAACTTTCGGGAAAAAGGACACACTTCTTTTAACAGTCCACCTAGAAACAAAGTTATGATACAATGAACAGTTTGAGGAAGAACTAATCTGGATTTGCAGCTGTTTGGCATGGGAAATTAGAGTTTTGTTTACGGTCAGCTAGATATCTAAGAGCAGAACTGAATATTCTGATTTGTTTTTGAGTTGTTTCTGTGAAATAATGAGTACTTATTACTATTGGATGGACAAAAATTCTGATTACTAAGTGTTTTCTGTACTATTTGAATTCAGATATTGGCGTCCATACACAGCACAAAAAAAATCTGTGATCGGTCGCTTTCACGTCAATCAGTCTGTCTCTTCCTGTTTATGTGGATGGTTCTTGACCAGAAGCTGCAATGACAAGCAGACTTTTTCTCTCAAGACTAAAGACTACAGAAGAGGTGGAGTCCCCAACAGGTGTTAAGGCGGTTGCACAACAGACGAGAAGCACCACGTCACATTGCGGCTAGGACACGGTACACGAATATCAAACACGGCGCACTTCAATGCGGTTCAGGTTGCAGACAGTACACACAAAAGTTACCAAGGTTTTTTCCTTGTTCAAGAAAGAAGTAAATAAAGCTAAAGTAAATAATATATGTCCTTTGATAATGATTTGGGTTGAATTTAATGAAAAACATACAAGAAATTTGAGCAGCCTCCAGAGCCGTAGCTGGGCACTGCCGACTGATGCTAGGTGGCCGCGGCGGTGTGTATACCTTCATTGAAAACCAGTTGTTTTGAATTTTAGAATGCGCCATGTCGCCTGTCATGTGTGTCCGGTATGTGACCCCCTTTAGTCTCCTTATCAGCACATCATGTCTTATCTCAGAAGCTCAGCTTCTTGCATCCTCACACATTCTTCAGAATAACTTGGCCTCTGACCTCGTTCCACTCATACACCATGTTCCTCGCCAAGCCCGAGCTGGGTTTCACCATTAACGGTATGGTCACCACATCTATCCTCCTGTTCTCACAAATTAGACCACCGTGGTGAAGCAGACTGTCAAGATGTGAGTTCATGTGTTACTTTTGTGGCCAGAACAGCATTCCATTAATAAGCACTTCTTGACATTAAAAAATAAGAAATGGAAGTTTGTTGGGGGTTTGGATGGGTTGGTTAGAAGGTCAGGATAAAAGGCTGTCTTGTGAAACGTAGAGACCCTCTTTGAGCTCAGTCTAGGGGTCTGACTGTGCTATTTTAAATTCTGACTTGGGTGTAGTGGGGTCTCCGATCCATGAGAGCTTCCATTGTGAAAGGTTATGCCTGTTACAGTAGAGTGGATGCGGGGGTCTTGCCACAGACAAAGGCGGAGTCAAACAGGCCCCCATTATTTACAGTAGTCCCTTTCATTGCCCAAGTGAAACAGGAGCCTCCAGGGGCCTCATTGGAAGGCCAGTGTTTTTGCTCAGTCAGGCCTTCATTAAGGTCAAAGAGCATCGTGGGTGGGGTGATCCGACTTCCAGGTCTTCATAGAGGGTCTTTTATTGATCAGCAAATAATCTGTCACACAGGCAAAGTTTAGAAAAACAAGAGCGGTGATATTGCCGCTATGGTGGTGGGACAAGCGTTGACATCCCTTAATTCTTGGTCTGAACTTATCTTCAGTCTTGCAACTCTTTAGTAGGGCGTATTGATATATTGCATTTTGTTTTTCTCATGATAGTTTATGGATATTTTAGATCCTTGGATCTCTATATAATTTGTTTAGGGATGTCAATCGATTAATATTTTTAATCAAATACATGCATGATATGCCGATTTATTAATTGGACAATACAAAAAGTGGCCTTTAAGTCAAAATGTCAATGTCAAACTTTGTATGTGCTATATTTTATTTTTGGATTTATTTGGTCTATGAACTCATGCATCAGACGGACTATTTTGGATCATCTCACAAGTCTTCTGGATCTCGAGTCTTAAATGCTGTGTTTTTGGGATGATTTGTCACGATGTAGTTTGAAACGTTACAAAGTGCTTCTCGAGATTTTCCCTCAGGTTGTGCCCTTGGTCCTGCTGTAACTGAGCTGTACAGCTTGAGCTGTAATTTCCTACGGAATTAATGAAGAAGCAGAGCATCTAAGTAAGTGCAAATGCTGAAACCAGTAAACGAGTAAAAGCAGAGTGAATTGGGCAAAACTGATCCTGCAGATATTCTCTCTCTCTCTCTCTCTCTCTCTCTCTCTCTCTCTTTAATTGCAAGCTTATTAAGATGTTGGGATTCATTGCAATGCATTAAATCATGACATACAGTATATATTACAATTTATTTGTAAATATGTCAATACCCTACCCAAATCTTTGGCTTCATGTGATTGGTGGCTCCAATGGGACATGGATCACTGCAGGACGAAACGGTCTACAAAGATGCTGCTCATTCTACATATTTCCTGCTTCAGTAATTGCTCATATGGTTTTATATTGTTTTTAGTCATACTGTCGTTTTGTAGTATGTTATGCCATCTTGTTGGATTCAGTCCCCAAAGCCTTCTGAAACCACTAGTATTTGTTTTCTTTCATTAAGTAAGGGAAAGTAGCCCAGCCAACTCCTGGCTCCGCTCAGCTTTATGAAAAAGCACCATCTGCCAGTTGAATCCCACATAATCTTGGTGTAATCTTGACTTAAATGTTAAGAATGAGTGAGAGCGGCTGAAGAAAGAGCCTTGCATACAATATGCATAACAGAACAGTCTGCTGGAACAGATTTTATTATTTTTAGGCACACAATACGGGTGGGGTCAAAGTTCATGGGGCAGAGGTCTTCGTGTGGGGGGTAGGAATGGGAGGGTCTCCGGGGGTCCAGTGTTGACCCTAACCTTTTGGACCATTGTCCTAAAGAACACAAAGGATGGTCATCCTCCTCCTGTTTGGCCCACCTCAAGCTGGGTTTGACAGAGGCTTTGAATTTGGTTGACAGAACAGTGTCCAGTCAAGTAGTGAAAGAGCTTTTTGTTCAAACTCAAGCAAGATGCAAATAAAAAGGGAAATCCTTACATTTGACAGAACTGATCCATTTGAATTAAAAAAAATTCAGCTGTGTGCGTGTGTGCGTGCGTGTGCGTGCGTGTGCGTGTGTGTGTGTGTGTATATATATATATATATATATATATATATATATATATATATATATATATATATATATATATATATATATATATATATATATATATATATATATATATATATATATATATATATATATGCATGCTGTTTTGGTTTTTGAAATGGTTTATGTGGGTAATTATTTCAGTGTTTAAATGCTTTCTTCTACCCCAGCTTAATATCACTGCTTGTCCTGTACGGTCCGCTCACTTTCTGTCAGTTAAAGTGGCAAAAAGAGCAAAAATTAAGAAAATACATTGAAAAAGCATCTTTCTCTGATTTGTTTTCTTGGCCGTAGTGTTCTTCACACTGCACTAGAGACCAATCGGCTGCATTAGGAGAACATCACTCCATCTCGTCCACTGTACTGAGTTGGACTTCAGTCCTTTGGGCTAAATGAACTTGTGCTGTGGAAATGCTTATGTGTGAGCCATGAAGTGGCCACAACTCTTCTCCCCCTTCTTTCTTTTTGTCTCTCTTCTCCTTGCGCTCTCACTATTGTGATGAGGCAATGGGTCCCTCATTCTGCCCCTGTCAGCTGCTTTCTGATGTCTTATGTGTGGAATGGTTGAAAATAAACCTTTGTGTACTAGTTATTTGGGGGGGGGGGGACCCGAGACCCGAGACCCGATTTTGAATCTACTGAGTGAGCTATTAACGGTTGCTGGAAGGGAAGTCCATATGCTTCCTATAGATGTGTGAGAGAGATGGGAACCTTGAACATACTGTATACTGTAGCATATGTTCACTCACTGAACGTTGTGAAGTCTGTGTATGGAATTAAATTATGGGATTCATTTGATATTCACTGTATTTGATTTTAAATATATTGCATATTTTTTTATTAAATTGATAATTGTATTAAATATTGAAATTAAATATATATTAATTATTATATATATACAATAAATAATTTGTATTAGAAGGAACTATTTGAAAATCAAATTGATCGTGTGTGTGTGTGTGTGTGTGTGTGTGTGTGTGTGTGTATATATGTGTGTGTGTATATATATATATATATATATATATATATATATATATATATATATATATATATATGTATATATTGACAAATTAATAATACAAGTAAATATTTTGTTTATTTTGTCTTAATTATTTGGGGCAAAATGCTAAAAACTAAGAACATATTTTTAATTGCCAGTATATTCAATTAGATTTTTCCCCAAATATTTTTTTCAACAATTAACAGATTTTTCTAATAGTAAATATTTACTTGAAAGATATTTTTCAATTGCCATTTTTTTTTTATTTGGTAAAAAAATATTTAAAACTAATTCAATGCATTGGTAATTATCTTCTTTTTAAGTAAGATTTTCTTTTTTGCTTAACAATAAATATTTAAAACACTAATTGATGATTTTTTTTTTTTTTTTTTAAATAAACTGGTATTTGATGTCCAAGAAAATTAACATTTCAAACTGTAATTGAATATCTAATACTTTGTGTATTTCCATGGCAAATGGTTCTTGAAAATCTGTTTGTCATGTAAATTCCCACAAGAGGTTAAAATGTTCTCTTATGAAAGCTAAAGCAATGTCACCATGTCCATTTTCAAGGCTAGCTGGATTGGTATTTTTCCCTGACTGTATTATGAGTGCCTACAAAAACTGTCAAAATGTATGTTTGCCTTCCAAATTCTGTGAATCACAGTTTTCTCTTCAAGTCGGCCAAGCTTTTTATGATCTTGCTGATAAAAAAAACAAAAAAACATTGTCATATTAAATGTTTGCACAATTGTGAGTGCTTTTGCCATTGTGATGTCTTTCATGTCTTCTTGACATCTCTCAGTTGAGCTGCATATATGCAGAATTATCCAAGAGATGAAGCAGCTTCTATATGGTGTCAAGGTTCTGACCTCTGCCTTTTTTAAATATATTCACTTTTCCTTTGAGAGCTTCCTTGTTGAGCCTTCTACCACAATACGTATGTATGTATGGATGTATGTATGGATGGATGGATGGATGGTAGAATGCTTCAAATGTGTCACATCATGTTTGGTTAGGACACAGTTACACATATTAACATGACACCTAGATGAGACTTTCAGGCAATGCCTGATTAAAAATCGTGCCTTTAAAGGTGCTGTATCATGCCTTTCACTTCCATTCTTTTCATATTTGTTGACTTATTTTGATTGTTTTTGTATGGACCTTAGACTGTGTAGGTGCCATATTCTGCTTTAAGTGAATAAACACAAGACTGTGAGGGATAGGTGAACAAGCTGTCCAATATTTAATGTTTAGTACCCTTGTGACGATCGTTTAGCCATTGCATCCTTGAAAATATTTATTTCCAAAGTTATTAACACGTAATAACCTTTAAATATGCCATTTGCCCTAACTGAGGTCTTTTTACATGGTTTAGATGTATATTTTTACTATGAGGTTTTTATTCAGTACTTGTTTGACCACCATATCGTACAATTCTTGAGTTAACAGATGTTTATGTATATTTTTGGCCCTAGACAGCAACAAAAACAGCAGCTCTCTTCAGTGGTGTCAACACATGATGGAGAAAGCATTGCTTTTCTGTCAGCATCACTGATCCTAGTGTGAGGACACTGCTCTATGCTTTATGTGCCCACAGGGCAAAATTAAAAATGAGCAGTAGGTAGACCTAGCCCAAGAATGGAAGGAGGGTCAGATTTATCACCTCTTGAAACATTTGGTGAAACTAACCAGAGGGCTTTCTGCTCGTTGGCTGCACTAAAAATAAACGCCACATGTGGACCGCTCTGTCTCTCCCTGACGGGCCACTCCTGGAATTGTCTGCATCTATGGCCGGCACACCAAAAGATAAAGGAGGGAGGGACAGGAAAAAGGTACTAAACCCCAGGAAAGGTTGAGAAAGAAGTAATCTCTTAAACTGGTTCTAGTCATTTCAGTTTACACTGTTGGTGTGAATGTATTTTTTTTATTCAACGACATCTAGGATATGGGTATGTTTTGATGCCATGTGGTCAATCAAATAATATCAAATCATTAGAACATTTTCAGCCTTCACGAAAAATACAGCCCATTCATATTAGAAATGTGTAAAACTACAAAATCAACTAGTTGGTGGGTTCCCTGAACAAATAGTTAACCAATCAGTCTTAAGGATGCCCTTAATAATTAGAAATTAAATAATGATGCTTTTCTTGGGAGAGGTTTTAATTGCATTCTTGTGTTCAAAAACAGCGAAGTGCAGCTGCAGGGCACTGAAAACAGTGATCTTGAAGCGGGACTGTTTTTAACTAGACATGGTCTTAAAAATTAAACTCTCATAGTGGTGCGTTAAAAAAATTGCACAAAACATGGGACAATTCCCAAAGACGTACAAGACGTACAGTGAATAGCTGTAGCAGTGGTGCCTTAAAGAGGATTCAATTAAAGTCACAACTTGTCCAAAACAGATTTAACGTGTACAGCACACTGTCACTACTAAAAAAATATATAAAGAAAAGAGTAAATAAACTAGACAACCTCACTAATCAACTAGTTGATTACTTGTTGGCCATTGTGACCCATTCCTAATTTGAATGATTAATTTTGCACAGAGACTCACTAATAAATGAAAGTAACTGCCATCGTTTAGGATTGTGTATATCCTGTTTTCTTGAAATTATTTATTAATTCAAAGGAAATGAGGTTGAAGTTCCTGTAGGAACAAGGAGTGCATACCGAACTGTTGATATCAGCCAAATTCATGGTGTTTTTGGAGGAGTATATGAACCAGAGAAATCACTGGTGCTTAAATCACTCACACATCCTTCATAAAACTAAATAACAGCAATGGAAAGGCCAGTAACACTTTTATATGACTTTTTTTATCCAAAAATACTTATTTTACAGGCCTGTAATTAATTCTGAATGCTATTTACGACACCAATTAGGCACACAAGAAAAACAGCCATTTACTCAACTAGAGCTATGGATTTTGAATGACGAAGAGCTAAATCCATCTTGAGGATTAGGTGAATCTGAACTTATAAGTGACTCATCCTGGTATAGACTGAGCTGTACTGTGCCCTGAATCATTGTATCTTTCTTGCAGAGTGAGATTGTGCCAGTTCTGAACTGGCTCACACTGGGGGAAATTGATAGCACCTGGGCATGAATGCCATGGCAGAGCGGGTCGTCTTATCTTGGGCCAATTTCTCCTACCTCACTCTCCAGATGAGAGCGCCTGTGTTTTTCTAGGTCGATCTCTCTCTGTGCCCAGAGAATAGGCTGAGATTTTACCCATTACTACTAATATGATCACTAATATTTTTACTTCCTGCCCAACCATGAGGTAAGGGTGGCCTGGATAGTGAGAAGATCTAGATCAGTGGCTGTTTATATTTCATTGGAAACATTTCAAGTCATTTTTCAGCCACTTGGAGGTCCGTTCTGTTTTTCGTGTATTGTACTACGTGCTTGGCTTACATTCAGTAGAATTATGAGCACATAATGGTTTATGTCATAATTATTTAGGACCCAGGATTGATTTGAGAACAGTACAAGGCTGTATGTGAGCTAGGGATGGATCAGTATTATCAACTAGTCATCTAAGAAAAAATGAGTCAATTAGTGAGACTGATTAATTTTAGATTTGTCTTTATTAAATTAAAGTTTTGGTCTTTTTTTGAGCAAAAGTCGTATTTAAATTTCTCTCTACTGCCATACAGTACACATGCAGACAGACATTACTGGCCATTGCATTGTGGCTCATGTTATGTTTTGAATGTCTTCCACCATGCCGTTGTATTTTAGCTAAAGTACAGTTTTTAAAAATGTGTCTTGATAGCTGTATGTTCTGTTTCATTCATTGCACTCACAATTGAATGTTCCATGTATCTGATGCCCCCTAAATGCCCCAATATACTTCAAACGAAATCGAAGAACAAACAGGTGTGATGT
This sequence comes from Moxostoma hubbsi, assembly GCA_032164185.1. Classification (NCBI taxonomy): domain Eukaryota; kingdom Metazoa; phylum Chordata; class Actinopteri; order Cypriniformes; family Catostomidae; genus Moxostoma; species Moxostoma hubbsi. The sequence continues at coordinate 15,088,200 of JAVLUX010000042.1, forward strand.
CATATTAGTGGTGTCATTTAGAAAAAATTCTGGCCAAAAAAGTGTTTTTTTGTGTTTTGTTTCGGTGGTTCTTAACAGCTTGAGTTAGGAAAAGATCTTACTGGCTGCTAAAGACATTTTCCTAGATCATGTCATACATTTTCTTTATTTTTTTTTATAGACTACAAAAGGAATCAAATCCGTTTAAATCCTCTCAAGTGCCCATTCACTCATATGCCATCTGCAGTGAAAACCATTTACACATCTACTCCTAGGATGAGGCATAAAGTCTTTGAAAACACATTTTAATGTTTCAGTAGTTAAGGTTTCACATGTAGTTTTAAGCGTCTTCATATTTAATTGTACTTCTAAATGCCTCCCACAGCGGTGTGGCGGGGGTTTGAATGTTTGCAAACTGTATACCATTGCTCGGCTGTTTCAAACTTAATTTTACCCCTGAATGAAGAAAGAATAAAGTAACAATAAAGTATATTAAGTAACATGTCTGGTCTGGGGTGTGGGAAATTAGACTAATTTTTCAGATAATCAACCAACTAGTTGATTTGCACAATGATATGCATGGAGGAATGGTGAATGACCATTCCTCCATGCACACAGTATACAACATGTTTCTTAGTCATTTAATGACTAGTGTGTGAAAATTTAAGTCACTTGTCCTTCCCACTCTCCCCTCTCACCAATGAAGGTGACAGACAGGAGATTCCCAACTTTCACACATCTCTCAAAGCTCTCTCTGCTCTCTAGCACAACCTTTTTACTCTCCTATTACTTTCTTGTTATTTGGCCACAGAAGGCAGAACAAAGTCTAGAGAAATAACAAAGGGCAGGTGTTGTGAACCTGGAAGCAATTTGGATACGTTAGCCCTGGCTCTCCCTTTTACTGAGAGCATTGGATGCAGAAAGTGAGGTAAGGATTTTAAAGAAACACTGATGGAGAGGTGTTCAGAATTCACTTGGCTGAAAACCATGGCATTATCTTCCAGAACATCAACATGTTCATCCAGCTGTTGTGTAAACACATTTTTCAAATGCTCTTCTTGAGTTTGGCCTGTAGTCAAGTTTGCAGTTTATAAAAGTTTCACTCTACAAGTTACTGTAAAATAAGTAAGGGATGATTTACAGTCAGCCGGTTATTATCACAGAATAAACCTTGTCAGTTTATTCAGGGTGATTATTTTGTTATAATGACAGGTTTTCCTGATTTCGTTGCATGTAAACTAGGCTTGGGCGGTAATACGGTAATATGGTATACCGCGGGATATAAAAATAGCAACGGTATCAGTTTCAATACCGTCATACCGTCATAAAAAATGCAATGCACTTATATAGGAGACGATTAAATATTAAATATAATTTATTTAATGCCTAAAAATGTGTATGTGTGGTTGTCATCACGTAACAGCGTGGAGGAGAAAGAGAGAGAGGGGGAAAGATGGAGAGTCGCGCACTGAGTGACCTGGTCTCGAAAAAGAACACAACTTCTGCAGTTTGGCAGTATTTCGGGTTTCGACCAAACGACAAGGGAGAGGCGGTAAATACGGATGAGGCAATTTGAAAAAAGATGACCCTGGGAAGTATGCTGCAAAAAAAGCTGATGCAACGGCAGGTCCCGTCGGCATCGGCACCGTAGAGGACCGAGTCGGAGCTGAAATAACAGCCTACTGTTTGGAGCCAGTTACTCAAGGAGACGAGGACCCACTTCTCTGGTGGAAAAATGCTGCCGGGAGTTTTCCCCAGATGTCGCGAGTGGCACGAAAGTACCTGTGCATCTGTGCCACAAGCACACCATCGGAGCGAGTTTTCAGCACCGCAGGTAAAGTTGTCGGTCCACGTGCCCTGTTAAAGCCGGACAAAGTAAACATGCTGGTTTTTCTAGCGAAAAATCTTGACTAGATTTGATGCCACTTGCCATTCGTTCCTATTCGTACAGTGTTTATTTTTATTTATTTAACTGATTCAGGTATTTTTATTTGGTTTTCGTTAAAAACAATATTGGAAAGAAGACTGGAAAGAAGTTTTTATTTAGGCCTATTGCTTTGCAATAATTTTTATAATATGGATGTTTATGTTAATTCAACTCTAGTTGACTGTTGTATTTGCACTTTTTTATAAGCTGCTATTTGTTGCTAATAAAAGTTGTTAATATTGTTGTGCATGTTATTTTGTTATTGTTTCAGTATTAGTGTTTGGTATTCAGTTTCAGAATGGTTTAGGCACAAGCCAACAGTTTGGTGACGCTGTCTGAGCCTTACGTCATAATTTTTAATTATTCACGGTAATACCGTATACCGAGGTAAAATAGGGAGAAGGTTTGACGGTATTAAAATGTGGATACCGCCCAAGCCTAATGTAAACACCTTTACCTGTGTTTTTTCCGGCTTGCACTAAAAATAGCTCTGGCTGAAATTAATTCAATCGTGGCCATTGGTTCCATGTGATTGAAATGGGTTTTCTTAGCTTAAAATTACTATGTAATCTCAACACAAACACTTTGTGTAGAAAGAACCTATTTGAATTGAGTAAACCCAACAAAATTAGATGTGTCAATGTAACTCAAATAAATGTATTTTGTTTTTGTATGTACTTGTAACGGGAGCCAGCTGGTAAATAGCTGTGCAGTGTGTAAACCTCACTCTCCTGACCTCAAGAGGTGCACTAGTGACTGACGTTAGCCTTTAGCCTCCTTGTTAGCGCACCCACCTCTCACGCCGGAGACGTCGGTTCGAGTCCCGTTCGGAGCGGGGCGAGTAGGACCGGCTACAGTGGTGCCGTGACCCCAATGGGTGTGAGGTTTAGGGGGGTGAGTGTAACGGAAGCCAGCTGGTAAATAGCTGTGCAGTGTGTAAACCTCACTCTCCTCTCATCAAGAGGTGCACTAGCGACTGACGCTAGAGGCTGTAGCCTTTAGCCTCCTTGTTAGCGCACCCGCCTCCCACACCGGAGACGTCGGTTTGAGTCCCGTTCGGAGCGGGGGCGAGAAGGACCGGCTACATACTAACTAGTGAAAGTGAACATAAGTATGCTAAATACATGCTGGTTGGAAGCACTAGAAAGTGTACAGAGTGTAACAGTGCTATGATTAACAGCATTTGCTCAGTGAAGCAAGCAATCAATTTCATGTGTTACATCTAGCATCTTCATGTCCTCATCTTTAGCTCAAGCTTCATTCTTCACCATAATGGGAACCACCAAAACTCAAACATTAAAGAAAGTCTTCTAAATCTCAACATAAAAAACATTAAACACTAACAAGTATCCCTCTTTATATTCATCCTGCTCAAAAACACATGAAATTACATTTGTTTTAACATTTTGAGTCCCCTATTGAGTCCCATACAAAGCATGATGGGAAATGGAAATCCCATTCCCAGTTTCATCATGCTACTTCAACACCACAAAAAGTAATTAATTAATGTAGTCTCAACTCAAATGGATTAAGTAAATGTACATTTTACAAATTTAAATGGTTGTGACTAAATGTTCTAGAATTGTGTTGCTTTCATTCATTTTAATTAAGTAAATTGAACGAGCATTAAAATTCCTTTTATATATATATATATATATATATATATATATATATATATATGACCACTGAATGCCATAATTGACCAATCAGAATCAAAATACACATTCCTGCTTAATCACTGATTTTAAACTGTTGATTTATCACAGTACCAATGCATATCCTTGATGTAGCCTAGTAAGTTCTGCTGTACTTTACTAGAGCAGTGCTTGTTTTCTCAGAATCATTGGTAAATCCCAACAGGCACCACTGTGTTCTCTTGATTTCTGTTCACAGAGTACAGTCGCTTTTTAATTAAGCTGACATTTTGCTCTGCTGCCTGAATCAATGCAGGCAGATCACTTCTAATGAGCAATGACCCTGCCTTTCATTTAGTGCTAATAGTGCTACCTCATAAAGAAATGTTATGATTGTTTGTCCATAATATGTGACTCATTGATTTTGTCAGAAAGGTTTTTGTGTGTAAAATTATTAGTCGAATATATGTGTCCAAAGAATTAGTTCCAGCAACTGTTTTATTAATTAGACTTTTTTTTTTTTGTGGGTTGTATGCTGCCTTTTTTGTGATGACAGAGAGGCTTCTTTCGGAATGAGGCTAATTAAATTTTGCCATTGTTTTAATGCTAAAATACCAGCCACAATTATGCCTGTGGATGCCTTTGTTGGAGTCCAACATGGCACCAACAGGACGCTTGCCAACAGTCTTGAAAGAATCCCATTTTCGTGAGCTAAAGATGTCTGAATAATTATGCCGCCTTTGTTATTAAAACAAGGGGATCTCGATGCCAAAACCAGAATGTTCAGCCCACAGTTCTTTTCCACTATTAAAGAAGAGAAAAATTCATGAGTTTAAAATATGTGCATACACAATTTGTCAGTACGTCAGAACAGTTGTGAGCTATTTATAGTTTCAGCTCTCACCTACATTGGGTGCTTGCAACATATTTCAGAAGTCTTGTAAAAATAACCACCTTTTTACTGTTTGCATATGTACATGTGTGTCTTGTGAACATATGTCAGTGAGCACGACCACTTCCTCTGTTAGTGCAGCAGCACTGGGTTTGCTGACAGCCTTGTGTCAAGAGAATGAGAAAAAGGAAGGGCTACCAAAGGAAAGGAAGGCCTCTAGTTGGTTTTTTTCTGCTCATTTGTGCTTTCTTAAAAATAGCTGGTGGCACAAATCTTTTGATGCATTTAGATGTTTTTTTTATAGGAAAGAAAAGAACGTTTCTGTCTGAAGCAAAAACAAATAGTTCACCCCAAAAAATTAAATTCTGTCCTTTTTTTACTCTTTGAATAGCAACTTGATTTCAGTCTGTTCTTCACACAAAACTTCATGCTTTTTATGTTGCTTTTTTGTGTTTTTTCTTTTTCAGCTTTATTGAAGAGAGCTGTTCGAACACTCTTCCAAAAATTTCCTTTTGTGTTCCAATGAAGACATAGTCATAGTCACGACACGAGTAAATTATGATCCAAATAATGCTGAAGGACAGATGATTCACCAACAGAGGGATCTTGCGTTAGTCGCTTGATTTTCCAGTCAGGTTCTCCTTTCTGTTTCATACTGTTACATCTGATCTAGATTAGAACAAGGAGCTCACTCCACGGAATACCAATTCCTTTTATCCACTTGATGTAATTTTGTGTTTAAGACTGCAACACCTAATTAAATGAGGTGGTATTTTTACATTACATCAGATAGGAGACAGCACACACTCCACCGAAGGCCATTGGCTTGGCTTGTCCACACCTCAGATTACTGAAAAAGCACAGTCTTCACCCCTCACTGTCTTGCATGCTGATGATAAGCAATCTTGAGAGTTGATTCACAAATAGACACCTTTAGACACCTCGTAGCAAGTGTCGAGTGGCCAGACGACCCTTTGACCTCCTTATTGAGATTCTATTGACATTTCTGGAATTGACATTTGTCACATTGCTCAGGTGTTGTGTAGTGAAAAAGGTCATTTATACGGACAATAGCAAAGTAAACCATTAGTTTTGATGAATGAGCCTCCACCAGCACAGTCCGGTTTTACTCGTCTAGTCTATAAACAGCAGCCTTTTTAGTGCAGGATCATGGTTGGTCAAGCTTTACTGTATCTGTTTTGCCAGAGGCTGGTATCAGCCGCACACAGGATGCTTTCAGTCCTTATCTGCCCTTTTAGGCTGACTGTTGAGTGCTGGGCCTGACCTTTGACCCCCAACCTTCCCCTCCATAAATTCCTTTCCCTTTACTAAAGCAGTGGAAACTCTTGCAGTGCTGGGTGAAAAGAATAGTTTGTTTGCTGTGGCTTGTAAAAACACTATGCATCGCTCAACTGGCTGTTCCGGAGCATTTCAAAATATAAGATTGTCACAATTTATATTTCTATCTAAACAGCTTGACCATCCAAGCATACTTATTTTAAATTGAGCATACCAGGCATTGCATTTTAAAATTAGAAGTCCATTTTAAAATTTTTATTTGGATAAAAATAAAATCATAATGCTAATAAGATGTTTTACTTAGCTTTTGAAAGATTCATTAGTTAGTATACTGATGTTAGCCCCCTCTGCAGGTGAACTGTCTCCATAGTTCCCTGCCTTCTTTTTTTTTCTTTAACCCGTTGGCTTCCTATTGGGTGGGGGGGTGAGGGTGGGGTGGGGTGGGGGGCAGCTCATTTTCAGCCTAGAGGGCACTACTGCCTTCAACATGGTCCACGTCCTCGTTTTCTCCCAAACCTGCCTTTTTCCCCCGCAGCTTTCAGTGTTATCACCAGCTCTGATGGCTCTATATGAGCATGCACAGCTCAGACTGCAGAAGCCCAAGTTGAAACCGTTCTTGTGTCCAAACTGCGCAAAACTATGTGGGGATCAGCATGTGATGATGATTTTCATCGTGGTTTATGAATAGAGTAACTCAAGCAAATTAGATTCCCTGCCATTCTTCACAATGTGCTGTTGCATTAAGTGTATCTGGAGCACAGTTGTTTATGCTTGGATCATTTGCTGTCTCCCACCGCTCTGGGAAACAGTTCCCCACAAACGCATTCTGTTTGCTCAGAGATTTTTTTTTTCTCTCTCTCTCTCTACTCCACCCTAATAACCTCATTCAAAATAATGTGTGTTGCCATAAATATTAGATATTTGTGGAGTTGTGTGAGGGAGTTGAGTTGCCTCTCTAGCAGATAAAAAAAAAACCTAATCATTTCGAGCGCACGGCTAAAATAAAATTGTATTTGTTAACATTTGTTCATCATTCATTAATCTAGGATTTAAAGGTACCAAAAATCTAAAATTCGGTCGGTGTATGTTGGTTACAACTAGGGCTGAAACGATTAGTTGATGTTATTGACAACGTCGACAATGAAAACACTCATGAGATCATATGAAACTCTAATGCTGGTGCACAAGAGCAGCACTGCAGCTCATGCCTGATTGAGGAGAGGAAGAAAACCAATCACAGTCCAGACACACTCCAAACTTTCCAAATAGCCTAAAAGATTATGTAGATCACAAAGAATGAGGGAATATACTGCAAAAATACAAAATAAGTAAATACAGAAGTAGTGTCATCATGAAATAAAGCAGAGCCGATCTGGCATTCCGCTTAACAAAACTTGAATGTCAGCGGGTCTAAAAAAGAATCACCTGGCGTTATCTACAAAAGCGGCATCTTTAATGCAACCTTTATTAAAGTTCCAATATTAAGGAAGCGGGTCATGTCAATAAACAAACTCCAAAACTGGCATTTTCTGTGCGGTCATCGCCGCTTCTATGAGTCATGTGAAGTGACCCAATCTAATGGGGAGAGATTGAAAAAGTACCCGGATGCATTTATTGCAGCTAGATTATAACATGATGGATCGCGACATATCGAGTGTGTCAAGAGAATGAGAAAAAGGAAGGGCTACCAAAGGAAAGGAAGACCTCTAGTTTGTTTGTTTTTTCTGCTCATTTGTGCTTTCTTAAAAATAGCTGTTGGCACAAATCTTTTAGATGTGTTTTTTTTAAAGGAAAACAAAGAACGTTTCTGTCAGAAGCTAAACAAATAGTTCACCCAAATTGTTTATTATTTATTTATTATGTGTCACAGTTTTGTATCTTATCGTGAAGAAAATCGCTGAGATGCAGCTCTATTAAGAAGAGAGTGTTTGTTTTTTGTGAGTTAAAGATGGATCAAAGTGAACAAAATGGTGAGTGTGTAGTTTTGGCCCATTATACACTGCAACAAAATACGTTTTTCATTGGTCTTTTTTGGATCGTTTTCCCAAAAATTATAGCTAAAACTCCTTTAAAACAATGTACATTTACTTTAGGAGCTATACTGCAGAAGAAAAAAATTATTGGTGAATTTTGAATACAATGTTTTTTTTTTTTTTTTTTCTTCATATCTAAAGATCCTTAAAACAAGATACATTTACCTGAGAAGAAACATATAAGATATTTAGACTTGCTTTCAGAGAATATTTCTTGAATGAGTATATATTTCTTTACTGCACTGGCAGAAGTATGAATAAGTGAAAAAATACACTTGCATACAAAATACACTTATATTTAAGAAGCATTCTCTGTAAGCAAATCTAAATATCTTATATATTGCTTCTCAAGTAAATGTTTAGAGGTATTTTTTACTTATTTTTTTTTGTTTGTAAGCACTTGTAATACCACCTTTTAAGTTGAGGCACAAGATGAATAGTCACTTAAGAGCTAATGATTAATTGTTGCAGTAATCATCCGAATAGTCGAATAATCACTCTAATAATCATTAGATTAGTCGATTATCAAAATGATTGGTAGTCTTGGCCCTGGTTATGACCTTTAATTTTTACATAAATTAATACAAATAAAAGGTTTTTATATGTTGAGCTAACTTGAACTAACAATGAAAAAAACAGTCATGATTATTAAATGCTGTAAATGCTGTCTTCATTGATAGTTGATCCTAATGCATGTTAATTAATATAACCTAATTGTAATGTGTTACCCAGTTCTTTTTGGTTTTCAATTGCTAAAGCCTAAACAGGATTGGTTAATGTCCCGCTCACCCCAAACAAACTAGAGAATGGAGGCAGTTTGTCTGAGGTTAACCTTTAATCTCTCAAATTAACAAGAAAACACCCCGGCTCCCCTGCTGATTCATAGAGATGTGGGATTTGCAGCAACTGTGTGTATTTCCTTAACGATAGTGCAGATTTATTTTAGATGGTGGATTTATTTGTAATTGTGTCAAATCAGCCAGGCATGACACTTGTCATGTAAATGTAAATGCTTTTTGTTTTTATTTTAATTTTTGAACTAGACAATTTAAGCAGCTTAAGGTTTGGTTTTGTTATAAGTTAGGCTTTTCTCTTGCAATGGAGTAGTAATTTCTTTTGAGATTGCCTATTACAACGGAGAAATAAATGATTCTGCCTGTGTTTTAAATAGAGCAAAAAGGCCATATGCAAGCAAACTGCACTTGAATGCTCTTGACAATGCTGTCGTTAAAATGCACATTGATTAATTAATTAGAACGTTATTTGCAAATTGACTGTCTGAGCTGATTATCAAATCCAGCTTCTTTATTAGAGGCAGTGTGATTCCCCTGTGAGAATGTGTGTGTGTGTGTGTGTGTGTGTGTGTGTGTGTGTGTGTGTGTGTGTGTGTGTGTGTGTGTGTGTATTGGTGCTCTAACTGGAGAGTAGTCTCTAGAGAACAGAGGAGCTCCAGGTGCAGGAATTGCTCCTCTAGCCCACTCCAGTCTACCTTAATCAGAATGCCGCCCTCTTACAGCAGCTCCACGGCGCACTGTAACAGCTGCCCAGCAACCAGAGGAGAGGAAAATTATAAAGTTTTCGTTGAGGTTTCTGGTGCATACCTAGATATTTGAGGACCTGAATAAACAAATGAGATGAGCAAATATTCATTAACGTGTCCATTGACTTTTTCTAATATCAGTGTTAAAATGTATGAATATATATGAATGAATGAATGAATAAGAATGAATGAGATAATGAATAAGAGAGTGTATATCTTGGTTATTGTCACTGTATATTTTTAAATTTTCCCTTCACTGGTTCATATTAAATGGTCCTAAAGTGTGACAAATACATCGAAGTATTCTCTAAGTTAATGTGAGGTTATAAAAGCTGCAAGCATAATAATTATACTAAATCATTTAGTTCTTTATAATAATTATGATTCATAATACTGTTTAAAATAGTTTTAGATCTTTAGGATGTCAAACCACAGAACATGTTAACTTCCAAAGTTGTGCCAACTTCCCACACAGTGTCTGCAATGATGCTTTAAATTGCATTCAGATTATGAGATGAAATAAACACCAGCCAGGGCTGCATTTCCTCCAACATGGCATTTTCCTAATGATCACATTATTGATAATGAATCACATATAGCTCTAATGTGACATTTAAACTTCACTTATTTGCATTTAGCTTCCTCCAGTATCCTGCATTCAATTATATTCGCTTGTGTTTGTTTGTGAGTGAACTACTCATATTCTGCATTATTTGCTTGTGTTAGATTGTACGAATTGTCATATCATATGTACCAGCCATTGCACTAACCAGCTTTTTATTCACACACCTTAAAGAGATAGCTCACCCAAAAATGTTAATTCTGTCATTTATTCTCCCTAATGATGTTTCAGTCCTATATGACTTTTTCCCCTGGAGATATGGAGATATTTTTCCATACAATAAAATTAATGGTGACTGAGGCTGTTATTTTCATTTTCAGGTAAACTGTCACAAACCTGCGCCTGCTATAGCCAACGAAAAGCAACCAAACACAATTGATAACAGTTGAAATTATGGTTGACCCTTATGGAGCAGATGGATATCTAGGTCCTGGCCAGTGAATGAAAGGCCTCTTTGGTTGGGTGTGTAGGGCCATTGTGACCAGTGGCTTTGTCCAGATGGTTCACATACCTTTAGTCATGCTTTGGGTGAGGAATGCACTCCCTTGGGAGAGCTCGCAGCCTAGAAACGAGGCGAGCATAAACATCCTTTCTTCCAAAATAATCCGGTCCAAGTCCTTGGCACAAGGGGGGTTGGGTTAAGAGAAAACACTTTTTTGGAGGGGGGAAAATGTTTGTTTCTAAAGGCTTGTTTGAAGTCTGATTTTTCGTATCTCGATTCCTCTGCCCATCTTGAACCATTTTGGGTGATGTGTTATAAAAATGCTTATAAAGCAAGTGCTTAGAGGAAAACCCCTTGATCATGATGTGGTCTCCCAGAAAAGTCATCTCAGGATAACAAATCAGCTCATTATGTTCCGCCTTGAAATGTAATAATACAACTGCTTAATAAACGGATATTAGCTAAACAACAAACAACCAATCAATCAACTGCAGGGTTTTGATTCTATCTCTGTTTTATTTCAAATTCAAAAGACATTTGATTAAAACTGTTATTAAATGCAAAAGTGTTTTTTTTTTTTTTTTTTGGATTAGTAAGATTTACAGATGTTTTTTTTTATTTTTTATTTTTTTATGAAGACAAGGGTTTATTTAATGTTCTCCTCAGGCATTGGAAAGAAACTTGGTCTGTCAGCGGCTCGATAGAGTGTTCTTGCTTTCAAACTTAGCAATGTTGGGCATTTATAAAACTGGGTAAATAAAAACTTTTCCAGAATGTTTTATAGAAGGTGTATTTGGTTGAACACAGTGTTTGTTTGTTTTTAGGTTTTAAAGAGAGAAGAAATGCATTTAGATGAACAAGAATGAAATTACAGGATTTATTACTACATACTGTACTTTAAATGTATGTTGATGAAAGGCGAAAAGAAAGGAAAATCAAATCCCGTAATATCTCTCTTATAATTACAATTTAACAAGTTACAAGTCACATTTGTCATCTGCCTAATGAAATGCAATAAATTGGTTTCATTATACATTACACTTTAAATGATCATGCTTAAGACACTCAAACCCACAAAATGATCATTCACTGTGACAACTGTAGTGTGCATCATTTATTATTATTTCAGTTATTATCAAAACAGGCTTTCCATGGCAAGTATCAGGGAATTTTACAAATATGATATCAAGACCTGAAAAAGTAATGGAAATGAATTAAATCTTATAATCTTATCTATAGTGAAAATACAGTTTATGGCGTTACTATTTAGCTAAGATACTAGTTATGCTCATCTGTAATAATATTTCATCTAGAAATTGCTCTTTGTAAATGCAGTCTCAATAAAACATTTTTTTAAATTCTTATTCAATATCATGAGTGGAAAAATCATGGAAATTGATTGGTCAAAAGGTGTGCAAACTCTGTCAGAAGAATAGTTAGCTAATAGCTCCCCTTCTGTCCATGGGAAGCGTCTGAACCCCACAGTCGCTCTCCCATCTCAAACCCAAGAACCCCCTGCTGTGCTTTATGAGGGAGTATGTCCAAAGACAAGCTCTGCTCCAGGTCCAGCCAAGCTGCTGCATCTGTCGGCATGTATCCCTGCTTCAATCGCTCTTTCAGTAGGAAGGCACTCTAACAGCTCAGTATCACACTTTCATTAATCAAAGACACTTCCAGTGTCCTATTACAGAAACACAACTACTCGCCCTGTCTGGAACCGACAGCTCACCAATTCATCTTCTGAGGGGAAAAAGCTGCTGGTGCCTACCTGTTCAACTGAGCTGTTAAGCCTACAGGAAGACCCTTTGAAATTGTTTTCTCTAGGTCAAGCAAACAACAAAAAAGGCAAATTGCTTGTCTCGAGTAACACAAGGGGGATTTCTTTCGGTGAGGAATGTTTTTTTTAAATGCTGATTTTAATGCATCGACTGGTGGACTTTAAAACAGAATCACCTGTGTGAAAAGCACCGTTTGACCCTGAAGCCCCTGGCGTGTGTTCTTAGGTCTGAAATTCATCAATGCAAACCTGTTAGGTATCTGGAGAATAGTAGACAGTTCCCATATTGAGCATTTAGAATGACGTTTTACTCTAGTAATCAAAAGTATTGACACACCTATTAATTCATTATTATTACTGTTTTCTATGGTCTACACCAGTGGTTCCCAACTCTGTTCCTGGAGGCTCACCAACACTTCAATTTGATATCTCCTTAATCAAACACACCTGATTCAACTCATCAGCTCGTTAGTGGAGACACCAAGACCTGAATTGGGTGTTTCAGAAAAAGGAGATATACAAAATGAACAGGTTTGGGTACCACTGGTCTACCCTGTGGTCCTAATAAATTGCCCGACATTGTCTTCTGCTGTTGTAACCCATACACCTCAAGGTTCAACATGCAGATTCTGATCACTACACTACAGCTTACAGCTTACTATTGTGCAGAGTGTTTTTCTGAGTTACCGTAGCCTTTCTGTCAGCTCGAACCAGTCTGGCCATTCTCCGTCGATCTCTCTCATCAATAAAGTATTTCTGTCCACAGAACTGCCACTCACTGGTTATGTTTTGTTTTTGGCACCATTCTGAGTAAACTCTAGAGACTGTTGTGCATGAAAATCCCAGGAGATTAGCAGTTACAGATAAACTAAAACCAGCCCGTCTGGCACCTACAATCATCAGCAGTAAACACAACACAACAGTGTTGTAACTTAGGAGTCAAACATATAGCCCAGAGTGAAAATGTGGATTTGCACCTGGAAACGAACAGTAGGGTAAAACATTACATGACCAGAGTAGTCCCTTCATGAGGTATTCACCTGGGATGCATTTTTAGCTTTATTCAAGGAGTTCCCTTGTATGCTGTGTGGTATATCGACTTTTTAAGGTATATCGATATATTTTCAAACAAGATATGGGATGAGACAATTCCGTTTATATTGATATAGTTTGAGATTGCGTTACATAACCCATTCCTTCCATAAAGTCACGGCGTGTTTATTATTATTATTATTATTATTATTATTATTAGTTATATAATTCCCGCGGGTCAATTAATATAGGGCTACAGCAGTGCTTCGCACAACAACACAATAAAGAAACAAGAATACAGCATACCAGATCACATATTGATAATAAAAATGAAAGATACATAAATAAATACATAAAAATACAATAATAATGATAAGAAATTTTGATATCACCCATTACATAGTCGAATAAAGGTACATTTATATAGATTGGTAAGGCACCTTATACCACGTTAATGCCTCCCAAGGGGCAAAAGCTCGAACTGAGAGTGCAAGGGATGTTTCATCTCCCATGATGCTATAAGCCCTTTGTATCACCTGTTGCTCATACCTGTTTGCATCTCTCCTCTCTCACACTCTCCATGCAACCGCGCCCCCACTCGCTCAAGTTCTCCTGCAACATGGAGAGAGGCACAGCGCTGGTTCACACTGCCAAGAATGATATGATGGAATGATGGTTAGTTAAAAGAAAAACAATGGCTCAATTATTTGGAGATGGTTTGGATTTAAAAGATCAGATGAGCAGCAAAACAGCTGTGTGCTGTTTGTCTAACTGGCAGAATGTGTGTGCGCACGGCATGCTTTACATGTGTGTGCGCTCCGAGAACGCTCTTGCCTAAACGGTCAAATACATTTCAAAATTTCACCAAAATGCCCACCTTGGTGAGGTGTTCATGTAAACACAGTGAGTTAAAATGTAACCTAATAGACCTGCCGTCTAGTGTATCCATGGGTAGAATGGAAAAAGAATTTTGACTTGGATCTTATATATATATATTTGTCTCTGTCTTTTTCTGCATTTCGCGGCCCACTTCAGCATACTGCGGTGCCGTTTTGCGGCCCATTCGGCATAATGCAGTGGCCTGTTTCAGCTTATCATGCCCGTTTTGCAGCCAGCACAGGGAAAAGTCCCAGTTCTCCCTATGGCCAGTCAGCCCCTGTGTGTATTCTTAGTATTAATCAAACAACAATAACAAGATAACTTTGAGTATAACTCATAACTTTAAAAGTATTCATATAGGGAAGGCCAGTTGTAGTTTTATGTCAAATTCATTCTGAATGTTTAATTTAATACTTGATACTGTTAAAAGCTGTTAAAAATGTTTTCTTCATTTGTATTTTTTTTTTTAGTGGTTTTAATATTATTATTTTTTTCAGTTCATTGCTTTTCTTTTGTTATTTTATAACTAACTGTTTACAAATAATAACGTAAGAATTTTTTATTTTTTTTTATAATTAACAAATTAGTTAGTGTTAGGCTATTATTTGTTGTGGTATTTAAGCTGGTATCAAAAATCATCACATTTCACTAAAAACTGCTGAACTTTTGGTATTGTAATATATTGTATATGGTAGATCTTGCTGCAATAACATGATAACATAGAATAACATAAAGAAGTGTGGGCACCCTTGTACAGCCATGGCCAAAAGTAGTGGCAGTGACATATTCTGCTTCAGTTGTTGTGGTGTTGATTCACATTGTTTCTAGATTATTGTGCAGAGTGATCAGATGCATTTTAAATAATTGCAAAAAGCTTCATTGGCCAAAAAATTTACTTTATCACAAAAACCCAAATTTCACTGTTTTTGGGCCCTTGCACAAAATGACCAGCTAACATCATTTCACTAATCATATTAGCAGCATCTGGGAAAGTGTGAACAAGTACTAGTCAGGTGAAATCACTCTATCATTCTGATTGGATTATAAGAGCAGACTGATTGCTATAAAAAGAGGAAAGAAGTGCTACCTATCATTGTGTTCTTGTTCGCAATGGTTACCTCTAAAGAAAGATGTGCAGCCATCATCGCTTTGCATCAAAATGGCCTACATACAAGGAAATTGCTGCAAAGAAAATTGTACCTGAAAGAACCATTTACCGGATCATCAAGAACTTCGAGGAGAGAGGTTCAACTGCAGTGAAGAAGGCTTCACAATGTCCCAGATTGTCCAGCATGGACAGACTGAAATTCTGCAGGAAGTACAAGGATTGGACTGCAGACAACATACTGGTGCAAAGTTATTTTCTCTGATGAAGCCCCCTTCCCACTGTTTGGGACATCTAGACAATCGATAGTCCAGAGAAGAAAAGATGAACTCTACCATGAGACCTGTGTCGTGCTAATAGTGAAGCATCCTGAGACCATCTGTGTGTGGGGTTTCTTTTCATCCAAGGGAGTGGGCTCTCTCACAATTCTGCCAATAAATACTGCCATGAATTAAGAATGGTATCAAAACATTCTGCAAGAGCAACTTCTCCCAACGATCCAGGAGCAATTTGGTGATAATCTGTGCATTTTCCAGCATGATGGAGCACCATGTCACAAGACAAGAGTGTTAATGAAGTGGCTTGGAGATCATTACAATGAAATTTTGGATCCGTAGCCAGGCAAATCCCCGGATCTTAATCCCATTGAGAACCTGTGGTCAATCCTCAAAAGGTGAGTGGACAAGCAGAAGCCCACAAATTGTGATCAACTCCGAGCACTAATAAGGCAAGAATGGATTGCCACCAGTCAGGATTTGGCCCAAAAGCTGATATCCAGCATGCCAGAGCGAATTGCAGGTTATGAAGAACAAGGGTCAACACTGTAAATATTGACTCTTTGCATATATTGAATGTTTTTGTCAGTAAAAGCATTTTAAACTTATGGAATGTTTATAATTGTTTTCCAGTATACCATAGAAACATGTGAAAAAATAATCTACAAATACTGAAGCAGCAAACTTTGCAAAACACAAAATTTATGTCACTGCCAGTACTTTTGGCCACGGCTGTAGATAATGGTGATGGATGCTTTCCTTTATTTTACTACCGTGCATACATGTAACATAAAATAGCCCTGCAGTATGTATTAAACTTATGCTGCAACCGTGGTCGCAAAGCCTTCACTGACCATAAAGTCTTCTGCCCAAAAACAAAGTGCAATGCAAGCTTAATTTACCATCTCACATGTGGCTTTGACTTACAACTGAACTTTTAGCTGACTTTGTAGAAAATACTGAGATCTATATTGTGTATCACCATTCATCTTAAAATAAGGATTTTTTGGTCCATATCGCCCAGCCCTATGCTGGGCACTTGTTAACTACTTTTCATTCAGTATCTGATCTAACTCATCCATTACATTTTTTTTTTAAAGAAATTTAAATGTATGCACAATTTTTCAAATTCAAGCATTTAAGCATTAGCCCTTAGATCAAAAGGATTTTTAGGTTATGAGAAACATCAGTTCAGTCAACCGTTTGTAAACGTTTGACTGGTAGTGTAGTTTTTTGATAGAATTTAGAAGCTGGTGTGCAAAATGTGTTTTGCAGTACATACAAGTTTTACAAAATCAGTTTTTCTTTTTTTTTTCTTAAGTTTTGAAAACTGTCAAATTGTGTTTAACTTGCTTGGAATGCATGATTTTCAAAAATGGGTGTTATTCGGCTAGTGGCATACATTTCAAACAAGATAATAATGCATATGTGATGTCATACAGTTGATGAGATGATAGATGTAGTAATATATTTAGGAAAGCTCACAAATCCTTCCAGAATCTAATTTTCATCTGTCAAGTTGGCTATACATCATCATACAGTTATGGCTTGCATATCCAGGGGAACCTCTCATTTCAAGATTTTGCCTCTGGGGTTCAATGGAATATTTCAAATTACATAGCCTGTGTTAGAGTAATGGGTCGCCAGTTTCTTTATATAAGATCAAAGACATTGCCTAATTTTTAAAGTGTCTTAGCTATTCCCAATTCTTATTCCCACTTTTATTTCAGAAGTCAGATCCATTTAATATCCAATAATAAGACATCCCTTTTTTAGTGGTGTACCCTACATGTTATTCCAAATCCGTTCTTTCTTTCTTTAGTGGAACACAAACGTGATGTTAGGCAGTATTTGAATCTCACTCACCCTTCACTTACATACAATTAAATTTGTGTTTCACTGAAGAAGTAAACTCATATGGGTTTTGAATAACATAAGGGTAAATGTGAACTATCCCTTTAATGATCAAAAATACAAATACGTTGCATTTAAAATCCACTTGGCTTGAAAATCTTAGGGGACTTGTGGCCCTTTCAGTTTGAACCGACTTGACACTTCTGAGCAGAGGTTTTTCTCCATTTATAAACAGACAGCGTGACTTGTTTATTCTATACATTATGGCAGTGCAGTGTGTTAGTGGGGCGTGAAATAGAATGAGCTCACTAGTCCTCCCGCTGAGAGTGGCTGCTGTGGATGGGCATAATGAGGAGAAACATAGCCCGCAGAATGCTCCATCCCGCCGCATACTAGATAGCAAATGAAGACATATTGAGACGTGGGGGATTCTAACACTCGCCGCTGGGCTATTAATTACTCTTTTGTTGCATGCATCTGTTGAAAGACATGACACCTCAGCGAGGACAGAGTATTTGATGAAGCCACTACAGATCTCACCACTCTTCAATGAATTATTCATACTCTTTAAATGGGTGGGCACTTTGTTCTCAAGAATTTTATGACTAAATCGCATGAATGGACTATTAGACATGCACAGAGCACACAGACATTTTTATAAATGAGAATTGTTGGATTTGCAGCAGTATGTGTAACAGGCAGGGTCCCAAATGAACTTTTTGCCACACCTGCCAGTTGCGAGTGAACTGAAAATGTACATGGCATTAACCCCCCCCACCCCTTAATATTTAAAAATATAGTTTGTCCACATGACAACAAATTATTTAGCTGCTTTTTCCATTTATATACATTTGTGTTTGTGACAAACAGTGCAGGTCAGAGTCACCCACAGCACTGTTTATATTTAAATGTATGCAATAAAGTAAAATGTCACCTTTCATAAAAACATTGAGACTCATCGTGATTGAATTCTTTATTTTCATTTTGGTGATTTTCATGCAAAGAATATTCCACCACATGTCGCAACATTGAACTCTGGAGAGGAAAAAAAAAATAGCTAAAACTAGGTAAAAGTTGATTGATGACGAAACAGTGAAGTCCCTTTAAAATAAATTGGGACACTCGGTAGCCAGGCATCCTGTAGTTTGCTGTTTGTCTACGGTTTCAAGTACAGTACAGCTCCCCTATGCTTCAACAGGGAAAGACAGACATCTCAAATGATGGTCAAGATTACGAGCTAACATATTTAAAATCAGCAATAAAATATGACAACAAATATATCATAAATTATGCTGCTTTAGGTCAGATTATGCAAAAAACTAAAATTTTCACGATCTCGATAAAAGTTGACAAATTATGTCTATTATAAAGGTTATGGTCTCTTAAATGTAAGGTCTTCCATTCCTAGAGCCACTGTATACACTGTTACGATTTCCATTCAGAAGAATGTCAGTTATACAGTTTTAATTCTTCTGTTAAAACTTGTGTATAATTTGAGCTCTCCATTGTGTATAATTTGAGAAATCCACTACTGCGTATCCCTCCTCCTTCCCTGGTTTTGGCACCAGTGTAAAGGTATTAATGGAAAGGAGGAGGCGAGAACTGGCTTGACAATATAAATTAAATTTAATTAAGAACTTAAACAAAAAGACACAAACACACACATATGATGGACAGCTGCCCGTAAACACACTATCTGTCGCACCACCGTCCGCAGTCGGCCTTTATCCCTCTCAGAGGCTTGATTAGACAGTACATGGCCAAATACTTTTTGGGCCACTGAATTCCAGAATTTACATTTTTAGTGTGAGAGAGCTGTCAGGAGGTCTTGTGTTTTGGAGAATTGCTTCTTGCTGTGCTTCAATTTTTCTAATGTGGTTTGCCACATTTCTGTTAAAAAATAGCACAGACGCCACACAAGCCACCAGACATGATGACACGAAATCTCTCTGAGAGCCATTATTAATGTCCCTGTGTACAGCAGAAATCTAATACAGCACACATTCTTGGCATTGCTACGTTTTGTGAGCTTTCATTCTATTCTGACCGACCCTAATTTCACAGTCTGTCTCTCGTTCTCTTTCAAATATCTCAGTATATCTTCACGCCTTTATTTCCTCCCCTCCTCTCCATCTTCTATCTTTCTTTGCTTGCTGGCTGTTGATGGCACTTTCTCAGTGAGAGACTGGTTTGTGGGTGAGTAACAGGGTCAGCGACTTTGCACGTATCAGGACTCGGATGCCACTGGGCTGTGCCAGACCAGAGGTTTGTTTGCTGCAGGCCAAGGGGCACTACAGCCAGGCTATTTCAGACCACTGCTGTTCCTTAGTGGAGCAGAAGGGGAATGACTGTGCAGATACCTCGTCTTTGCAGGGTGTGTGTGCATGTATGCTTCAGCAGCACCTGAAACTCCGGTCGAGGTAAACGGTTGTATTGCAACACCAGAGGGTAAAAGGTGTTTACGCAGGCTTGTGTTTCTCAAGTTAAGTTCAGCTGTAGCATCTTGTATATGCTCTGTGAGAACCAAAATAAAACCATAAATCAAACTAAAACTAAATCCATAAAATCTGTCAACCACCAGTGAGCCCCCCACCTGTCACTGTCTGCTGATCATAATCTGTATGAACGTGAATTGGGATCGCATTCCTGGTCATTGTGTAATATTCTGAACAGCCAAGATGCAAGTAATCACCCTGGACTGGTCCATGTAAGCCTTTAATGTAATTTTTGTGCCCGTGCCCAGACAACCAAACATGTCTGTTTACAAAGAGTGTCATACCAGGTGGTGATGATTATTTGAATTGATGTAAAATGTTTTTTCACGGTAATGATAATACAACTGTGCCCTGCTTCACAGGCTGTTCCTCTTAAATTTTAGCGTCTTGTTTTTGCGCATTCCACCATGTACAGGTTGTTATTTAGTTTTATCTTTATTAATGTAACAGGTGCCAGCTTGTTAGAACAGGAAGAAATGTATTTCTCCCAGAGCATGGCAGATATAAACTGGAACACACAAGAGGGTACAAGTATTTGATGTCATCTGAACAGGGAATAAATTATACAAGACACACTGGAATGTTTCTTGGCTGCCTCTGTCTTCTTTTTCAAAAAGAGAAGACCTAAAGTTAGACATCCTTGAGGTTTCTGAAACTTGATTGAAGGTGATGCCCATGAATAATGCATGGTGGAGGGAACTCTCGTCTGGAGCTTTTTATAGAGCCACCATGCGCCTGTGTGCGCTAGCCTCACAGATCTGAAGATCAACAAATGGGAGCGGAGGAAAACGAGAACATAACAAACTGCGAAGGATTTTTCAAAAATGAAAGAATTGCTATATTCAGAGTTAGAAAGAGTCTGGCGTTTTGGATAAAAGGAGAAGAAAAAGAGGATTTGGGAGCTAGCGCTGCCATTTAACCTCACAGTCTGCAAGGCTTAAATATGTCAGTTAATCTGACGCTTTTCTTGTTTTCTCCTCTGTGCCCTCTCTCTCTCTCTCTCTCTCTCTCTCTCTCTCCTCATTTTCTCACTGTCATTTTTGCCAAGAATCGCAAATCCTTGATTAGCCAACACAGCTATTATTGTAAGTGTCACTGGACGGAATACAGACCTGATATATTTGCAAACATGAGTTTCCTTTAAAAAAAAAAAAAGACCCCTCCTTTTGTCTCCATTAATAACCTTAATGGTATAGTTCACCCAAAAATGAAAATTATGTCATCACATTCCTTATAACATCTTTTCTTCTGTGGAACACAAAAGGACATGTTTGATGGCATGTTGACCTCAGTCACCATTCACAGATATTCATGTAGATTTGGAACAATGATGTTGAGTAAATGTCGACCAGAATTTTTATTTTTGGCTGAACTATTTTTTTTATGTCACTGTGTAGCACACTAGATTGTGTCATTAGGTTAATGAAAGAGTCTGCCTCAGAATGGATGCCAGTGAATGAAACATTTGGTGAGATCCCCTGTCCTCCTATTCCCTGAGCCATCATTAAAGGCACAGGTAAAAATTGTGGATTTGGGGGGGGTCTCTCTTTTTCCCAGGTAGAACAATTAGGAGCGCTGGCTTAAGCCCACTTGCTGACAGAGCTCTTGTGTGCGGCTAATGCGCCACAGTTCTGCCTGTTGACTCCACAGAAAAGAGGCTTCGAAAGGATAATGAAAGGAGTGCTGTGTCGTTCCCCAGGACAACATAATTGAGCTTTGTTCAATGCCCCAGTCTCCCAATACACCTTCACTGTCTTGTTTTTGATGAGCCCCCACCCCTCCCTTCTCATAGAAGTGCCCAGACCGCATGCTGCTTATTTAACCTAGCCTCCATAGTGTGGTTCAGTAACCCAGCATGTGATGTTCACCAAAAAACAAGATTGATCCTCAAAACAAGGCAGGGATTTATTGATGGCATCAGGCAAGAAGTGTAAAGACCATTTAGGGTGTCTTTGATAATTTCATGCAACAGGGCTTGAAAATACAATCATTCTGTTCCAAAATCTTTTATAAAGGCTTCTAAGGAAGCATCTTAACTGGAATGAAATCTTATTAGTGGCCAATTCGTAGCAATTAACATTATCAGAAACTCCATGCCCCTGAAATGTATTAGTTTGCCGGTAGCATGTTGCTAAGCTAACAGTGCAATGCCAAAGTGATGGACATCTTTAGAATGCTCCCTGAAAGCTATTTCCAGATAGTACAGTGCAACTCCTATCTACTTGAATTTGGAAAGACCGAAATCTCCAAAACAGTTGGTCAAGATTACAATAAAATATCATATTTCAAATCAGCAGTAAAATCTAAGCACACTGGAATCATACATTGTGTTCCTTTACCTTAGATTAGAAATTGTCCAGGCTTGTATATCTAATGTGTGTGTGCAGGCTTTAGAGATGATTGACAGCTGATGTCTGTGTCTGAAATTAATTTGGCATTTTTACCTGTAAGGTGGACTTCCTTTCTACATCAGTTGACTGTTGGGTGCTTAGAGCTTCTTGATTGGGCATTCCCATTTTTACCATTCATTTTAATAGAAGTGGCCCGTCTCTGCTAAATAGTCTCCGGCAATACTCAAAATTGGGTGTTTCTCTTTGCTATGAATGTGTTCTCATTCTTGTGAAAATCTGTCTTTTCTAACTACCTTGAAAGAGTGAACTCTGAAGACGTAAAACACATCTATGCAAGTTTTGAGATGTGCTGCGATATGTAGATTCAACAACCTCATAACTGTTTTCTTATTTGGAAGTGGGTTATGACGTCAAATATGTCCACAAGAATGTAAGAACACAAAAAGAATGAACATTGAGAAACAGCCTTAGTCTCAGCCTCAGACGGCACGCCCACAGAACGCCCACATCCTTTCTCAAACCATCTGATACATATAGCACACTGTGGAGGTGAGGGCATGGTCGAGTGTTTGTCTGGAAAGGGAGTAAGCGGTAAGGGTTCTCACCTAAGATGTATTGCTGGTAATTGCTTATTTCTGTGTTCACCGTGAGAGATGGAGGAATTAAAAAGGCACAGTCCTCAGAGTGTGCGACGAGAGAGTGAGACACCTGAAGCTGTGTGTGTTGCCACTCAACGATAGACTGAAGCTTCTATGTTACACCTTATGCGAACATGTTTTATTTTTTGTGCATTAATAAAAAGTGACATTCCTGAGTTGGAATCGCCATCACCCGCTTCCTCATTCCATTGAACTGTTAAACTGGTGCCGAAGCCCGGGACACAAGGAAGAAGGATAAACTGCCATGGAGTCATCGCCGCTAGATGGAGTCTTCAGGTCCCTGGCCAGCATCCACCAAGCCCTTCTGGACCTAAGCATGGAGCGTTTTGAGGCACTCCTTCAGGCCAAGGAGGATGACCAGCAGGTGCTGCGGAACCTAGAACCCCAGGAGAGGGCGGCCGCCACCTTTTCCCCTGCAGCAGCAAACCCTCACATGTTGCTCACAAATATGGGGCCTCAAGATGATCTGGAGGCCTACCTCAAGTTCTTTGAGCTCACAGACAAAAACCTGAGATGGCCACAGGAGCACTGGGCAGTGCATCTTCTAGCGCTGCTGACCATGGATGTCCAGATCATGGCACAACAACTTCCGGTTACTGACCTCCTGGAATACACGTTGTTGAAGTCAATCCTGCAACGGGTCAGCTGCAGCCCAGAAGAAAACCGCCAGCTCATCCACTGCTTGATGCTGAGCGAGGTTGGCCACCCGTTTGCCTTTGCTCAACAGCTCTGACACCTGCCAGTGGTGGGTTCTGGCTAGGGAGAACCGCGACGCTGACAACTTGATCAACTTGGTGAAGCTGAAGCAGTTCGTCTCCCAGCTGCCGAAGGGGACAGCTAAGTGGGTCCAGTGCTACCAGCTGGCTTTGCTGGACGAAGTGGTCCAGCTGGTGTAAGACCATCTGGCAGCGTATACGGGGGCGGCATGCCCCATGCCCTTCCCGCCTGTTGTCTCATCCTCAGCTCTCTCTCTCCCCCCTCCATTCTGACTCATGTTGTAATCAAACATCCATTCATCAATGCTTTGTTCAAAATGGGGCTTTGAATGCAAATAATCATGTAAGGGTGAAGTGTGTGCATGGGAATATTCAGGATTATCCTGTAGTGACTGTCACAATAATGTTCCGGGGACAAAAGCATAATGTTGAGGTGGTGGTTAGTCCTTGCCTCACCCATCCACTAATTTTGGGAACTAATTGGCTGGCTTTTCGATTATTATTAAAGGAGTTGTGTGTGGATGGGTCCTGTAAGAAAGTGAGTCTGTTTGAGGTGGGGAAAGTGCTGGCTGGGGGGGGTGTGGCCTGGGCCATCTGTGTCTGCTCTGCATCAGGCTGGCACCAGGGATGGGGAGTTGCCATCCTCTCCCACCCTATAGAGGATTTCCCTCTAGAGTGGCCACTAGATGAAACCCCAAAACACGCATTTGACAAAATGATAATGATTTATGATCAGTGCATTTAGCCGGGCATCGCACTCGCATATCCATATTTTTCAATTGTAAAAGATCGGTTTTATAGAGTGACACAGGATGCTCTGACAAATGAAAATACAATCCAGTTGTTGGTACCAAAGAGCCAGCGGGAATGTTATTTCAGGTGGCTCATCATAATCAAATGGCAGGTCACAGGGGAAAGTACTAAACTGTCTCTTTGCCTATATTCCAATCATGAAAAAAGGAATGAAAAAGATCTTGAAACAAAGGCCAGCTGGTGAATCTGCCGACCGCACCAAAAGCACCAATGCGCCCCCTCACATTGATTGAGGTCCCCTTTGTACAAATTGGCATAGACCTTATCGGGCCATTAGAATGGACAGCATGCGTGTATCACATTGCGTTAGTCCCCTCTGCGCAACATCTCAGCACATAGTGTTGCGGAGGCACTCTTCAGAATTATCACCCATATGGTGATTCCGAAAGAAATCCTCACTGATCAGGGCACTGCTTTTATTTCATGTACACTATGCAAGCTGTATGAATTATTGGTAAATAAATTGATTAGGACAAGCGTGTACCATCCACAAATGGAAGGCTTGGTCGAACGATTTAATCAGACCAATACAATAAAGAATATGATTTGTAAATTCATGCATGAAGATGCACTGAATTGGGATGTAACACAGATCAAATTTGTAGGCAAGGAAGAGGCGAGAAACCGGCTTGACAAATAACTAAAGGTTTAATGTAAAACTCAAAAGACAAACACATAAAAGGACGAACGTCCGTAATTGAGCTCTATCTCTCGATCGCCGTCTGCGAGTGGCCTTTATCCCTCTTGACGGCTTAATTAGCCTAATACGGGACCGGGCATGCGTAATCACGCGCCGGTCCCGCCCTCCACCGTGCCACATGGGATAAGTGGCTCGAATCCCTGTTATATGCAGTGTGAAATGTCCTGCAAGCCTCTGCTGTGTTTTTCCTGTTTGAATTGTTATATGGGCTTAAGCTCTGTGGCATGTTAGATGTCATGAAGGAAAATTGGGTGGAGGGAACTTCACAGAGCAAAAATTATATTCAATAAGTTCTTGAACTGAGAGCAAAACTCCACACACTGGTAGACTATCACAGGAGAATTTACTACAGGTGCAAGAACGGCAGTCCTGGTTGTATAACAAGGTAGCTCGGCTACGGGAGTTTGCACATTGAGATAAGTTACTTGTATTGCTGCCCTCATCAAGCTCAAAATTACTCGTGAAGTGGCAAGGGCCCTTTGCGGTCTCATGGCGTGTGAGGGAAGTCGATTATGAGGTAGTGCATATGGATCGGGGCAGGGCACATCAGATTTACCACCTCTACTTCCTAAAACCATGGAGCAAGGCAATTCCCATATCCATGCGACGTGTTTTGGAGAGGGAGGAGCTCGGACCGGAGTTGAATACAAAAGTCAATCAGTTCACCCTGGTCCCATGTGGAGACCACCTCTCACCAGCACAACGTACGGAGCTTGCCAGGTTGCAAAATTATTTTTCGGATGTGTTCTTGCACTAATATCATAGAACGCCACATCGACCACACCACATACCCCCGGGGTAGTGGTACTTAGTTGTACATACCGCCTACCCAAAAAAAATAAACCAGTAGTATGGGAAGAATTAAAGGCTATGCTTTATATGGGGGTAATAGAAGAATCTCACAGTGATTGGGCTACCCTGGTGGTTCTGGCTCCTAAGAGCGATCACTCTGTGTGTATTATAGGAGTCAACACGATGTAAAAATTGTATGTGTATCCGATACCTCGTATTCACAAACTGCGGCGCGGCATGCTTTTATTCGACACTGAATTTAGCAAAGGTACATTGGCAGATCCCCTTAACGCCAATGTCCTGTGAAAAAAAAACGGCCTTCTCTACATGTTTGGTTCACACCAATTTATGACCCTTCCGTTCGGATTCATGCATTTGTATCTGGCACTCCAGCCGTTTAAGTTCAAGGTGGTCCACAGACCGGTGGTGCAGATTGCTGTTGCGGACTATCCAAATAAATATCCAAATAATTTTTCTCCCCATGTCGGTCTTTTATTATGGTAATTCGTCTCAGGTAACCCGCCCCTAAACATCCCGTTATGACAAAAACGACTGTGATTGGTCACTTAACATCTCAGTTAGATGACTTTTCCTGTCTAATGGGCGGTATAGCCCCAGACCTATACTGCAGTCATTGGTCTGGCTATGTGAGACTATACTCAAATAAGCATGAAAATACATTGCTTACTCATATGTTGGGAATCATAGTTAATTTGAATTCAATTTATCTTTACTTTTTAAACAGTGTTAAATTAATTCTAAATATATTGATAATCAACAGCCATCTCGGGATTGGTTTGTTTCACTGAGCTCATCACAATGCATTAGCTTTTATGTGAAGGATGCATGCGATGCTGCCTTAGTATTTGGCCAAAAAAAGGAATATCGGTAGGCAGCATAATCACACTGCCTACCTTTTACAACAGCCTTCACTATGATGCCTTAATATATTGCCGATGTAGGCAGCTCAATAGGTTTTGGAACGGAGACAGTATCTTGGCATCTATTGGGAAACAAAGGTTTTGAAAGGTTTTGATTGCCTGGCATCTTGTTCTCATTCACACATTTTGATGTAAAATTATGTGTATCCTTATCTGTCAAGTTGTTGGTGAAATCTATGTCTGTTAATCTGTTTGTGTGTATTGTGGAAAAAGCCCTTTCTGGTTTGTAATATAGGTAGCCACCCTCGACTCCCTCTGTCTGTGTCTCTCTTTCAGCACTACTCATCTATGCTTAGCACGAGTTTGCAGTATGTGTGAGTGTGGCTGGAATTCATATGAATGTCTCGCTGCAGGGAGAGAGGGCCGAGTCATTGATATGTACAGGAGGACTCCTGATAAACAGCTCGCACCGCTGAGAATTACCCAGCCATTTGATATATTCCAATCATGAAAAAAGGGAATGAAAAAAGATCTTGAAACAAAGGATGGACATAAAGACGGGGTTGGTAAACAGTTTGAAAGACTGGCAGTACTATGTAATTTTCTGTCAGTCAAAATAATATATTCAAGCACAATTGTATCTTATAGAGCGTAACCACATTGTGTGTGTGTGTGTGAGAGAGAGAGAGAGAGAGAGAGAGAGAGAAGTGGTACACGGCTCATAAATGTAGTAATGGCTTTTCATGGATGCAGTTGCTGGGGTTAAGGGTGGGCTTATCTCCAACAGCTGAAATTTGGTTGGTTTTTGTTGTTGATGCTGTCATTTTGTGTTTTTGTTTTTTTAACCATCTGATTTGCCACTGTTTACCCCATTCATTCTTAATGGGCTGGAAAAGACTGGAGAAAGGACATGCTGGTCGGCCTGGCGAACATTGCTAAAATAGAGCCGAGATACTGCAAACAGGCACTTTAGGGATGTGTCATCCCTCAGAAGCAAGACAAAAACAGATTTTCACATTTTTATTAAACATTTTTGTAATCTTATTTGATGCTCCATTTTTTTTTTTATATTCTATCATAAACAGTTTGGTTCAAAAGTAAGAGTTCACATTTAAAACCACGGATTAAAAATCTAATAAAAACCTGGAAATAAGCATAATTGTAGGTTTTTGAAAAATCATTAAACAGGAAAATCATGATGTAAAATGAATAAGAAATAGTTAAGATTCTTGTTATATTTTAAGAAAGTTGTGGTACTATGTAAAAAAAAAAAAAAGGATAATTTCCTTGCTTCAATTAAAGATGCTCAAATGCTGGGATAATGTAGATCATCAAGTTTTGCACAAACCCATACCATGCCAGCAAATTACATGAGGTCAGAAAAGAAAAAGAGGGACATACATAATGCTAAACAATTCTGAAATTCATGGTAATTCTTAAATTTAGCTTTTACTCAAATTGTTATTCAATTTTTTCTGACAATAACAATAGTGCAATTTAAAATTAGGAAAATGCTAAATTTTAAGGAAGCATTTTCTTAAGTGGACTTTAACCCCACTTTATGTTCCACATAGTCATATTTATTCATTTATATTTCAATTATAGTTACATTGTTGTAATAAAACACTTTATAGCTTTTACACTTTTTCTGTCAACTGTCCTTCGCTACAGAGGATCTTTTGAGAAGTCGATTAACAATCATCATCATTATGGTAATGCTGTGGCAGCGTCGTGTCAACACCTCCCTTAAATCTGTATTAAACTTAAGTGCAGCAGTGGATTGACTTTTTTTTCTTTCTCCATTTTACTCATTGTTGACTCCCTTTGACAAATACCTTAATCTAAGTGTGCACATGGGCTGGCATGGCTTTTAGGGAATCGTGTAGGACCCTTCTAAAAGCAGATGAATGAGTGGCATGGTTGGCTGCATGGGCCAGCTTCTCTTTTCCCAGGAACAGCCCTCAACTCTCCCATGATTCGCTCTGCATTATCATTTGTTTGGCGGGAGCTGTGGCCTAACATACGTGGCCTCTCCTGCTGCTAGGGATTGTGAAGCACGTTGCTCTTGAGCTTGAGACCTATTTCAAATCACCTGCTATTAGTGCTATGTGAGAACTATGTTAGTATTATGCAATAAAAAGTTATGGCTATTTTTTAAATGTTGGTTTATGTACACATGCAGACAGATGCCTTAGTCCATTGCATCTTATGCAAATGCATTTTAAAGACAAAGTGTCAAGATAAAAGTAGTTGAAATGTTAAAAATGTCTAGAGAACCCTTCATTCAGTTTCATTATGTTGTGGTCCATTCAAGTTTTTTGTAACTGATTGACACAACACTGCCTTTGTCCATTGCATCTTATGCAAATTAGGGCTGGGTGATAGGACGATGTAATCGGATATCAACAATATCTTACAAAGATCCCAATGCCGATTGCGAACAGTCGATGATAGACAATATCGGGAAGTGGCAAAACCATGGATCTGGGAAGTCGGCAAAATATATTAAACCGTAGACCAGGGTGTGAAACTAGCACCCGCCATCCGCAAAAAGCGACGATGCTGAATCCAGTTCACAAGCTCCTTGTCCAAATGTATTTCATGTATGGGTAATTTTGCTCATCTACCCGCAAAAGGCAGGCGACCTGCAAGACGTCATGTGACACATGACAAGAAATGCGGTTAGTCATAAAGATATGCGCTTGAACAAACACACTATTATATTTTTAAGAACAGACAGTAGAAAAGGCATCAATGCTTGTGTCTGATTTGCTGTTTGTTCAGAGGCATGCAGCACAAGCCTGTCTCGTGAAACAAGCATATGTAAAGAGTTTTCACTCTTTTTTTTTCTCTGTTATATTGATCTGAAAACTGTTAGCAAGAATAATGTCATGAGAGGTGCTGTGAGTTAGCTTTATTTCCATGCGGTAAGCATGCATTATGATTGCAACTCCGCAGGTTCTGTAATATAAGTTTATATTAAAGAAACAAAAATGAAAGTGATTAAATCATAAAGTAATACAAGACATGTTCACCTTGAACCAAAAATTTAGTTTTCTTTTCTTTTCTTTAGGCAGCATTAACTGTATTACCAAAACCCAATACAAACACAAATTCGATAAGAACACACATTTTGGGAACACAAGGGAATTTATTAGGCTTATTTATTTAGATTATTATTGTCTTTTAAATGTATTATTGTCTTTAGTTCTTAATCTCTATTAGTAATTTTCTACCCGTTGTCATTGACAGTTGCTTGTGTGATGGCAAATGGAGCCGTTGGAAACAGTAAACTTTGTGGAGGTGACTAAATATGATTTATCCATCCATCCATCTTCAACCGCTTATCCGAAGTCTGGTCGCGGGGGCAGCAGCTTCAGCAGGGGGCCCCAAACTTTCCTTTCCCAAGCCACATTAACCAGCTCTGACTGGGGGACCCTGAGGCGTTCCCAGGCTAGTGTGGAGATGTAATCTCTCCACCTAGTCCTGGGTCTTCCCCGAGGCCTCCTCCCAGCTGGACGTGCCTGAAACACCTCCCCACGGAGGTGCCCAGGGGGCATCCTTACCAGATGCCCAAACCACCTCAACTGACTCCTTTTGACGCAAAGGAGCAGCGGCTCTACTCCGAGCTCCTCACGGATGACTGAGCTCCTCACTCCCTAAGGGAGAAGCCCGCCACCCTTCTGAGGAAGCCCATTTCGGCCGCTTGTACTCGCGACCTAGTTCTACCGGTCATGACCTTCATAGGTGAGGGTAGGAACAAAAATTGACCAGTAGATCGAGAGCTTTGCCTTCCGGCTCAGCTCTCTTTTCATGACAACGGTGCGATAGAGCAAGTGCAATACTGCCCCCGCTGCCCCGATTCTCTGGCCAACCTCCCACTCCATTGTCGCCTCACTCGTGAACAAGACCCTGAGGTACTTGAACTCCTTCACTTGGGGCAATACCTCCTTCCCTACCCGGAGTACGCACTCCATTGTTTTCCTGCTGAGAACCATGGCCTCATATTTAGAGGTGCTAATCGTCATCTCAGCCACTTCACACTCGACTGCCAAACGATCCAGTGAGAGCTGAAGGTCACGGACCGATGATGACATGAAGACTACATCATCTGCAAAAAAGCAGCGATGAGATCCCCAGCCCACTGACCCACACCCCTTCCCCATCCCGACTATGCCTCGATATCCTGTCCATGAATATCACAAACAGGATTGGTGACAAAGCGCAGCCCTAGCGGAGACCAACCCCCACATGGAACGAACTTGACTTCGTGCCGAGGACCTGAACACAGCTCTCGCTTTGGGCGTACGGGGCTTGTTTCACGAGACAGGCTTGTGCTGCATGCCTCTGAACAAACAGCAAATCAAACACAAGCATTGATGTCTTTTCTACTGTCTGTTCTTAAAAATATAATAGTGTGTTTGTTCAAGCGCATGTCTTTATGACCTAAGAAGGGACCCCCCCCCCCACCCCATACTCCCGCAGCACCTCCCAGAGTCTCTCCCGGGGGACACGGTTATACGCCTTCTCCAGATCTACAAAACACATGTAGACCAGATGAGCATACTCCCAGACCCCCTCCAGGATCCTTGCGAGAGTAAAGATCTGGTCCGTTGTTCCACGGCCAGGATGGAACACACATTGTTCCTCTTCAATCCAAGGTTCAACAATCGGCCGAACCCTCCTCTCCAGCACCTTGGAGGTAAACTTTACCAGGGAGGCTGAGAAGTGTGATACCCCTGTAGTTGGCACACTCTCTGATCCCCTTTTTGAAGAGGGGAACCACCACCCTGTTCTGCCACTCCTTAGGCACTGTCCCAGACTTCCACGCAATGTTGAAGAGGCGTTTCATCCATGACACCCCCTCCACATCCAAAGCTTTCAGCATTTCTGGTCGGATCTCATCAATCCCCTGGGCTTTGCCACTGCGGAGTTGTTTGACTACCTCAGTGACCTCCCCCAGGCAAATAGAATCTGATCCCCCATCAGTCTCCGGCTCTGCCTCTAGCATAGAGGGCGTGTTGGGGTTTAGGAGTTCTTCAAAGTGTTCCTTCCACCGGCCAATAACCTCCTCGGTTGAGGTCAACAGCACCCCATCTTTGCTGTATACAGCTTGGATGGATCCCCGTGTCCCCCTCCTAAGGTGGCAGACGGTTTTCCAGAAGCACTTTGGTGTGGACCAAAAGTCCTAATCCATGGCTTCTCCGAACTTTTCCCACACCCACTGATTTGCCTCCCTTACGGCAGAGGCTGCAGCCCTTCGGGCCTGTCGGTACCTTGCAACTGCCTCCGGAGACCTCCGTGACAACAAATCCCGGAAGGCCTCTTTCTTCAGTCGGACGGCTTCCCTGACCACCAGTGTCCACCACGGTGTTTGATGGTTACCACCCCTTGAGGCACCAAAAACCTTGAGACCGCAGCTCTCCACCGCGGGTTCAGCAATGGAAGCTTTGAACATTGCCCACTCCGGTTCAATGTCCTCAACCTCTGCAGGGATGCCTGAAAAGCTCTGCCGGAGGTGTGAGTTGAAGATCTCGCGGACAAGGGCCTCCTCCAAATGTTCCCAGTTCACCCGCACTACTCGCTTGGGCTTCCCAGGTCTGTCCAGAGTCTTTCCCCCCCCCCTGACCCAACTCACCACCAGATGGTGATCGGTTGACAGCTCCGCCCCTCTCTTCACCCAAGTGTCCAAAACATATGGCCTCAGATCCGACAACACGATTACAAAATCGATCATCGACCATCGGCCTAGGGTGCTCTGGTACCACGTACACTTATGAGCATCCTTATGTTCGAACATGGTGTTTGTTATAGATAATCCATGACTAGCACAGAAATCTAATAACAAACATCCACTCGGATTCAGATCGGGGAGGCCGTTTCTCCCAATCACGCCTTTCCAGGTGTCCCTGTCATTTCCCACGTGCGCGTTGAAGTCACCCAGCATCACTATGGAGTTCCCTACTGGGGCCCTATTCAGGACTCCATTTAGGGTCTCCAAAAAGGCTGAATACTCTGAACTGCTGTTCGGTGAATATTCACAGACAACAGTCAGAGGTTTTCCCCCCACAACCCATAGGCGTATGGAGGCAACCCTCTCGTCCACCGGGGTAAACTCCAACGTAGCGGCGCTCAGCCTGGGACTCGTGAGTATCCCCACACCCGCCCGTCGCCTCGCACCCCGGGAAACTCAAGAGAAGAATAGATAATAAATATGATTTATGTGATCACTTTATTGCTTTTTTTGTTTAGTTTAAAGTGCAATTTGAATTTAGAAATGTCTTTTTGTTTTTGTTTTTGTGTTAATTACATTTTAAAAGAGAAAAATTAATAAAGCAAAAATATTCACCTACTCTGGGCAGCTGGGTTGATGATCTAATCGTATATCGCGCTACTTTTTAGGCAATTGTCACAATAATATTTTTTACATATCGCCCAGACCTAATGCAAATCCTTTTTAAAGGCTGCCTGTCAAAATAAAAATAGTTGAAATATTAAAAATGTCTCGAGACCCCTGCATTCGATTCCATTATGTTGTGATCCATCCAACTGTTTTTAAATTGATTGACATTACTTTAAATCAGCCTAATTATATAGGGCTTTCTTAAGACCAACTAGTCAATCAGATGAACTATCGACTAGTTTATGATGAAATTATGCTGATTTGTGCAATTTATTGAGGGGATTTGAATGCAAATGTTAAGTGTACTCCATGTCATCTCTCGCAGGTAAATGTCATGTTTTGGCATGTTTTTGACTCTGCCGCTGTTTGCGCTGCTCTTTAGACCCTAGAGAGGAATATTGTTTTTCAGGTTTCCGTCCTGCTAAGCAGGCCACACTGACAGGGGAACTCCTGGCTATGATGTACGACCCAGGGTCCACTCTAGAGTGAGAAAGTTCAGATTTATATGGGCCGGGCTCTAACAGCTCAATAAAACAGGCCCGTAATCTACTCTGGTTTCAAACACGGGGCTGATTTACGAGCCAGCACACCACTCCGGCATTGAAATGAGGTGTTCAGCATATGTTTTGTTGACATAAATTTAAAATTTATTGCCGTTGTCAAAACTGACTGTTAGACAAAGTCGCTTATTAACTGAGTAAATGGCTTGAGAGTTTTATGCCTGCTTCCTTAATGACTACAGTCTGTATGTTTCAGACACACAGAGTGCCACCCCTCCCCATTCTTTTTTTTTTTATACACATCTACAGTATCTGTGGTAAAGCCAGAGCACAGCTGGTTATAGTGGCCTGAGGGAAAAAGAACTACTATAGTTCACACTCAGGAGGTGTGTGTGTTGAAAAGGAGGTGAGCTGGGGCATATATGTCCCATAAAATCTACAGAGGCTTTAACTTCTGGTTGTCCAGAAAAAATAAGTTGTAGTAAATGCAGGGGCAGGTGCCCCAACGACTTTGCTTTTACAACAGGTCTGCTGCCATGGTCCACACTGGAAGCAGGTTCAAGCACGTCATATCCAGGGTCGCCCTCACTTCCAACCACCTGTAAAAATGCACAGATAAAACTAATTACCTCCCACTGCTTTGAAGCAAACCATGGTATTGCACATAAATGTATTTCTGCTCAGCACCGAATGAACTTTTGAGACTTCGCTCAGATTGTAACCTGTAATGTACCATCGTAAATGAAAGCTAGGCTGCGACGGATAGACTTAAAGTTTTTTATAAAGACATAAATCTGGGCAACATGATTGCACGAGAAGTCGACATGTTGCTACCGAATGTACATTGTAAAAATGATGCACTTAACCTTTAAATAATGCCGTCTGCCCTTACTAAGGGTAGTGAAAGTCAGCCCTCTCTGCCCCAGGTAGCAAGTCTCTTGCTTCTGTCAGCTCTTAAATCTTCCCTCAGGGCTCGGACGGTCACTCTGACAGTATGTGCTCTCTGTCAGTCTCTAATCGTTTGAAGCACGCTCTCCTTGGACCTCAGCAGATGGACAATGGCTAGATTGAAGGCACACAAATGCCTTTAAGTGTTCCCCCTACAGTATCTCTGCATTAGCCCTGATCCCAAAGGTGCACAGACCCCTGGCTTTCCCCAGCTCCCCCTTGTGCCATGCTCGCTCACTCGCCCGCCTGTCATTTGAAGTGCCCTTTATCCTGGAAGGCGTTTACAGACCTTTTTAATTACTTGCAGCTTGCCAAAAAAGCTTTGCTGCTTCATTCTTCTCTTTGTTTGTTGGGTCTCCGAAATCCCCATCTAGAAGACAGCCATCAGGATTTTGGATGCATTGGACATTTTCTCAAGTCCTTCTTTTTCTCTTCCCAGTTCTCAAATGGTTTTCCATGGGTGTTTTTTTTTTTTTTTTTTTTTTTTTTTCTCTGTAAGGTTAACCACACTTTCTTGTTTCATAATTCTCGTCACTATTCACATGTTCTATCAAATATTGTTAATACAAAGAAAGGGGAAAAAAACTTAAAGGGTTTGTTTGATAACAAAAATATTTTTTTGTTAGTGTGCCTTTTTAAACGGTTCAACGTGGATAATCAACTTTCATTTGTAGCATAAAACCAAATGGCTTATGGATTTTAATACCATGGAAATTATACAATTTAAAGCATGTTTACTCAATGCTGGATTGTCTATGTAGTATGAATAGAAAGTAAAGACAGTACATGTGTTTTTTTCTCATTAAAGACATATACATTTGGCACTAAAGTGCAAACAATGAGCTAATTAGCACTCTGGAAACAATTACCAAATGCTGCAAGCATGCTAATAAAAACTAATTCACTTCACCACTCGTGGCAAGTTGCCAATGTTCTTGCTGTATTCTTACATTGTTATAATGGTGTTCTAACTTTGAGCGGCCCATCTCTCCACCACAACACATAAAACCACTTACCTGCTGTGACTGAGTTTCATATTCTTAACTGGTGGCTTAGACCAACCAGCCTGGGTTTGTTAATTTGCCAATGTTGACTTTTGATTGTTTATACTGGCTTATCAGTGATCAGATGCATTGGGTCTGAGGATTAGTGTGGTAGAAAAGATGCAGATGCTCTGGTTCTTTTGTTTCTGATCCTGAGAAAGACACACATGAATGTTCACTGGTTTATTTAAATCCACACATGGGTTAAGGGGTCAAATCAGACTCTGTACCACACTGCAAAAAATATTTTTCTTTATAAGTTTTCTTGTGTTGTTTTCTAGTAAAAACAAAAATATCAAAACATCCTTAAAACAAGATTAACTCTATTGAAGCATTTTTTTTCCTTGTTTTGAGCATGAACTTCACAAAAATTTGCAAAATGGTTAACAAAAATGTAAAGTAATTTAGGGTATATTGTCTGGAAATAAGTTTTGCTTCTCTAGTACACTGACATACTTTAAGAGATATTTCTTGTTCTTGGAAACCAAAACAAAAATACGGATTAAGTTTATTTATTTTTTTTAGTTTATTTATTGCAGTGCAGGTTTCAACCTTGATCCAAGAGACATGGAAACCAAAAAGGATTTGTTGATTGGATGGGCAGGATCTTTCCTCTGTATCTATCAAAGCTCAGAGAATTTATAATTTAAAAAACAAATGTTTCACTTTCTGCCTCATGAAAAGTTGACCTGTTGTTTGAAATGGAGCCTGCTGACAAATTCAGCCTGCTTTTACTGTAGAGGTTACATTTACTCTTATCTGGGTGCTTATGGCCATCTATATGTTCCTGTATAGATAAAGGGCTCCTTCGTCCCCACTATGGGACCCGTATGAATGAACAATTGGACTTTGAAACCATGTGTGCCACTGATAATTTTTGCTTTTTTTTTGGCATTTCACAACTTAGTCTAGTGACAGGGTTAAATTTTACTCGTGATCTTATAATTTGGGAATCATTAGCTAAAGTTTTTTACATCAAGTGGTTGCAGACAATGGTTTATTTCTCTCTCTCATCAGTGTAACAAACTTCACTCTACTTTTTACTCAAAACAAGGTCTCCAGTTTACGCGAAACAAGATCTCCTATCATTATTTACTCAGCATAGTGTTGTTCCGAACCCTGGTGCTCTTATTTTTTTGTCCAAGTGGAATCTTTTTTTTTTAAGAATCATTACACAGCTCTTGCTAATAATGACCGTTCTTAGTGACCAGGGTCTGTCAAGCTAAAAAAAAAAACACTATTTAAAGAAAAATAAATGGTCGATATGACTTGTGCACTATAGTCCAAGTGTTGAAGCCATACTGTAGCTTTGTTTGTGAACCCAAAGTTAAGGAGGGAAAGATTATCAGTAAAAATGCTAAAAATAATTCAGTCTGATCCTCATACAAACCTTTCATACAGATTGTCTTTTTTGAGATTTTAACAGCCCCTGATTTTAATGATCCATGGTGATTTAAAGGTCATTTTATGCCAAAAGCTGCTCAAATATTAATCAAAAACTTTTTAAAAAATTGGAGCATATGGGGCTGAAACTATGTCATGGTGAGTAAATAATGACAGAATTTTTATTTTTGGATAAACTATTCCTTTAAACACCCTCACTAGTACACCCTTCCTAGTCAGTGTAGGTGGAGCGATAACTATTATGCCATTTTGTCCATTTTAGAATGCTAATCAAATCACATAGTACAGCCAGCCACTTTGAATGCCCATTTTCTGTGTGAGTGACATAAATGGTGTTGGCTAATGTTATTTGTTTCCTATTTCTCCCTGCAGGAAGCTACACAGCGGAATGAAGACCTATGGGTGCGAGCTTTGTGGCAAACGCTTCCTAGACAGTCTGCGCCTGAGGATGCACTTGTTGTCTCATTCAGGTAACACACAATAGCATCTACACTGGCCTGTCTATATGTCTGCACATTCATATCTATGTATAGCTCCACCTGACAGAAAATAGAAGTTAAGATCCCAATAGGTAATTGCTTTCTGTGGATAATACAAAGGTAAATAGTGCAGGCCAAAGCAGTGTTTGAGCTGGCTGATCAAATCTCGCCTCAGTTAGGGCATTAGCATAAGGTATTATGGCTAATGCGTTCATTTATGAATTGGCACTATGTGAAACGATTAAAGTGTGTTAGTAGTTCTGTGTTTCTAGTTATTATTTACTAGCCTAACAGCCAAGTAATTAAATAGGCACGTAGACAATTGATGCGATTCAATCAGTTGTTTCTTAACTGGTGGTTCGCGACACAAAACATTTTTGCAGGTCTTTTCTGATTGGGATGCAGGCAGTAGGAAAAAACTGTGCTTAATGCAGATAATAAAATGCAACTAACCATATGTATAGTTAGGATGAAAAACATATAGTCTTATCAACTTTTAAAATGAAGAAGAAACCAATTTCTATTGATTTTGTTACTGACATCCAAGACTTTGCCTTCAACTACAGTCTACAGTATTTTGATGCAAATTCTCCTGTCAATTCATTGAAGCTGCCAACATAGACAGGTTGCAAGACATGCCCTTTATATGAATACATGTCAGTGTTTGATGTTAGGAAATATTTTCTTAATTTTAAAGGTAAACAATTTTAGTACTGTGTTATGTCGCCACTGATGTCCAATGTGAAATCTATGTTCTGAAGCAAAACTAGATGAAAACAACTAATTAAATAATGGGTTCATAACATTTCAAATCAAAGGTTGTATATGCACTTTTTCTGGAGACGGTAGTCTTTTCTTTGATTATTACTAAGCACGCTTATGTGGTTTATAGGAAGTCTGAAAAAGCTTTGGGACCTCCCAATGCCTCTACCTCCCTGTCTGATTGCCAAATCACACACCACAGAAGTCAAAGTTCTTACTGCACAGCAGACACACACACACACTGGTTAATGTTTCTAGATTTTTGGCCTCCTGTTGAGCACACTCTGGTTTATGATAATTAACATTACTGAGGTAATTGATTCTACAGTAATTAGGGATTAAGATTAGATTAGTTACAAAACACCACCAAATTCGGGAACCAGGGACTTTCTGCCTCACAAGGTGGGTTATTTTGATGTCAGTATCTTCATATAGTGAGATGAGATTGACTTTTTGCAGGGATGTTTTAAACCATGTCGAGAGGAGAGATGAGTGACATCTCATGCTGGGCCGCCCAATTCAAATCATGCATGACTCAGCATGGCAGAAGCTGCTCTAAGGAAACATCTAATGTTTATTTTAGAGGCTGTTCAAATCCCAAGATGTGTGTTCAATAACAGACTCTGTGGAGATATTGTAGTGCTTGCATGCTCATAATGGCGGCCCATGGAGTATGTGCCGCATAGTGACATTTATGAGAGCCATTCTATTATGAAACAAAGGGGCCAGGTCTGAATTCTGATGAATAACTCTGTTTGGTATTCCGCAGTGACCCACAGCAGACTCCTGTACTCATACAAAAGTATATTCCATGTCTTTATAGTAATCCAGAAATCTGTATGGGAGGGTGGCTTGTGCAGTTTGGATAATATGACTTTGAATATTCCTCAGCTCCAAAATCGGTTTGCATGAGACTATGAACCATGAAATGCTTTATAAAGATCTTTCTATTGTCTCTGCCTTGCTCAGAGCCTCTCCGAACAAAAGGAATAAATACCTTTTGATTCATTGTTAGTGTCTGCAGGCCATCACACTTCACCCTCTCAGAATTACAGCACAAGGTCTCCATAGTCCGCTAGCCAGTCGCCTTTGGTGAGGTGCATCTCTTCTAAAGTGTTTGTCAAGTCAAGTAATTTTTATTTGTATAACGCTTTTCACAACACATTACAGAAAATCATGCATTAACAAAAATAAAAACAAAAATTAAAACTGTATTTTCTATAATATCGGACAATGATCATTGTATAGTT
This sequence comes from Moxostoma hubbsi, assembly GCA_032164185.1. Taxonomy (NCBI): domain Eukaryota; kingdom Metazoa; phylum Chordata; class Actinopteri; order Cypriniformes; family Catostomidae; genus Moxostoma; species Moxostoma hubbsi. The sequence continues at coordinate 15,127,686 of JAVLUX010000042.1, forward strand.
TGATTCAAAATTATTGTAAAATGTGTATAGAAAATAAATAATTAAATAATAATTGTTGTCGAATCCATTTGAGCAGCTGAAAGCGTCTGTTTCAAGGAACATAAAACTCCATAAGATGTTGGTTAATGGAGAAAAATAACCTTGGGAGAAACCAGACTCACTGTGTGAGCCAGATCTCCTCTGGCTAACATCATGAATATAATGCCATTATTAGTTATTTGTGAACAGTGAAGTCATGGTTTAAAATTTGTAAATTAAGTAAGTATTAAGGTCCAGTGTTTTAAAAATAAAAATGAAAAGATTTATGAATTTATGATTTAAGATTAATGATTAATGTCTTTGAAGTCCATCCTGGATTAACTGCAGAAGTTCACATAGATGCACTGTCATTTTAAGTTGGCTGATGAAGGGTTTTGTTGACAATTAAATGATAGTTGATGTATTCCATTTCAAGAGTGTAGTCCAACACTAGACAAAGGTGATGCAGGCAGAGATCAGTGAGGTTTATCGCAGTTCAACCAGCAGGTCATTTTGGTGACGTTCTGTTGGGTCCATCCTAAGTCCAAGGTTCAGGCAGTGATATATGAAGTATCCGATGTCTTACAGTTGTAGTTGGCATCAGTTCATCCTCTGAAGTCAAAAGACTAAAGTGATGTCTGGCTAGCACCGGCTGTAGTTTGTCGTCATCTCTTAGCGACACGTAGCATTGGAGTCTGACACAAAGCTGGAATAGAGCTGGCTCTGGCAGGGATATGAATCCTGAAGTTGATACATGGAAAGAAATAGAATAATATTAGCGTAGATTCCATTCAATTTTATCCAGATTTATAGATCATGATGGATGTTTCTGGTTCTGGCAGACCAAATTTAAGCAGCCTAATTGTGAGTTGAAGGATAAATTAGGTGTATGCCTGGCTAAATAGACGAGTCTTTAGTCTAGACTTAAACTGAGTGAGTGTGCCTGCATCCCGAACAGTGTTAGGGAGACTATTCCATAGTTTAGGAGCAAGTATGAAAAGGATCTACCTCCTTTTGTGGATTTTTATATTCTTGGAATCATTAACAAGCCAGTATTTTGTGATCATAATGAACTTGACGGAATATAGCATGACAGAAGGTCACTTAAGTACTGTGGAGCTAGACCATTCAAAGCTTTGTATGTAGTTAACAGAATTTTAAAATTAATATGAAATTTAACAGGTAGCCAATGTAACGATGATAAAATTATGCTAATATGATAAGATTTATTGTTTCTTGTCAGCACTCTGTCGGCTGCATTTTGAACCAATTGAAGTTTATTTATTGAACTTGCTGGGCATCCTTCCAGTAATGCATCACAATAATCTATTCTTGAGGTCATGAGCACATGAAGGAATCTTTCATCATCAGCAACAGAAGGTATTCGTTGTAATTTAGCTATATTTGTCAGGAGGAAGAATGCTGTTATACAAACACTGGAAATTTGATTTTCAAATGACAGATTTGTATCAAATATAACACCTAAGGTCTTTGCTGGAGAAGACGATGTAGCAGTACATCCATCGAGTCTAATTATATTTTAGCTGCTTATTTTTAGAAGTTTTTGGTCTAATCATTAGTACCTCTGTTTTGTCAGAATTGAGTAGAAGGAAATTTCTGGCCATTCAATCTTTTATTTCATTGATACACTGCTAATTTGGAGAATTGTGAATTTTCATCAACTTTCTATAAAGTTGGGTATCATCGGCATATCAGTGGGCACTGATAATGTCTACAAGAGGAAGCATGTACAGTATAAGGAGAAAAGCAGAGGTTATAAAACTGATCCCTGTGGCACTCCATACTTTTGATTTGACAATTCCTCGTTTACACATACAAAGTGGTAGCAGTCTGATAAATAGGACCTAAACCATGCTAATGCAAGTTCACTAATGGCAAAATAATGCTCCAGTCTATTCAAGAGAATGTTGTGATCTATCTTGTTGAAGGCAGCACTAAGATCTAAAAGTACTAGAAAGAAATGCAGCTGCGATCAGATGATAAGAGCAAGTCATTTGAAACTCTGATAAGTGCAGTCTCTGTACTGTGATTGGGCCTAAATGCTGACTGAAATTGTTCATATATTCCATTTCTCTGTAGAAATGAACATAGTTGGGAGGACACTACCTTTTCTAGTATTTTCAACAAAAATGGTAGATTTGAAATCAGTCTGGAATTAGCCATTTCTCTAGGGTCAAGCTATGGCTTCTTAAGTAGTTTGTTAACTGCCATTTAAAAATGTATTGTGACATGTCCTAAGGATAGCAAGGAGTTAATTATATTAAGAAGAGGCTCTGAGATTACTGGGAATACCTTAAGAGCGTAGTTGGTATTGGATCTAACATGTTGTTGCTTTTGATTTTTTGAATAAGTTTTGTTAGCTCTTCATGACCATTGACAGCGAAGGATTGAAGTTGCTCGTGAGGAAAATTATGAGACACGGTTTTCTGAGGTGCTGTGGCAGTTGATTGCATAGTTCCAATTTTATTTCTGATTATTTAAATTTTATCAGTAAAGAAGTTCATGAAGTCTTAAATATTGTGCTGTGGCAGAATATCTGGTTCAGTCGATGCTTTATTCCTAACTAATTTAGCCACAGTACTGAATAAACACCTATGATTGTTGTGGTTATTTTATGAGTTTGCTAAAATATGCTGACCTGGCAGCTTGTCTGTTGCTACAGATACTATCCTTTCATGCACCGCGAAATAGATCTTATTTTGTATTCTTCCACTTGCGCTCCATTTTCCGATTGTGACCATTGTACTACGGTGTGAGGCTTTTTTCTTAAATTTTCTTTAATCGAAGATGGGGAACACTATCTAGACTGCTAGAGAAGACTGTGTATATTTTCTGTTATTTCATCAAGCTCTTCTAGAGTTGTTGGCTTACTGAGTATGTGAGACTATTCTTCCTGTCCTCCTTTTCCTCTCCTTCCTCTTCCGCATCCTCTTCTGTCTCTTCTTTTTTCTCTCTTTCATTTTCCTCCTCCTCATTTTCATTCTTCTACTCTTCCTACTCTTCCTCTTCTTTGTGTCCTTTTTCTACTCTTCTTTTTCTTCCTCTACTTCTTCATTATCCTCTTCTTCATCCTCCTCCTCTGCTACATCCTCTTCCTCTGCTTCTTCTCTTCCTCTTCTTTCGCCCTTCTCTTCTACTTTTCTTTTCCTCTTCTTTCGCAGTTTCATCTTCCTCATCATTGTCCTCCTCTTCCTCATCCTCTTCTTTCTCTTCCTCCCATTTCTTCTGATTCTTCCCCTTCTTCCTCTGCTACTCCCTCTTCCTCTGCTTCTTCTCCATCTCTTTCTAATTTTCCTCTCACCTTTCTTTTCCTCTTCTTCCTCATCTTCATCCTGTTTTTCCTCTTCTTTTTCTTCCTCTTCTTTCCACTCTTCTTTTGCTTTTTCTTCTTCCTCATCCTCCTCATCTGCTTCTCCTTTCTCTTCTTCTTTCACTTTTCTCTTAATTTTCACCTCTCTCTTCTTCCTCATTCATCTTTCACATTTTCTTATTTTCTTATCTACCTCCTCCTCTTATTTTTCCACTTCGTCCTCCTTCCACTTCCTCCTCTTCATCTTTTTTCTTCCACTTTTTCCTCTTCTTTTTCTACTTCTTCTTCTTCTAATTCTTCTACTACCACTACTACTAAGGCTTGGTAAATTTGGAGCATTTACATATGAGCCAAAATTCTGACAGAGGTGTGAAAATTTCCTTTTAGAGGGAGTGTATGGGATTTAATGACCAGATCTGCACAAGAAGTGGCCAAGCTTTGGCCATGTCCATTTAGATCTTGGCCACCATCAGTTCCTGTTTTCCCTCCTCATTTACGTCACTCTTGTAAGGTTATGCCAAAACAAAGAAATGGCAGTACTAACAATGATAGCAGTTTTTCTTTTAAAAGAGCATGAGAACCAGACATAATTCCTTAAGATCTTTACCAAAGAACCAGCCCCAGACAGCTTCCCTTAACAGCCAGAATAAGCATGCATTGTGAAGCAGCTTATTTTTAGGGCATCAAAACAAAACACAAAAAACCCAGAACAAAACAATTTTAACGTTCATATGCTCAGCGCAATGCTAACCTGGATTTTTTATTTTTTTTTGCAGTGTGACTCTAGAGAGCTTCACTCTTGTGTAACGCTCAAGAAATGCTTTTATAGACAGAGACAGTGGAAGAGAGGCAGAGACATGGCACAGCTCTTTGATTATAATTTTTTTATATTTTTTTAGCTTTATTCTTTCAGTGAAAACATTCTGTTTTTATCCTTCCTGATCCGAGCGGTTTGATTTTTATCAGCTCTCACAACAGTGACACCAAGCAAGTGGCTTTGCCCTCCACCACCTCCTCCGCTCCCTTGTCTTCAGGATAAGGTGGTAAGGAATGGTATTAGTTATGCTGTGTGTATTATGGTGTACCGTTTCACTCGTCCACCCCCTTCCGTGCTCACTCTCCTCGGCTGGTGCACGCCTTCTCTGTTTGTTTCATTGTGGTCTTGGCGGGGTGCCAGTCTGGGCCGCCTGCCACAGCCCACAGTACAGTATGTACAGTTAATCTCACGGCAGTTTTTTCCCCTCTTTTTTTTTTAAATTATTGTCTGACAGCAGTGGTTGTGGCTGCAGTTTTTCAGGGGTTTGTAAGGCATAGAGGTGGAGTTTGTTGTTGTGTGGTGCTGTGAGCAGGTTTGGTGGAAGTGGACTGTGGAGAGAAGCTGATAATGGAATAGCGCGTGCATGTGTATATCCTCAGGTTCAGGTCAACATGGTCTGGAAGCTGCAGTGTAGCGAGGGAGCACAGCATTGAAGAAAAAATTAAAAATTAAAAAATGACTCAGCCTTTTGGAGAACGTCTTGGCTTTTAGTGTTATGTGAGCTTCCCTTGTGACTTCAAAGAGTGCAGAACTTGGTCTGGGTAGGCTAGCCAAGGGACATATTTTGATCCATTTTTGAAAGGCGAGGCAAAGATTATGGTGGGATTATCAACATAGGCTTTTCAGCATTTAATATCTGGATTTTTAATTTAAATCAGGGTTTCTCAACCGGTGGGTCGCGACCCACAAGTGGGTCGTTGATAATTCTGTAGGGGGTCGCAAGACTTCAGTGTTCACTAGCACAGCCAATCAGTGGGCTTCACAATAGGCTCATTGCAATACGTGCAAGTGCAACAAAATAATCCGTTAGTAAACGCATTGGCGGCTCAATCGGACTAAAAAGCCTTAACACCTAATCATATAAACGCGCACAGATTGAAACAAAAGTTGTGCATGTAAACATAGCCAGTCCTCCAACGAATCTGATTTTCGAATGTCTTACTTCATTATTGCCGTGGCTTCTAACGCTGTATTTCAACTATCCTATCAAAATAATTTATTATTGCCGCGAAAGGCTCTTATTGGACAAGGTCCTACTCTATTTACATAATGTTACACACACTAGCCCTACCTGCTATGTCAGACCTTATTATTAAATTATACGCAGCCACGGCCTGTTAGCTTGACAAAATGCATCCGTTTTTTAAAAGAAAAAAAGCAGAGAAAGAGAATTGTCCGGGAACACCTGACCAGATTAACACAGAAATTCTCTGATTATTTCCCCAACGACCGAAGAGTTGGGAATGCGTGGATTCGCGATCCTTTTTCAGTAGATCCAAGTGATGTGGATGTTGTACTCCCCATTAATTTGCAAACAAAGTTAGTGGAACTTGCATCTGACGGCAGCCTGCAGCTTGCTTTTCGCAAAACAGACCTGAGCTCATTCTGGATTCAAACCAGACACGAATATCCTGAACTTGCAGAACGTGCAACGAAGTTTCTCTTGCCATTTAGCACTACCTATCTTTGCGAGTCAGGATTTTCAACAGTGACTGCAACGAAAACAAAAAGCAGGAATAGGCTGACAACAGCTAGTTTGTGTGCGACACTACAATTTCCCAAATTCCACCGCGTCTGGATATGATTATTTCAGAGCGGCAGTCTCAAGTGTCACATTAACGTGAGTAAAAAAAATCAGTTTGCCTCATAGTAATGTCTATTGAAAATTTTTCTGTGTTTTTGTGAAATTAATTATAATAAACATAGGCCTACGGAGTAGTAGCCTATATCTAAGAGGCATTTCAGTTATTGAATTATTTCCAGCCTTAGTGGGTCGTATGACTGGCATACGAAAAAAAAGTGGGTCGCAGTAGGCAAAAGGTTGAGAAACCCTGATTTAAATGATTATTCTGTAGCTATAGTGTACCTGTCTGTAGATGTTTCATCATCTCTGCCCGTAGTCTCGCACATAGCATCTCAAACAAAATTATATATCTATCTATTGTTTCTACCTTGTAAACACAACTTTGTGGACTAATAAACAACTCTGCATACCATTACTCCTGGAAGTTGCGTTAAGTCTGCCAGTCAGATTAGCTTGCAAGATCAAAAAGTTTGCAATATGCATCAGATGGTTAGGTGGGCGGGCCATCTGAGGCCATGCGCAATTCTCCAGACAAACAAAGGTCAAAACTTGGTGACGTAACCAACAGCTGACATGAAATTAAACCATTTCTTCTCTTCCTATCTGTTTGAATGATGCTGGGTGAATTGAACTGTCTACACACATGCATACACATATACACACACTTGGGAACAGTGTGAACACTCATTAGCAAGCTGAAGTGCCTGGTCCAGGCTGATTAAGTCTGCGTGCTATTCTCCAGAGGGCCCAGCCAGTGGACCTCACTTGACTTCATTAGCTCTGTAGATTGAGACAGGGCTAACACAGCAGGACCCCTTCCACACTATCCAACACTTTGTCCAGGCCAGCATTGGGGAGTAACAGTACCAAAGCTGCTAACTACACTCAATTTTTAGTAGCCTGACAGTAGCTCAGCTGGTTTAAAAACATTGTAGTTTTTTCAGTAGCAAGCTGTTTTAGTAGCTGTTTGAGTAGCTGTGGATTGTGACTTGACTTCCCTCTCTCATGCTTTATGTAGCTTTTGAAATGTCTGATTCATTTTAGTGAATTGGTTTGTTCAAATGAATCAGTTCAGAAAAAGTTTCATTCGATTTTATTTTATTGAATGTATTTGTGTAAATTGTTCTTTGCTGTCACTCAGATCCTTGTTGTGTTTGTGCTGGATAAATACTGATCTGATTGTAAAAATAAATAGTAGAATATGCTAATTATGTGTTGCTATCTTAAATACTTCTAAATGGAATTTCCTATTTTATTTAAGTTATTTATTTATTATAACTTGTAGGCATTGCTTATGTGTAGTTTAAATGCTTCAAATGATTTGCTTTAAGCCTGGCAAGCTACACTTTCAAAGTAGCTTTCCCAACACTTGTCCAGAAAACCACCTCAGCGTGCACTTTACCATTACTAACCATAAGATACATTTATGCAACTATGTCAGTGGTTGTTTTGGTAAAAGTTCCTTAACAATCTCCGTAACATAGTCGTTTAGAAGTATGGAAATCATTTTCTTGGCTATTGTGATCTGTTGCTTTCAAGTTGTCTTCCAAGCACATGGGCTTTTCTTCTTTTTATGACAGTGAATTAGCAGCTTCATGCATTTATGTTTGTGTAACTTGGCCTGCAGGCTGTTCTTTAGCTCCATTGTTGCCGAGCTATAATCTGTGTTTTGGAGGAGTTTTTGTCAGCCCTTTGCACATCGGTTTCCTGGTTCATGTCCTCAGCCGCATGTGGTGACACTGTGTTTAGGCAGGAAATATTTATTTGGAGCAATTCTCAGATATATTTCCTTGTTCTTCATGTTGAAAAAAGTTTTTATACAATTTATTTCTCACCCTAACATAATCTGAACTCGAGTTCTGTGTCTGTCTCGAGTGTGTGTGTGTATTAAGGCCTATTTATACTTATTCGTCGAACCTACGACATAGGCTACGTGTAGCTGCTGCAGTTAAGACGTAGCCTATGCCATAGCCTGATGTGCACCTCTCCCAAAATGTAACAATGCATCCCGTCAACGCATACCATAGCAGTTGTAATTGGTCCGCTTTGTAACCAGAGAACATCCCCCAGGATGACAAAAACATATCTGAGATAGCGTCACATTTTCTTATTTTAAGATATATGCATAATATAACATTGTATTTGACTCGGGAGCATTGTTTTAATGGAGAGTATCTGCTGTTTATATGTTATGTTTGTTTCATGAAGTTTCAAGCTAAAACAACAAAAAGACTGTTTACAACTCATAAACTGCTTTTTCCACAGGGCTTTTACACACACGCATATATATCATGGTATGTGAGTGGCACAATATAGTGTATTTGTTGTAGAACTTTCAGAACTGTACAATGTTTGGACCATTTGTTTGACAGTATGGTCTACAGTCAATAATTATATTTTATAATTAATCAGTTATGAAAATGGAACACTTCTAATTTATCCACAAATAAAAAGCACCTGTTAAGTGTTGTTTACACTGCATAAATGCATTGTAAAGTCCAGCTACTTATCTTTAAAACTACACCCATTTTGAGTTGAAGTGTGTATTTAATGAATTTGAGTATTATTATATTTTGCGCCATGCAGCATCAAAAGTATACTTAAATATTTATTATTAAAGTGACCCAAGAGCAAGCATTCAGTATATACCTGATTTATTTTCTCTCTGAATGCCAGACAAATATCGTTTCCTAAATCTCACCATGTTTTACATACAAAACCCTAACACATTTTTAATGCTACAATAATTAAATAAATCATTTTGAATATAAAAATTGCATTGCTTTATTTATAACATGTGCAATTGTTTCAGAAATAAAGGCATTTTCTCTTAATATACTACGATTTTGACTGTGTACTCGCAGAACAAAGCCAACACACAGAACGCAGAACTATAAATGCAAACCGCCTACGACGTAGGTTTAACACAGAAGTATATGTTTTGCTTTACATAGCCAGCTGGTTTTCAACTGGTGGGCCCTGACCCAAAATGGTTTGCAGGCCAGTTCTGATAGGGACTTGGACAGCAGCAGAAAGACAATGGTAAATGTTAATAATAAAATTATTTAAATTAAAAGCAAAATGAAAGTAATAAAACGTTGACACACTCTGCAAATTGAAGTTGCATCCAAAGTAGTTTTTGAATCATTCTTCTTTTAAGGACATTTTGTTTTCCGTCGTAAGATAAACATTTATGTTACTGTGCTGAGTCACCACTTGATATCTAATGCAAAATCTGGGTACTGAAACTACATTTGAGAACCACTGATATAGACAGCTGAGGCAGAGAGCATTAAAAAATGTGAGGCATGTGAGGAAGTGGAAAAGAGAATACGTAAAGAGCATTTCCCCCTGTCTCTCTCTCTCTCTCTCCTCTCTCTCTCTGTCTCTCTCTCTCTATCTCCTCTCTCTGTGTCTGTCTGTGTGTCTTTGTCAGAGGCAGTGAGCATCAGGCTCCCACAGTCTGGCCTCTCGCCAGCACTTCCCTCATAGTGATGACATCATCAGCTGCCGGCAGGTCTGGATGTTCTGCCAACATTCCAGAGCGTTTATGATTGCTCGCAGATGTGTGTCCGGGAACATACTGTACCAAACCAGAAATTAATGAAACTTGACTGCGTTCCAAGCCACATATTCCAAAATAGAGAGCCGGCAAATAGGACGGGAGGAGAAGAGGGGGTGGCATGGAAGAAAGGGCTCTATATAAAGAGTGGGGGGGGGGGGGGGGGTAGAGGTAAAGCGCTCATGTAAATTCTTCACAGCAGCTGATAAAGCCCCATCTCTCCCACCCTCCTCTACCATTTCCTCCCTCACTCCTGTACATTAGTCGGGGGATGACGGCTGCATGGATAAATGGCCTGAGCTTCTGTTTGGCTGCGTGCCCTAAATTCTCTCTGGTGGTTTAAACCCATAATACTTTCCCTGACCTGTTGATGTACATTAATTCCCCATTTAAAGCAGCGTTTGAATTATGTGCCATATAAATCTCCTCTGTTAAGGTCCAGGAGAATAATTAGGCACGGGGGTAATGGCTCTGTAATTGTTTGACAAGTTTACATCCCATCAAAACACTGTCAAGAGTTTATTTCCATGATGCTCTGTATGACAGATTGCTATTCTCTGCCTGGATGTGCTAGATAAAATATACGTGTTTAATGTTTTTAGTCAGGAACAGGAAATCACTACACTTGTCTGTGTTTGCGGCATTCCTGACATGCAATCAGTCTGTGTGTTGCTCAGCGAAACAGCGGTTTATCCTGCTTTTGCTTAATTTGGAACTATTTTCATTAGCGGTGCAGAAATAGACAAAATAATTGAACATTTTGTGTCTAAAATCTAAGTTACTCGATATTAATTTCTAGTTTATAGATCTGTTGTATAAAAGCAATATCACTTTCGCAATTTTGCTGTTGTGTGGCTTTCATATCACAGTATTACATTTGCCATTTTGTGGTGTTTTATTACATTCTATAGCATTATAAAAAAAAAAAAATTGCGACTGCGTTTTTGTTGTTACTGAAATACACACTAGCTCTGTCAGGCCTCATTTGGAATAATTCACAATACTCCCTGCGCCATTCTCTGGAAAAGAAGCTGAAAAATGGCAACATAATTACTTTTTTTTTTTTTCACTGTATAACTGTTCCATTTAAGGGTGCTTGTTTCATTGCTCTCCCTCTTTTCATTTCAACCATCATCTTGTTAACATTTTTCGATTAAAACATGGAATAAGCTCACAGCAGCCATAATACCCTGTAAAAGATCCTGATCTTAGTCCTTTGTTGTTGGGTATTGCAGCTTTAAATCCCTTTGGTTGCTAAGTAGCAAGTGCCCCTCTGCTCTAATGGGCTGATTTGGTATTCAGCTCAATGCCGGGTCTTATTTTTGTATGCGAGACGACATGTTTTGATGGAGGGTGATTGCAGCATCGTCTGGAGGCTGTTTGGGAGTTTTATGGGCTGTACAGTACACCGTGTGCCTTCTAAAAAAGAGCACAGGTGATTGAATTTTGGATTTGCTTCATCATTTCTCTCCTCTGAGCAGCCTCTGTCAAAAAGGGGAGCGTAGCTGGAAGGGCACAGATTAATTTGTTCTGCTGGAAATGAGAGTAAAACACACACACAACATGTGTGCACACAACAAGCAGTCTAAAAAATACAGCAGAGCTACACAGGCACAACTACTGGAGGAAATGCATTTAGTTCCTGTGTGCTGCTCGCAATACTGTCATAATGGATGGACGGCTGTGAATTGAAATGATGCCACTATTCCATGAATGCTGAATGTTGCGAATTTGGCGGGAATGTCTGGTATAGTGCACTTAAGGGTGATACTGTTAAGTTTTTTTTTTTTTATTATTATTATTATTATAAAGGATATAAAGGGATACTTCACCAAAACAATATTGTTCCCAGATAATACTACTTTCTGTATTTAGTGGAATACAAAAGGAGAGATTAGGCAGAATGCCTCAGTCACCACTTTCATTAGATTTTATTAACATTTTTATTTGGTGACTGTGGCTAATATTCTGCCAAACATCATCTTTTGTGTAATGCAGAAGAAAGTCATATAGATTTAGAACAATGTGTGGAATAGTTTATGATGACAGCATTTTCATTTTTGGGTGAAATAACCCTTGAAGACTGAAAAAGAGCTGTAGAAATTGTCCAAATTGCGCACAGGGTTCTTAAACCTTCACACGAAGCACCCTTTTTATGTTTTACAACAGTAACAAACATTGGACGCATTCCAGTTGGGAAAGCTGTTTTGAGCCATATCTCTGTTTTATATACGTTTATATTACGGTAAACCTTTATGGTGCAATCTCTTTCACCACACCAATTTCTTGGCTTTGTTTGCTTACATACGAGGGGGAAACAGCTTGACCTAATCAAGCTGTTGTATTTTGTCCTCACAAGATGTTACATTTCGTTGCTCATTTACAACAATGGCTAATAATTAATCACATTGCTCTTTGAAGAGGAATTCCATCCTGCAACGGCCCCTTTCTCTAAACTATAAACCTAAACTTAGTCAAGCCAAGTTTTGCGGGCATTTTAGGGCACACTGTTTTAAACCAATTTGGTGAAAGAGCTGCTATTCCAGCACCAGATTTCCAGAACTGGCAGACTCCCTGGAAAAATTCTTATGATTTGTTTGTTTATTGGGTTTTGTTTGTGTTTAAAGATCAAGGCTTTGATTTGCAGCTGTAAGCCAGTGGTTAAAATGCAGTGGTGTGGCATGTTGGTGCTGGTAGAGTGGATTGGGGGGTGCTGGAGAGTAATGGGGGGGATGTAAGGGGAGGCTAAATTTAAATTGTAATTGGCCGACTTCCACAAGCTTGCGGGCATTTTAATGAGTCATAATAACTTCATTTAAAACCAGCTGAGCAGAAAATAGATTGGAGAGGAGCCTGTGGCCAGTATGGATTTGTTTTGTTTTTTCCTCTTTTCTTTCATCTGTGAAGCCGTACCCGGTCTGCCAGGCCTGATGGGCCGCTAAGCAGACAGACATCCTTTGTGGATTTATCATATCACTGTCCACTTTGCATTCAGATCATATTCTGACTTTTCGCTCCAGTTCCAAGCCTTATGTTTCTTATGAAAAGCTGAGCACTCAGACAGTGTACCCATTCATGATGAGTGTACCCATTCTGAATTCATTAAAATAAACAGCTCCTGTCTTGTTGCAAAAATTGGTAAAGTCAGGGTTTCCACGGTCATGGAAAACCTGAAAATATCAGGGAGTTTTAAAATTGTGATTTTCAGGCCTGGAAAAGTCATTGATATTAATAAAATCTTAAAATTTCATGGACATTTCTAGAGTAAAGCTTGGAAGATATATAGATTTTTTTCAAATAATCACGATCTTCATTTAACCCCGCCTTTCGCCCAATGTTAGCTGGGATAGGCTCCAGCCCCCCGCGACCCTGTACGCAGGATAAGCGGTTGACGATGGATGGATGGATGGACGATCTTCATTTAAACAATCACTATATCGATTCTTAAAATTCCAAGATCGATCTTTTACTTTTTCTTTAAAGTTTACTTCAGTTTTGCTCGTGTTGATTATTTTATCTGTTAAATAGATAGCAATTGAACTGCATAGTTTGGGCCTGTTGTTAATTTTTTTTTAATTCATATTTAGAAGGATCCCTGTATTAATAACAGCATTAGCTATGAGAGAATTTCTTTCAAATTTAAGGATAATGGATGTTATAGCTGAAATATACCCAAATGAGTCAAAATTGGAATTGAATTTAGACCTTGTGAATCCGAATCAAATCAAATCTGGAAATCTGTATCGACACCAGGCCGTATTCAATAGTGAGTAATAATTTTTTCTAGCTATGCTCAACTCTAAAAAAGTTAATTGGCGCTCTGTAAGTACAATCTCTATAAAAAATATTTTAGTACAAATCCTTATACAGTAATTATTGCAATACATTGTTCAGAAGTGTGGAACCTTATGTAATTTACTACAAAATTCCCTCTGATAATTCAATAATGCTGTAGTGTTTTCCTAAATGGCCTTTTTCTACAATTTTACAAAGTGGAAGTATAAAGCAATTGGTCCATATAACACACATAGGTCTATAAATGAGATGTTATTTATGAAGTGGCATTAAAGAAAACAGTCTTTTATATGTGAGGACAGTAAGTGCATCTCCTCTCTGACTGTGATTTTTAGATTAAGATTAAGAGGGTCATCTGCTGCCGCAGTTAAAATAAATAGTGTAATGTGTTGGCACCCTCTCTGCCAGTCCAATTGAGTTTGAGTGAAGCGAGCAGGTACACCTCTACAGCGGAGGCTTCATGCATACTGCTGCATGCTAAGAAGGACCCTCTACCGTGAGACACACACATTCAAACCCAATGCGCGCACACAGACAGTACTGTTGAAATCCTTCAGTGCCGCCACCCACTGAAGCCTTACCTGGCCTTTATCTCGGCTGAGGCCATGAAGACAGAGTGTGTGCTCTCGTGTGATAAATGCCTGCATTCTGCTTTATCCCATTCAAACGCATTCGTTTCCGCCTGCCTCACTCTCCCCCTCAGGGGTTGTCTTATTTGAGACCTTCACATCTTCACATATTCCTCCATGTATAGACGTGTACAGCATGTGAATGATATATGAATGAGTATGGCAGTGGTGGTTTTTTTATTTTAAAACACGTTAATGTCTAATGCCCCCCTAGCCCTCACAAAAAAGGTCTGAAAAGCCGAACTGCTGAAGAAATCAGGGTATTCCTTTATATATTTAGGGGTCAATACAAAATGAAGAGTTTTGTTGCAAGTATGTCGAGTATATGATGGATAGTGATCTAAATGTTTTCCAAACACAACAAAAATCATATTAGTACATACACCAATCAGCCGCAACATTAAAACCACCTGCCTAATATTGTGTAGGTCCCCCTCATGCCACCAAAACAGTGCCAAAAAGCATCTCAGAATGCTGTTGTGTGTGAAAATCCCAGGAGATCAGCAGTAACAGAAATACTCAAACCAGCCCACCTGGCACCAAAAATAATAAATGCAATTATCTAATAAGCCAATTGTGTGGCAGCAGTGCAGTGCATAAAATCATGCAGATACGGGACAGGAGCTTCAGTTAATGTTCACATTAAACATCAGAATGTTGAAAAAAGATTTATCTCAGTGATTTAGACCGTGGCATAATTGTTGGTGCCAGATGGGCTGGTTAGAGTATTTCTGTTACTGCTGATCTCCTGGGATTTTCACTCACAACAGTCTCTACAATTTACTCTGATTGGTGCCAAAAACATCCAGTGAGTGGCAGTTCTGTGGAAGGAAATGCTTTGTTGATGAGAGAGGTCAATGGAGAATCGCCAGACTGGTTCGAACTGACAAAGTCTACAGTAAGTCAGATAACCACTCTATACAATTGTGGTGAGAAGAATAGCATCTCAGAATGCAGATATGCGGATTGGTGCTGTTTTGGCAAAACAAGGGGGACCTACACAATATTAGGCAGGTGGTTTTAATGTTCTGGCTGATTGGTGTATACATACCAATGCAAATACATTGGTATATACGCATGTACAGTTGTGGCCAAAAATATTGGCACCCTTGGTAAATATGAGAAAAGAAGGCTGTGAGTAATATATTCTTATTGTTTATCCTTTTGGGCTTTCATTCAAAATTTTCACAAATATCTATCCTCAAATAGATGTAAAACAATTCCAAACACATCACAAGTTTTATTAAAAAAAAAACACCCTTGTATTCAATACATTTTGCAACCTCCCTTTGTCAAGATAACAGCTCTGAGACTTATCCTATAATGCCTAATGAGGTTGAGAGCACATGGCAAGAGATCTGAGACCATTCCTCCATACAGAATCTCTCCAGACCTTCAAATTCAGAGGTCCACTCTGGTGCACTCTCCTCTTCAGTCCTCTATGCGGTTCAGGACAGGGGACTGGGATGGCCATTGCAGAACCATGATTTTGTGGAACTATCTTTGTGTTGATGTGTGTTTTGGATCATTGTCTTGCTGGAAGATCCAACCAAAGCCCATTTTATGCTTTCTGGCAGAGGCAATCGGGTTTAGATTTGTATCAGTTCGTATTTGATAGAGTCCATGATCCCATGGATCCGAAAAAGATGTCCTGAACCTCTGGCATAAAAACAGCCCAACAATGTTAAAGAGCCACCACCATATTTAACCGTGGGCATGAGGTACTTTTCCATATGGCCACCTCTCTGTTTGCACCAAAATCATCTCTGGTGTTTGCTGCCAAAAAGCTGTATTTTTGTTTCATCTGACCATAGAACCTGGTCCCATTTGAAGTTCCAATAGAGTCTGGCAAACTGAAGATGATTGAGTTTGTTGTTGGATTAGAGCAGAGACTTTTTTCTTGAAACCCTCCCAAACATCTTGAGGTGATTGCAGTTTTGGAGACTTTCTGACCCCAAGACCCAACTAATTTCTGCAATTCTCTAGCTGTGATTCTTGGAGAATTTTTGGCCACTAGAACCATCCACCCCATGCGTGAAGACGATATAGACACGTGTTCACTTTCAGGCCGATTCGTATCATCTCCAGTTGATTGGCACATCTTAATTATTGCCCTGATTGTGGAAATGGGCATTTTCAATGCTTTGGCTATTTTATTATAGCCTTTTCCCATTTTGTGATGCTCAACAACCTTTTGCTCCACATGATAACTTTATTATTTGGTCTTATGCATTGTGATTGATGATTAAGGGAATTTGGCCTGTTTGTTACCTCATATTTATACCCATGTAAAACAGGAAGTCATAGCTGAACAATTTAATGTTCCTTGTCACCAAGGTGTACTAAAAGATTTAAAATATATATATTCAGATATTTTTTTACTCATAAGAATTTCTAGGGGTTCCAATAATTGTGGCAAAAATGTTGTGGAGAAAAAATATTTAATTATGAGATTTTTACCCCATTTCTATTAGTTTGCTTTAAATAAAGGTTAGCGTTTGTGAATATTTTGGATGAAATATCAAAAAGATGAACAATAAAGACAAAATAAAAATGAAATTTCTTTCACAGCCTTCTTTGCTCAGTTTTACCAAGGGTGCCTATATTTTTGGCCACAACTGTATATTTGTTGGTCAGTATAATACAAAGAGTAAGAATGTATATTCTGCATGATATTTGATTTGTTTAGGTGTAATAGTTATTAAAGTAAATACACTGTAAGGCTATTCAAATTTTGAATAGCATTAGCTTGGATGATTGCTTTAGGAAACTTTTATATTTATATTTGTATATTTACATTGTATATATATTTTATATTATGTATATGCACACGTGCATTTGTGGGTCAGTTCAAATTAAACCGTATCTATGCAAGTGTGTACAGTAAATGCTGGATGATATATGATTTGTTTTTCATGTAACAGCAATAAAAGTAAATACTCTCTAAGGCATATTTTTATTGCATTGCTTTAGCTCAGACGATTGCTTTGGGAAACTTTTAGATCAATTTCTTAGCACAGATTAAAAAGCCATGAATCCCATTTATGTAAGAGCTCCCTTATGAAATGCTCTTTGAAACTTCCATATTTTGGCTGAAGAGAGAATCAGACGCTAAGCAAAGATCTGCCGATGGCGCTTTCATGTAAAAAAAAAAAAGAAAAAAAAAAGAAGATAAAAGCAGTCCCATCTGGTAGTAGCCAGGACACACAAGGGTTGCTTTTATGCTATCCATTCCACTGGGAGGTTCAACATGAAAAGCAGCCGTGGATATTGTGTTATTAATGTTGCAAACACGTCTGTGGATCAGAATACTAATACTGGGCTGTCCAAACAATTTCAGCACTGAAGAAAAAAACACCTCTATCTCAGGCACTTTGAAAACCGCCTATGGTCATGAGTAATGTTTAATAAGCACAGGGCAAAGCCTTCTTAGACACAAAAAAAAAAATCTATCTGGAAAAAAATGTAAATGTTATAAGATTATATGACTGTCTCTAGAACCATTACCAATAGAGGAGCTTGTAGTTTAAATTCCTGCAAATTTGTGTCTGTTTCGTTGGTTGAGCTCAATTGCAGCTAGTGTATGTATATCACTGTCCTATCTAGCAGCTTGTTATAGTGAATTTGCAGAAATTGTGCGTATACAGAAGTAGAGCGAGAGAAGGTGGAGAGGAAGTCAGTGGATCTGGAACGAGTGCAAGGATGTCATAAAAAGTTTTTAGTGAGGAAGTTAAAAGGGGTGTCGCAGAGTCAACGTTTGTGAACGAAAGAAGTTTACTGAAGTAACTCCTTTTTTCCTCTTTTTATTTTGCCATCACCCTCTTTCTCTTCCCCTTTCCTTATTTTTGTCAAGGAAGGTTCCTGCTCTGTTAAACTGTTTTTTTAATGTTTTTTTAACATTATAAAAAGAGAGATCATGTTCTGTTGGTGTCAACTGGGACATAGTGTTAGTAACCATTCTTTATTTTGAAGTTTTTGAAGTAAAGCAATAAATCAATTAGCCACTGCATTGCAGTGATTTTACCACAGGTATTCCTGCATACAAAGGAAAGCTTAGTAAAATCATTGTAATGCACACACTTGAGTGGATTTTAGAATATGACAGCAACAGCAGTGGCATAAAAGACACCAGTTTTCACTAAACAGTTACATTTATTATTAATAATAATCAGAATAAACACATTTTCTGCCAAGTAATGTAGTGCATTAGCCTAAGTTTGTATTGTTTGTGGTTGCAAAGCAATGGAGCAACTTTGCACATAAAAAAAATTATGCAATTCCGGATGCGTGTTGTCATTTTACAATAGATTTCAACGTGGCTCATCCAGTCAGAATTCAGATTCAATAGATTTATAAAACAAGAAATAAACACGTTGCTTATGAAGTGTTCACTATTTTCTTTTCTTTTTTCCAGTTTTGATTAACTATCCTGACTCATAATTGAGATTCCAAAAATGATTTGGAATCAAATTATAAACAAATATGTAAATCACTGCACCTGAGCACAGTTAAACAGTGTGGTTCCAGCATTTCCTGTTGTTTTTTGGTTGGACTTATTATCTCTGCACTGTACCGAGTGCAGTTGTGTCTGTTGGCTCACTGCTGTGCCTTGCTGGCTTTGGCTTAGATACCTTCTGTGAGTCAGTACTGTGCTTGCATAGTTCTTTAGGAAAAAATGGAAATCTTAACAACATCAATCACAGGGCTATGTTAAGTGTGGAACAGTTTAATAATGGCCCGTACTGTGTGGCTGTGTCCCAGTTGCTGTCCTCCAGGTCATTGTGTAGCCTTCTGCCCCACCCCCCGTCCTCCTGACCTGGGCTTAATAAACTAGAGAGTGCCTTTTGACAACGTGTGACTTGAAAGCAGGAAATAATGGGCACTAAATGTTAAATCTTTACAGGTTATTGACCTGTGGAGCATACATGGTCTCTGTTAACTATGTACAGCCCCTCTCTGATGGCCTAGCACTTCTCTGCTGCTCTTTCGTCCATTTATACTATGAAGCTAAAAAATTTAAATAAAAGGTTTATGGACACCACCTTCTAATAAACGTTTTGTCTATTTCAGCTGCACACATTACTTCTAACAGGTGCATAAAATTAAGTATATCGAAAGCAATGCCTCATTGCACAAAGCAAGGACCATCAAGAAATGGTTTACAAGAAATGGAGTCTGGTTTAGAAGAGCTTGACTGGCCTTCACAAAGCCAGACTCGAACATCATTGAACATCTTTTGGATCAAATGGAGAGCCAACTGTGAGCTCTACCCAATCACCCCACATCAATACCTGACCTCACTAATGCTTTTTTTTGTCTGAATGGACAAAAATCCCTTTATCCATGTTCCAACATCTAGTGGAAAGTAATCCCAGAAGACTGGAAGCTTTTAGAGCATCAAAGAGAAGACCAACTCCTCATTTAATGCTCATGATTTTGAAATTGAATGTTCAATAAGCACCTTTGAGTGTGGTGTTCAGTTGTCCACATACTTTTTTCCATATAGTGAATTTCAGGAGCTGGATTCATGACAGGCAAATAAGAAAATAGTAGAAGCTGCCTCCCACTGCTCTGTTCACAGCAGTAAAGTCATATACAGCACTATAAAGATGACTCAATTGTCGCATCCAATGGTTGGTTGAAGTTTTGTGGGTCGTTTGGGGAAATGGTTCACCAATTGGACAGGCTCTCATGTTCTCCTGTGATAAATAAAAGAGAGCTGAAAGTATTGCTCTGCTTTCAGCCAACCTCACAGATATTGATCTGTCCTGCAAAGTTGGAAGCAGATCACACTTGCCCTTTCATGCCTTATGAGAAAGCTAACTACTCAAGAAGCACTTTACTTTTTCAAAAGCCCACATTCCAAGGTTTGTTAGTATTCACAATTGTAAAATTGTTAATATTCCAGCTACAATTTTATATCATACTATTTACAGTAGCTCCAAATAGTACTTGGACACTTGGTCACACTGGAAAAATTTATTTGCATTATATAAAAAAATATCAAACCAAGTGACATTTATATGATGTATATGAAATGGCACCAATACACTTTTGATGCTAGAAATTTCACAAATAGATGTTTGTTAGGTTTCATCTTATAGTATTGTTAAAAAAAATCGAAAAATTAAAATGAAGACACTTTCCAGTTGTCAAACATTAGTGGAACATGTAAATAATTTGTGTTGAACTATACCTGTGGATATTCTGCTAGAAACTGATTTAAAGAAATATTCTGGGTTCAATACAAGTAAAATGACAATACAAATAAACTCAATCGACAGCATTTGCAGCATAATGTTGATTACCACAAAAAATGTATTTGGATTTATCCATCCCATTCATACAAAATCGGTTTACAGTGATGCACTTACAATGGAAGTGAATGGGGGCCAATCCGTAAAAGTTAAAATACTCACTGTTCAAAAGTTTAGCCACAAGACATAAACAATATATGTGTTGACATGATTTTAGTGTGATAAAATTGCTTACTAACCTTTTCTGTGTAAAGTTATAGCCAGTTGTAGAACTTCTTTGCCATGATGATGTGATGTCAACAAACTCTAAAAGGATTGTAATATAAATCAATTTAAATCACTCTACAGCTCAAATAATACACGTTTTAAAAGAAGAATGAATGTATGTGCTTTTATAAAATTTTAAGCTTCACATTTAAAATGTGTCTTTTAAACCCTCCAAAAATTTCGCCCCATTAACTTTGATGTTTGGTTTTTAAAGAAAAAGACGGACAAGTCAAAATAATTTTTGGTGACAATGGACATTATGCCACAAATGCAGTTGCTTGTGCTTAACTTGTATTGAACCCAGAATATTCCTTTAAGTCCACTAAAAGTCATCTTGAGATCAATTGGTTAAAAGTATTTAAGTAATTGCAAGAATGGCAGAGTAAAAAGTAAAGTTAGTTCTGAGAAAAAAGCTGTAGCATAATTTATATTCAGATTAGCATCTTTTGTTTGCAGGTAGACATGCTTAGATATGTTTTATATCTAATGCAATGACTTTTAGACATTTTGAAGTGTTACCTCAGTATTTAAAAAGTATCCAAGTACTTTTTGCAGCCACTGTATACTTGCCTGCTGTAGATATACAGCAACCAAAGTCACCTTTAAATGCCCGCCCATCTCAAACAGTGGCTGCTGGTTTTGGTGGCGTCTTAAACAGAACTAAACTGTGGTGAAATGCCAGTGAGATGCTGGAGGCCTCCACTCATTTCCTGCTACTTCACACCAGGCTAACCCTTGTTGTTCCTCCCCAGCCCAGCTCCTGTTCCCTCCACTTCTGAAAGCCCTTTGTCCTCTTACTATTCCATCAAGAAAGCTGCCCAGAGTCATTATTTTAGGGTCCATGGCCTTAAGAAAAAAGAGAGGCGAGAAAGGAAGAGGAAAACATATGGAACCTTTCACCTTTTGTTGCAGGAGAAGTTGTAGCCTGCTGCTCACTGGGGATATACTCCAACATTTTCCTGTTAGTCTTGTTTGCTTTGTTTCTGTATGTTGATTGCACATGGAGCCTTCAAAAATCCCAGACACTGCAATGGCATCTGTCTTTGCCTTGCTGATAAGTCTTCAATAGATTTTTATTCATCTGCCATTTACTCACCCCTACATTGTTCTAAACCCAAACATTCCCTATTGAGATACACACTTTGTCTTGTACATTATGATTTTTCACACAAATCTTGAAGCTGATCAAAAAGAAAAGACCAAGGACAACTTATATATTATATTCCTCTGTGAACTGAAATGCCCTGAGTCTATCTGGGGCGAGAGAGCTGAAATGACCGCAATGTACAACGAGAAAGTGAGAAGAAATAGAGGAGAGAATGTGACCTGTCCAACAGATGAATCTGTGGGTAAAATGGATTAAATGATTTAGAAGGCAAAACACAAGTGAACGAATGTGCAACATTGTGCTCATTTTTAGCACATAAATTTAGAAGCGTCTTTGAAGTGAAATTGTGTTTAGCAAGTCAATATTTGTCTGCTTTGGTGTGCCCCACAACGTCCTCTGTCTGTGCACCAGACCATGAAGCTATCAGAAAAAAGGCTAGATATCCTCAAATTTAATCTCCTTTACAATTCTTTCTGTTCTCTGTGAAGGCTGTATAAATATTAACCAGCTAACTGGTCTTCATTTTCTGATAGTAGAGACTCAATTGCCCTAATCTACTGTGTGTAAATCAAATACGTGCTGCTCTTTTCTCTGTGGATGTGTTTGTTTATGGATAAACCCAAGGTGGGATACACAAGTCTGAGACCTGTTTCTTTGTCACTTTGTTTGTTTTTTAAAGGTTCACTTTTTTAAAGGTGTATTTTTTTAAGATGTTGTCTTGAACTTACACTGACATCTAGGGGGGTGGATGGTCTGCACTTATATAGCGCCTTTTTAACCTTAGCGGTATTCAAAGTGCATTACACTGCGTCTCATTCACCCATTCACACACACACATTCACACACCAATGATGGCAGAGCTTTCATACAAGGTGCTAGCCTGCCATTGGGAGCAAGAACACTTCGGCACGTGGAGTCGTGGATTCGTGTGGGCTGGGAAACGAACCACCAACCTTGCGATTAGTGGACAACCCTCTCTACCACCTGAGCCACAGCCACAGCCCATTCACAGTCAGCCATGATTCATTGAATCAATGAGTGAAAGTATTCAATAACAGGGAGGTAACAGAGATATATATCGGCTGGTCATGTGATCTCAACATTGCAGTCCCCATGAGGGGACCCTCTCCATGTAGAATAAAACAGCTTTTATAAAGTTTCTCAAGTGAGTGCTCATGATTTTATACACATCTCACAATTTCAATACATTTCTTTAGAAGTAAAACTGAAGAATGTAAAAATGTATTATAATATATATCTAAGCTTCTGCAATTTTTCTATGTCACTAATGAAATGAAAGACATTTTGTGACATTTACCATGTTAAGTCCTTTGTATGAAATGTAAGATTCCTTACTTACATTAAAACACACAAGCTCTTTGGAACATTCTCAAATCATGCTGGATAACATGAATACAGTTACAAATATGTGCAGGAATGTGCAAAAGTCTGAAAATCTGGTATTTGTATATTTATTTATTTTATCATTTAAACCTGGACATTTCAAGATTTTCAAAGATTTAAAACAAAGTAGGGGTGAAGGATATAAAAGTAATTTTATATCACGATAATTATATATATCATGATAGAGTAAAAGTTTTCTTGAAAATCAATATAAAATATGAAATATGAAATAACCATATTATAATGCCTATTTTTGGAAACTCAAGTGAATTAAATAGGCTACTTTATGAATGGAACCTACTACTACTATACTACCTATAGAATTTTAACTGGAAAAACATAAAAGTAAAAAAACTCAACTTGTTTTTAAAAATCAACCTAACCAAAATGCTAAATGATTAAACATTTCTGTCTGATTTTATTATTATTATTTGTAGCATATATTATAAACTTTCTTCAAGAAACTCAAGATCTTCTTAAAGCAATGCAACAAAGAAAATAATACATACAGAAAGTTAAAAAAATAAAGAAATAAAAAAATAGTGACCGAGTTAATGCAGAGCTCATCTTTTGGCTTTATAATATTCTTTTGCGTGCTTAATTTTGAGGTGGTAAAACAAATTGATTGTATACGAGTGATTATTGTTGTGTGACACAGTTTGCAGATTACGTTTTTCAGCTCTGTGTCAGCTTTTGTAAACCCACAGCACAGATATCGCTGCTTTTTTAATAATAAGCTCCATTTTCTTGACTTGTTTGGGAGATGTCCCATTCTGTGGAGAGGTCTTTCTCCATTAGGGCTAAGTTTTCATGGGTAAAAAAATTGAGTAGCACGGGGGATCCCGCTCTGCGCTCTCCTGTCTATGGAGCACAAATATCTGGAAGCCTGCTTGACTCGCATGCACTTGCAGGCTCCAGAGATGGCGGACGCCACACTCATGTGAAACACAGATGAGCATGTCAGATGAGAAGCATACAGTATGTAGCGATTTTGAAACACCAATCACAAGATGAATATAATTGAATTTGTTTGGGAATGAAAATACTTTCAATCGACACTTTATATCATCGCCATGATATGTATCATCATATCGCCCAGCCCTTTAACAAAGTTAGAATGGAAAATGAAGAAAATACTATATGTTTATGATTTCTAGATCACAAATCAAATTCAAGAAAATTGACGATGACAACAATGACAATGTTAACTCCATACAAAAGCACAGATTTCTTTGCTTCCACTGAAGCAAACAAGATGCTCTTTGAAACATTATCAGGTCATACAAGCATAACATGAATTATCAGGATTTCCACCTGTGAAGCACATGCTGCCATTAAAGCAAAAATTAGACATACAAAACACAATTCATATAAATTTAATTTTACATACACTGGCGGACCGAAGTTCGGAATAATGTACAGATTTCGCTGTTTCGGAAGGACATTGGTTCTTTAATTCACCAAAGTGGTATTCGACTGAACACAAAGTATAGTCAGGACATCACTGATGTAAAAAAAACATCACTATTTAAAAAAAGTCATTTTTGATCAAATCTAGAGAGGCCCCATTTCCAGCAGCCATCACTCCAACATCTGATCCTTGAGTAATCATGATAAATTGATTATTTGGTTCTAGAAAATCACTTGCCATTATATCAAACACTGCTGAAAGCTATTTGATTCATTAAATGAAGCTTAACATTGTCTTTGTGTTTGTTTTTAAGTTGCCACAGTATGCAATATACTGACATGTCTTAAGGTCAATTTTAGGTAAAAAATGTCAAAAAAGAAACCGGTTTCACTAGAAACTCATCAGTCAATCATTGTTTAGAGGATTGAAGGCTATACAATGCTTGAAATTGCCAAAAACTGAAGGATTCATGCAAAGGTGTACACTACAATCTTCAAAGACAAAGGACAACTGGCTCAAACAAGGGATGTGGAGATGTGGAAGGCCAGATGTACAACTGCATTTACATTTATGCATTTGGCAGATTCTTTTATCCAAAATGACTTACAGTGCACTTATTACAGGGACAATTCCCCCAGAGCAAACTGGAGTTAAGTGTCTTACTCAAAGACACAATGGTGGTTGCTGTGAGGATCGAACTGACAACCTTCTGCTTAATAGTTTAGTGCTTTAGCCCACTATGCTACCACCACTCCATAAACTAAAATATAATAATAATAAATATACATAAACCAACTAAACAAGAGGATAAGTACATTAGAGTCTCTAGTTTGAGAAATAGATGCCTCACGTGTCCTCAGCTGACAGCTTCATTGAATTCTACCCGCTCAACACCTGTTTCATGTACAACAGTAAAGAGAAGACTCAGGGGTGCAGTCCTTATGGGAAGAATTGTAAAGAAAAAGCCACTTTTGAAAAAAAAGAAAGATTACAGTTGGCAAAGAAACAGACATTGGACAACAGATGATTGGAAAAAAAGAGTGTTATGGATCTTAACCCCATTGAGCTTTTGTGGGATCATCTAGACTGTAAGGTGCGTGAGAAGTGCCCGTCAAGACAGCCACATCTATGGCAAGTGCTACAAGAAGTGTGGGGTGAAATGTCACCTGAGTTTCTAGAATGCCAAAGATCTGCGAATCCATTATTGCTGCACGTGGAGGATTTTTTGAGAACTCTTTGAAGTAGTTTTAAGAAGTTCTGAAAAAAAAATTCAAATTGTAATAGTAATTTTTCACGTTATTAATGTCATTACTATACATTGTGATGAGTTGAATGCTACTCTGGTGAATATAAGTACCATTTTCTTTCCATAAGAGCAAAATCTGTACATTATTGCAAACTTTTAGCCACCAGTGTAAATTAAACTTTTCAAACAAATAGTTAAAACTAAAATTATAATTTGTATTGAAAAGTATTATATTAAATTAAAAAAAGAGTGAAATAATGTTTTTTGGGCTTGTGTGTGTTTCCATCAGTGCAACAGCGGGATAGTGTGTACACAAACATATTCATGCTTGCGTGCATCCACGTTGTCTTTTTTTGTGTTGTTGTTGTTGTTTTTTTGTTTTGTTTTTTAAAAAGTGGAATCTGGCAGACTCTTAGAATTTTTGTCTTGGTTGATAAAAAATTGCTCTGCCTGCTGTGCACATCTAGTCAAGAGAGGGAACACACAGTTCCTGGCTGTCCATTCCAATTGGCAGTCTCCGTACTGTTCTGTGACTGATAAGAGGATAGTGTAAATAAAACTGTACAGCACAGCTTGTTAGCGCTAAAGGAAAGAGAGAGAGCATGCTGTCTGCACACATTGTTCTAACGGCACTGTGCTTTTTCTCCTTTTGCATTGAATTGTTTTTTTGTTTTGTTTTTTGCTTCTTTTTTTTTTTTTTTGTACTGACTGTGCGGTCTTATATAACACATTTGTTTAGGCTCAACGAACAGAAAGGGTTTGTTTTTTGTTTGTGCTGTATTTGTCTACTTATGTTCCCTCATCGGAGCAGCGAGGAGGGGGGCTTCTGATCAGAGTGTGTGATGAGAATCCACATTTATAGCATTAGACAATTTGCTTGTTCACAGGTTTTTCTATTACAGCTGTGTCCCAGTATCACTCTCTTCAGGGGCTCATCAACAAAGGCTGCTGGGTAATCTGATGCTCAGTGTTTGCTGCTGCTCTCTGTTCTGACTACTCTTCTCGTAAAGGCTCCAGTTACACTCACCGTTTAATTCATGTGCATACGCACACAAAGCAACGCTGTTCTCCCAAACACGAGTGATCAACAGGCCATCCTCTTTAGAAATAGTAAATCAGGGTGTCAGTTGTGCAATATGCTCTAGGACGGGAAGTGAAAAAGGAACAGGCCCGTGGCACGTGGCATCTCTCCTCCACTTGTTGGGAGCCACAGTTATGTAAAGGCCCATTATGTCAGGTTTGCCATTGCTTTGGCAACTCCAAGAGCAGCTGAGGAGGGGTAGGAGGAAGTTGGAGTTGCTAGAGAGCAATTCTTTTATAGCCACAAGTTTTTTTTTTGTTTTTGTTTTTTGCTTGAGAGGCAGTTATTTCTAGCACTCGTCTTCCTCCTCTCTCTCTCTCTCTCTCTCTCTCTCTCTTTGGTGGTTGCGTGGGAGTTTTTTTTAAAGTGGGTTGATAAATCACTGCCGAATCATCTCGTTTTTGAATTAACTTTTTTTGGGGCAATATTTGGCAGTTGATTTTCAGGGGCTTTTACCTTTTATGTGGACATAATTCATATAATATATTGCTTTAAATAATTAGAATAATTAATCAAATTTAAATTTAAGTTTTCAATTTCAGTGGTATTTTTGTCACTTTCTATGGCATTTTGGCCCCTGAGCTATTCTGTGAGGAAGGCATTTTTTTCCCACACTTTTGTTTGTCATTGTTAACAAGAAAGTCACTATTGATCAAAGAGTGAAGCTAGAATTTATCACTTTAATTCCATGACTTTTGCTGGGCTTGGAAGCACGTTCCTGCTGGGTAGCTGGTTGTTGTCACCCCCTGTGAGATAATGACCTGCTTCAATAAGCTGCCGTTTATGTTGCGGTTGGGGTTTTTAAGGTCTGGCTTCTTCCTTTTTGCTCTTAATGTGGTGATCAATGCCCTGCTGGCTTTCCATCTCTGGCTTCTTTAGTACTTTGACTTTTTTGCTCCATGGCCAGATGTGAGACCTGCTCCAGCTCTGTAGACCAGACACAATGTGCTGGTTGATAATAGAGCCTAACAGTTTATCTAAAGGGATAGTTCATCCAAAAATACAAATTCTCTCATCATTTACTCTCACTCATGCCATCTCATGCTCTGTTGGTCCATACAAGGCAAGAGAATGGTTATTTACCTTTGTAGCTCCAAAAAGAGATAAATTCAACATAAGTAATCCAACAGACTCCAGTGGGGTAGTCCATGTCTTCTGAAGCAGTCTGGTTTGTTTTGGGTGAGAACACACCAAAATAGAACTCCTTTTTTACTGTACATCTTGCCATTGCAGTCTCTAGGCATGATCATGATTTCAAGCATGATTACACTTTCTAGTGTATGCATGCGCAGAGTGATAGATGGCACTATATGAAGTGTTATCGAGCTTGAAATCATGATCTCCAAGGAGACTGCTGTCAATTGTACAGTGACAAATTTGATATATTTTGGTCTGTTCTCTCCCAAAACGAACTTTTGACAATGACTTATCTTCAGAAGACTTTGATTAAACCATTGAAGTCTTAGGGATTATGTTTATGCTGACCTTATCTGTTATTTGGAGCTTCAAAGACCTGACCTCCATTCACTTGCATTGTATGGATTTGTTTGTGTTCTGCAGAAGAAAGAAATTCATGCACATCTTAGATGTCATGAGGGTAGGTAAATTAGAATTAATATTTTGGGGTGAACTAACCATTCAATGGTGCAGTGTGTAATTTTTGTGCTACAAGCAGCACCAATTGGAATTTTTAATGGAAAAGTTGTTTTAAAATTTGTTTACAAACAGGTTTTCCCAAATGCTCCTACTTCCCAATGCCTCATATAATTGGTTGAGTTAGAACTTCACATGCTGACCGCTGAAACAAATAAAGCAATAGTTTGAAACTGAAACATATTTTTTAGGGAAAGTCAAATTGTTGCTTAATTATATTTGTCTCTGTACATAAAATACTAAAGGAGAAATTTTTTAACATTGAAAAATTACTGTGCTTTTATTTTTCCACCAATTCCTGGAGGCTAGATATTTAATGGTTGACATTTGAATCAATTTAATATTGCACAACTGAAGCAACCAGCTGTATTTGTAAAAGCTAGAAATCAGAGGATCTTCTATTATAGTTCCTCTTTATTTGCAACATTAAGTGACACGATTTGACAACAGGTATCAGTAATTTTTGACTTCATGAGCAATTCTGAGAAACTTGTTTGTGCCACATACAAAAGTTTATTGCTGTGTGGCATCATTTCCTCCTTTATAAAGGGTACAGTATGTGTTGTAACTTTACAGTGATTGTGAAAGGATATTTGGTTGTTCTCCATCACAGCTTTTTTCATCTGAGATATAACGTCCTATTTTTCTTGTAAGCGATATGACATAAAGATACAAACCCAAGAGCGTTGACATTCCTTCACAAACATTAAAAGCTCAGTCACATCTTTGATTAAAGCGAAAAATTAAATCAACAAAAATATGTCCAGGTGATGTTACATCACAAAGTAAAATATAAATCAATAAGAAAATGAAGATTCACTCAGAATCTAGAAGACCTCCCCTCTCACAGGCTCCAGACTGCCATTGGATCTTTGTTTCTAACAATGTGCAACCTTCACTCATGTATCCTCCACTCCCAACACATAATGAAATACAGCATGTGCACACCCAGAATGATGTTGATTGAAGAATAACTGTTGTTTTTTTCTTCTTGCAGCTGGTGAGAAAGCCATCGTCTGTGATCAGTGTGGAGCTCAGTTTCAGAAGGAAGACGCTCTAGAGGCCCACCGACAGATCCACACAGGTGTGCCAGATACAAAAACACTCAAGCAACCCTTGTTCATGTGTGGTCTGCTACTGCATAATACCTGGCCAAGGATCCGTCATTGAGGGCTAACATCCTTTGCAGGACAATTAATGTCTAAATGTCATTGCATTAGATTGCACTTTAAAATATCAAGTGAAGTGGCATCTACAGACAAATGATTCAAGAACTTTTGAGGGCCATTTTTGTGAATAACATGATTTGGCAATTACAAAATACAAACCAAAACCAGTTTTCTGTTCATTTTGTTGAATATATCTATTGTTTTGAAGTTGAAACCCAGCTTGGAAGGTGTGCTTATTCTAGCTTTCTAAAATTAATTACACTTGCTTTGATGCTTTGTTATCTAATGCATAGACATAAAGACATTGTATGTGTGATGTAAGCAGTGTGGAGTGTAATTGGATTACTGTAATATAATTACTTTTAAAGGTAGTGTAACTCATATTTTAAATTCTTGTAATCAGATTATAGTTACTGAATTTAAATACTTTTTTTACTTTAAAGTACTTGGGTGACAAATATTCCTAAAAAAAAATATTAGACAGTGTCCTTGTTATACATATTGCATGTAATGACTATAGTAATAACAGTGAATTATGCATTGTTACAAGCAAGTAACCCTAAACCAAACCCTAAACCTATAGGAAGGACATTTTGTTAATTAATATTACTCCGTACTTAAATGTGTAAATACACTGGAAGAAGGACACCGTAAAATACAGTGTAACCAGTTTAGGTTTGTATCTGTTCATGTGACAAAATTATCTGTCTCTGTATTCGGATAGAGCCTGATGTAGGCAGGGCTTAACCAGAAATGTTTCTAAACTAAATGAAACATACATTTTTAAATGTTACGCTTATATTTATAGTTTATATAAATAAAATTGTTTAAACAATTTTAAATAAAATGTATATAGTGCCTTTCTAGAGCTCAAGAACACTTAACATTCTCAAATTTAGCAGTTTGAAGAAGATGAAAAAAGACGGAGCATGTTTCAGTTTCTTCGTTTTACATGAGCAGCAATATTCAGAATAGATGAATGGTCTGTGGTGCATTTAAACCTTTATGGAGCATTTGAACTTTTTTCAGAATAAAGTCTTAACCAAATATTTACCTTAATCGCTGATGTGGATATTAATGTGGTCAACTTTAAGAGATGGATAGATGAGCTCTGATGTGATATCATCCCTTCAGGTCAGGAATTTAACATCACACTCAGGCTTAGGGTAAAAATGAATACATGGGAATCGTTGACAAGAACCAGATGCGCACAATAAACAAACTTGAGTTGAGACCGCGCCCTTCCAATCTGAAATCACATTGTGCGCATTTTCATTCATAAAGTTTTCATTTTAGAAATATTGGCTTTACAGAGCCATACATTTGTTGTAGTTTTGAATATGTTTATTTAAAATGTCACTTTATCCTTGTGCCTCTTTGATAATCATTCATACAAGTATTTTTTTCTGTTATTCGGATGAATCCGTTATTCGTTTTGAAGTCATTATTCGTGCTTTTCCAAGTAAGGTATTTGGCTTCGGGTACATCCCTAGTAACCATTTATGTGTAATAAGATTAAAAAGTGAATCCATATGTTCATGTGTATGTCTGTTTGCATTTCTGTGACAGCTGAAGAGTATGCAACATGTCCGACAGTGACATTGAAAATAGACATTATTTAGAATTTGTTGAATTTGTTGAGTGGTAAACAGAACAGGTAAAACAAAACATGATTCAAAAACATGGATTCAAGTGTCCCCACCCAAAAATTACATGCATGCCTCTTGTCATCTCACAGAGGGAAATTATTGTTTGTGAGTACTAGGACAGCCGTGGTCAAACTTAGTTAAGCTTGTTTGTTTATTAGGTGCATTCAAAACAATGTTTTGGCATGGAAGGAAGGCCTCTCTGGTTTCCACCTTGGCTTACGTTCTTAGTGGCAACCCGAGAGGGGAATGTGCTCGTGTGCATTTTACCCTGGTTTGATGACCTCGTCTGGACAGAAAAAGAGAAAGGAGGAGGGAGAGTTTGAGCTGTGCTGATGCATGTGCCATGCTATGACTCTTCACTTTCCAGACAGGCCTTGCTATCTGCCCTTGGGAGGATGTTCCAGCACAAATGTGTGCATACACACGCAAAATTGTCTAGCACTCCACTGCATAAAAGTCTGTCTCACATAGATCACTTTGAGCATAGAAAGCTCTGTTCTTCATGCTGCATTACATTCGTGACTGTACTCTCATTTTGTGTTTGGTCACTGGAAGAATTAATTACACCGAAAGTGGCTTTGAACCACCTTCAGTTGCAAATTGTAAGCACTAGATGCTTGAGAATGGCTTACTTGAAATGTACTGTGAGTAGTGCAGTATTTGTTAAATTAAACCTTTCATGTGCTTCATGCCTACAGTAGTATGTAGGCCATAGATAGCAAGGTATCTTTGACACTAGGTGTAGGGCTTATAAATAAGTTCCCCATCCCAGAACTCTTTGGCTGCACTTTGTGTTATTTGATAGACATGAGTAAAGAGTTTGTCATTGCCCTGCTGACTGGTCCTTCAGAGAGCCTTGACCAATATGAGCCTGTTGTAAAGAGGGGTTAAACAGGGCTAACATTCAGAGAAAGGCATACCAGTGGAAAAGCCTGACTAAAAATAGAATTGGAGTTTGGAGTAAAAAAAATGGGCAGTGAGACTTGTCTTCCTGCCAGGGACCTGAACAGCATTGAGGCCAGCCTCCCCTGTGCCTACCAGGCTTATATTTTAAATGTGCTATAACGCATGACTAGTTTGATAAGCAGTTTTTTTTCCACAGTCCCTCAATATGCTCACCCATATGCTTCATTTTCTCTGCCCAGATAGACTTGAAATGGGTCTTAAGGTCTGAGCTTTTTTTGAATTGTTTTTGTTCCTGAACTCTAGCCATGACAGACATCAACATTTGTAATGTGCGAGGGAGGGTTATTATCCAATTTGCCCTTTTATTTTATTTAGTTTTCGTGTTCTGACTGTTAGTTTAGATTGTTTTGTTTTTTTTCTAGTTTTCGATTATTTTTTGCATTTCAGTACATTTCGTTTTTGTATTTTAGGGATGCTAAAGTTAATGCACTTCCTGGTGTCATTTAAATATGTTTAACTTCATAAACTTTCTCAGGACTGTCTTGTGATATCGCTATCTTTTAGCATTTTCATTTTTAACACTTAAATGCATGGGAATTCTGCCAAACACTCTTAAATATTTGAGTCTTAACAGGGCTCCAGACTGTGACTAAAATGGTCGCAAATGCTACCAAAATTAATTGATTGCAACAATAATTTAAAATCTAGTAGCCATTGGCGACAGTCGGGTTGTGTGCATTCATATGCGGTTTCATCAGATATCATCTTGTGAGTGATTGAATATATTTTAAAATGTGCACAAGCTGTGTCTCAGGCCCCTTTTCACCCATTCTGTTTCTGATGAGCTCACAACACCGCACACAACAACAAACCCAGCGTGATTACACAAGGTGCAACATTCATTGATGCTCAAGAAGACAACACACTACTATATGCATACTCTATGTAAATATCTGTAATATAGGTTTGGAAGAGCTGTAATAAAAAAAAAAAACTATCTCTTATATTTACATAAATTATGAAAGGGGTGTGAACATTTATGAGACAGAAGGGAATGCAAACTTATTTTCTCAACTATATATAGTGTATTAAACCTCCGATTAATGGGTTATCAGCTGTCTTCCTTTTCTTCAGCTTTCTAACTTGTTTCTTAGCAGCAATCTAAATTGAGCATTTCTGTGATTTTTTTTTTTGGCAGCTAAAAACAGCCATTTGACTCATAAATGTTTCAGTTTAGGTGCCAATGGCTCCTAAGTAATTTTTTAGTCTTAAGAGATCCGGCACATATATTTATGACATATGGATCTACAAAATTCCCAAAGAGTGTACAATTTTCAAAATAATTTTAAGACAATTAGAAAATAATAAAAATGTACTTTGATATATTTTGATGTTTTATTTTTCATATGTAAAAGAGAATCCAACAAATCAGGACAAATCTAAAACTGGATCCATTACTTTTGATCTGAAATTTCATGAGACGCAACTGGTTGTCAAACACATATTAAGTTACACATAACACACAATTGACCATTGTCATGCAGAAAATCAACATGATATCATGTTTATTTGTATGAATGTAGTACTCATATATCTTTTAATAAACAAAGAAATAGATAACCTGTGATAATAAGCTTATATAGATATGAAATAATCATAAAAACTAAATTTATGGAAGTGCAAAAAAATATTTACTACATTATTACATACACCTAGGGTCTGTAATGACCCTGTACACTTCTAGTACTTTAACCATTATTCAATTTTATTTATTTTTTATTTTGTTATTGCAAATTTGGTTTAGTTGTTTATTTTATTATTGATATTTTTGTCCTAAACTATTTATATGAGTAAGATTGAGGAATACTAAAGAGGTATAGGAACAAATGGATGGGGTACAGGGGGTGTGGAATGAGGTCCGATATGCGTTTAAGGTTTAATGTTGGCAGGTTTCAGATTTACAATTTAGCCCATTCTGCATTTGAAAATTAAAGCTAAAATCTTAAATAGAATAAGATGAAGCCAAGTCAGACTTTGCTCTGCCATCCACATATGCTCATGCAATGCTAACAGTGTTACTTAACAGGCCTAAAACTGGACCTCCCCCCCCCCCCCCCCATTCCAGCCCTGGTGGATGTGTAACATGCAGTTGCACCCTCTTTATAAATAGTTAATGACTGTTGCCGTGGTAGTGGTGTTTACGATGGCCAAAGTTTTCTTGTTGTTGTAAACATCCAGGTCTCGGTTTTCAAGTTGGCAGCTTATCTGGCGAAAGGCTACTGAAGTTCATGGAGCAACAGTCATTTCCTGTAATGCTATCTGCTGAACTGTAGTTGTAGTGGACCTGCATGCATGAATTAGTTTTTGCAAAAGCCTTCATGACAAAACGACAGCCATTCATGGAAAAGTCAGATGCTGCATTGATTTAATAACACAGCAATTACAAAACAACAACAAAATGAAACATGATGGAATAAGGTGTGACTTGATAGAATATTGCATTTTATTCATTTATGCATTATATGTGGATGTCAAATTTCTATTTCATTGCTATCTCCCAAATACAGCAGAGATACTTTTCAAGTAAGAACTTTTTGGTCTTGAATTCACCCAAAAATAACAATTCTGTTACCATGTATGCAGTCTTCTGTCGATCCAATCCGTATGACATTTTTTCTTCTATTAAACAAAAATAGAAAATTTTAGGCAGAATGTTAATTCTCCATCACCATTCACTGTCATTATAGGGAAGTGCATGGTGACTGAAGCTTACAATCTGCCTAACATCTCCTTTTAGTAATATGGGTTTGGGACGGCCTGAGGGGTTATAAAGTGATGACAGTAGTTTGATTTTCATTTGAACATGATCCCTTTTACTTGTTTGACTTTTTGATTGTTGGTACGGTTCTTGCCTCATTCCAGAGCAATACTGCCACTTCAATGGGCCCTTTGTAGGCCTCTCTCATCTCTGTTGATGTCAGAGAAATCAGCTGCTGTGATATGTTCAATGGAATAAAAATGGGCCCTTGTATGCAGCCTGTAGTATTTCAGATTGGTAAATCAGATTTGTTTCCCCTAATTATTTACATTGTCTATTGATTTACCATTTATCATCTACTGTATGCAACCATCATTACGCATATTACCTAAATAATAAGCTTTAGTTAACAGAAAGACTCAAAATGACTCGTAATGTACCTAAACTTTACAGTGTGGATCGTCAAATGACTCTGATCTTTGTTGATGGCATTCCTTGGCGAAGTGTTTGCAGCCTTTGACGTCAGGAGCATTTGGGCAGTTGGAGGGGTTGGTTAAGGCACAGAAATGGTTGGTAGTGTTTGGTGCCAGCACTCAGGGAGAAAAACAACATCATGTGCTGTTGTTGACGCACAGTCCAAGTGCTGTTTGGAATCTTAGCTCTGACCTACTTTAAAGGGCAGCCCAATTTGAAAAGACTTCAACTCCACGATCACTTATCTCAAGGGACTGCGATGAAAAATTCACTCATGAATTTTGCTAAAAGGACCTTTGTGTGTTTTGGTGCATTTTAAATAAGAGCTTTTGACTTTTATGGAGTGTGAAAAGCCATGTCTCATTTAAAACGCAAGCACTGATATGATGTCTAGCCGAGAAATGCATTTTACCGCACACAGTAGAGCCATTATTCACTGTGACCGTCAGGAGAGAAGATATGATACGAGAGGAAAGTTCCAGAGTTTCTGTGAAAGTTGAGCAAAGTGTAAGCTTTGAAAACTGTAATTGTGTTTTGACAAAACTATTATGACAATGAGGCAAGGAAATCTGACCATGTAGTTCCCTGGGTTCCCTCAATCGTTGAATCAGTTAGACTTGCAGGACTTCATGATTCAACCATTCCCCAGCTCCAGCATTCCGCATCAAAACATCTGAGCCATTATTAGCTTTGCGTTCATACTGTTATAAAAGAGATTGGTGGTGTTGTTTTCACACAGCCTTCTTTAAACTGGTGGAGCAGCTGACTGCATATAAATCCAGATATAATGGCAAAGACTCCCCCCTTCCCTCTCGATTTCCTCTCATCCTTTTTAAGTCTTGTGTTACAGGGAAAATATGCAAACCATTTTGGAGAGAGAACAGTGGGTTTGCTTGGTGGGAACACGGCGTGACTCCAGTGAACCAGGCCACAGAGTAAACACTTTCTCTCTCAAGCCAGAAATAGTTTTGACAGAGCGAGAGAAAGGAATAGAGCATCACGGCTGTGATTTGGCGCTGCGAGAAAGAGAAAAGGGCTCTTTTCTTGGGTTCCCTCACCCCACACTCTCTCTCTCTCTCTCTCCCACATCTGAAAATATCCCCAAATAATGTCCCGAAAGGCTTTCCACCTTTCAACCCCTCCTTTAGCTTGTCACTCTCACAAATGAGGTCTGTGCCACCAGTAAACACAGGTCGTGTCATACCCCTCTATTAACTCAATCACACCACTACTTGTAGAGCGGCTGTTAGGCATTTAGTTAATTGTGACGTAATTAACCTGTCACTGTGCATTAAAGTTGCACAAGCCAATTCATAAGATTGAGGACTGGTTTGGGCATCCGGTTTGATTTAGACAAAGGCAAATTTGTTTGCCGTAGTAGTGGAGAAGTGACCTTCAGAATGGTGATGCTGACTGCATTGATTCAAATACTCAATTTTTTGAGTGCTATTTTTGTACGGGAAGAGGAAACTTGAGATGGTTGTTTTATGGGATGCAGATTTAAAAATTTTAGGTGAACTATCTCTTTAAAATTACCATGAACTGCATATTACCATGAACTCTTTCACTTCTATGGTTTCATGGTCTCGGCAGTCAATAATTTACTGCACAAATTATATTGAGGTTGGCACTAACCGTATCCTCGTATTTATTGTAGTCTGAATAATATTATCTGACTACTTTGCATAGTTATTCATGGTTTTTGAGTATGAGGTGATGTCATGCACCTGTTCAAGTTGCCATCTGCATATTTTTTTGTTAGCTTTTACCAAGTAACAAAGGAATATTTGGTCTTTGATGTCAAAAACAAAAGTCATGGAATGCATTTTTTTTTATCTTTTAAAAGATGCTAATCCTATTTAAATTGCTATAATAGCCATGCACGATTATATGTTTATTTGCATTGTATTTATTTTTTTGCATTTAGCATCCCTGCTGTCTGTGACCCTATCAGAGTAGACTTGTGGCCTTTTGTTTGGTTACGACCCACCAGTTGAGAGCCACTGCCTTAGTCTGTATAGTGGAAGTGATAGTAGTTAAAGGCTGATGGGGTTGGAACGCTCTGAGCCAGAATGGCATCAGAAATGGTGTCCATGTGCTGGTCAGCTGCAGCTGATTAAATGACTATTAGCTGTGCCAGACTCTATCCCCATATCTCATTCTACATCCATTACTGAGCAAGCTGTCCCACTCTCAAGCGGAGGACCCATCTGTCCGAGCGTCGCTGACCGCCTGCACCCGGCTTGGTTACTGTAGGCCTTCATTATCCTCATTGCAGTTTGGCTGTACACTTGCAACT
Organism: Moxostoma hubbsi; assembly: GCA_032164185.1. Classification (NCBI taxonomy): domain Eukaryota; kingdom Metazoa; phylum Chordata; class Actinopteri; order Cypriniformes; family Catostomidae; genus Moxostoma; species Moxostoma hubbsi. Next base: position 15,165,324 of record JAVLUX010000042.1, read on the forward strand.
GATATTCTCGTAATGGCTGCCTTTCCTGTGTCATAAAAACTGATGATCTACTTCCACGGAATATGTATGTGTTACGTTTAGTGTTGGGAGTAACGCGTTACATCTAAAACATTTCTAACATGATTACAGTAACTGACATGAGTAAAATTGCGTTACTTGGATTACACATTTATTGTCAAGACTATAATATTAAGTAGAATACATTTGAAAAGAAAATACTTTCCTGTGTATGTACTTCTATTTGTGTTGTTGTGTCAGCTAAAAAGCATGCTCTCTAACAAACCACTGTAGAGGACATGCATTGAGGCGATGGCAGATGAGTAAATGGTGTGTTACAATCGACTCAAAGGAGTGTGGTTGTTTCTTCAAATGGAAATACAGACATTGTTTTGATTTTTGATTTTTATGTAAAAACTAATATCTTACTACGGAATGGAATCTTTACCTCTCTTTACTTGACCAGCAATTTGTCGAAGCACATAAATAGATAGCATTCTCAACAAAACCCAAGAAGAGAGCAGTACAACCTCACCTAAACAATCCAGACTGGATTTCTATTCAAGATCAGAAGGGAAGCTAACTTCAGTGCAGATGAAGAGAATTGTAGCCACATTTGTTGTGGAGGAAATGCTACCCCCATCTACTGAACTTAAAAAGACTTTAAAGAATGTCTTCACAACAGCAGACATTTGGACTAGTCATAAATGAAAGCTTCCCTGGGATGACAGCCGATTGGACTAACCGTGTAATATTTAGCCATAAAAATGTTGCCATAGCCTTTTAAAATAATTAAGGGAAGGCATACATGATGTGATTGCAAGCGAAATAGAGCAGGTGCATTCAGTATTTAGACTGTCCGGTAAAGTCACAGAGACAGCTACAGACAATGGATAACATTTTCAAAAAGCCTTCAGAATGTATAAACATGCTGAAAATACAGAGTCGGATTCTGATGATGAATCCGATGATGGATTGTCATTCACAGATGCCGGCCAGGCTCTCTCCTCTGATTCAGATGGACAGTTCACTCTTCCCTCTCACCTGATCTGTGCTAACTAACTAACAGACGTAGACAGTAACGAAATACATTTACTTGAGTACTGTACTTAAGTACACTTTAAGAGTATCTGTACTTGAGTATTATTTTTTTCTGGAAACTTGTGACTTTAACTTAACTACATTTGAAAGACACATATCGTTCTTTTCACTCCACTACATTTTTATAAAGGTCCTCGAGTAGAAAGTCGTTACTATGTAGTAGCTTTGAAAATCAGTGGATGATTTTTATTTTTTTTTTGCAGGTGACAGCCTATCAATAATCACTCGTGTAGGGTCACGTGTCGTGAAGTTCAATGATTTCCTAGCATTTTTTGAACACAGATCAGTTGGCAAAATGGAAGACGGCGGTTCCTCAGCACATTGCACGCACCAATGGCCATACTAAAAAAAAAAAATATGTTCCAGTTTTCTGAAAATGTTAAAGATTAGTTTTGTTTTAAATGTTTGCTTCATTTGCCTAAAACAAACCATATCAAAGCCTTCAAAAACTCGCCATCCAACCTGCAGAAGCATATTGATTTATGTAAACTTTTAATTTCTTGTGAAAGCTTGAATTTATCTGTGCTTTAGTGCAAAAGTTTCAGTATGAATTATGGTCGGTCAAATAATTTTTTATGGATTTGCCTGCCAAGTTGCCATAGCCTTGTGGATACACCGCTAATGCATAGGTAAGGTTTGACAATTACGTTAGTAAGCAAAAGCGTGAAATCAAATGTAAATGAGCTTAAGAGTTAAATAAGTTAATATCTTTTAATTTTTATATATTTTTATTTTTGTTGATGTTGTTACCTTACTATAGTTATCTGTAGAGCTGCACGATTAAATCATAAAAAGATTGCGATCTCGATTCAAACACCCATATGATCTCTTTCCTAAATGATAACAATTCACCTGTCTATTAAACCTTTGACGAAAATCATGCTGGAACATTCAAATCTGCGTTGGTGCTGCCACTGAGCCAGAGAGAGCTGTTGTCATGTACAGGTATCAAACAATTTCATAAACGGTCTTTTCTAGTCCTGTACTTACAGCCAAAGTGCATGGGCAAGTCTGTATTTACAGCAATTTCACTGTCCGCTTGATTCAAATGTGGATGAATGTATACACATAAATGTGTGCACACTGCCAGAGCTGTGTGAGAACACTACCATGCTGCTTTTTTGGGGGTGGGTAGGCGTGTTAAATGAAAAAAAATTAAGATGATTGTCTTTTTTGTCAATTCAGTCGTTTCATTTCTATAGGTTTTGTATCATTCTAAAAGCTATTTATTTCACAGACACTACAAGCTAGTCAGTGTATTCAGTAGGTTGCTTCAGAGGCATAAGGTATTATAAGTATTTTGCAACAATAATAAAACAATGCGTTGACATAAAAAAGGAAATTTACTTTTGGTACTTAAGTAAAAGTACAGAAGTACTTGGTTTTAAAAGTACTTAAGTAAAAATCTGTCTTTACAACTTTCACTTGTAGTGGAGTAATATTTGACCAGTAGTATCTGTACTTTCTCTTAATGGTGTACTTTGTCCACCTCTGCTGACTAACAACCTAAAACAAATCCAAAACTGTATACACAAGTGTCATCAGCAAGGGCTGAGGTCTGTGGATCAAAGCCAGCCGCTAAACAGTGTCCTCAGAGCTAGTTGAGGATATAATCATAAAAACTAATTGTCCCCACTGCAACAAGATGTTTGAGATTAGAAAGTGAAGTTGCATTTTTAGAAATGCATTGGAAGTTTCTTTAGCCAAGTTGCTGACTTTGTGATGTTGCTGTAATTTAGTTATTGTTTTCATTCAATATTGAAGTACTGAATGAACTATGAGTCATGTTTGTTTTTGTCACAGGTTTGATGGGTTTTAAAAAGTAACCCACCCAAAGGAATCCAAATGCAATTTTATAGAAGTAATCAGTAATCTGTTGGATAACACTTTTGAGGAACTTGCCCAACACTGGTCACGATAGCTGACCAATCATCCAATCATCCGAATATTTAATTAGTAAGGTGAACTGGTTAATCAAATATTTTTGTATATGTTTTTATTTAAAAAATTTGTATTGGCAATGTTTTAGTTTTAGACCGTTTGCATGGTAAAGATGTTCTCATCTGCTTTATAACACTGCTGCTACAGCCATTTACATACATCTTTGACCATTATTTGCACTGTTTTTTGAGCATCCTGCCAAAGCGTTCTCTTTTAACATGTATAGTACCAATTTTTTAAAAAAAAAACATTTAAATACCACTCAAGCCCCTTGATTTCTGTTTCAGTTCCCTTTTGCTCTGTCTAGCCGTTTTTGAATGCAAACACATCTTATGTTAAGAAACCTGTTCGATGTGGCCAGGTGAACCCAGCCTAATTAAATAGCCTAATTTGTAATACTACGTTTAAGAACTAGGGTTCGTTCACATCGAATGATTCCTTGATTTAAAAAGCTAGATGTAGTGCCCTGAAAATTTGAGACTCATTTTTAAATGTTGAATTACATTTTTTATTTGACACAGCATCTAAAAAAAACTCAACGCTTCTGCATGAGATGCTGAAGAAAAACAGAGACGCGCAATTGAAAAACAGGCTAGACAAGCGCAAAAACAAGTTTGGTGTGAATGGCCACTTATTTTAGTGCAATGCTGCCTTTCTGTTTTGAGTTTGCTGGGTTAATAACAGTTGGTGTGGACCAGACTTTTAAAGCCAATATCATTTGACCTCCATGTCAATTTAGCTTTCCAAGCTTCATTCAGAGGGCTACAAGATAAAATGATAAGACTGAAAATGATTATCTGAATATTATGTGGGATTGCGCCAGTCCAGCGGAGGCAACGGCTTAGACCCTGTTTGACGCCTAAATCCTTTGAAGCAGTGTGTGTGTGTGTGTGTGTCTTTACTGCAGATCTCATGAACAGAAGGCTTTTTATTTGCATTTTTTTCCTTTCTTCCCAAAATACGAAGGGCACAAGTGTTTTGCATCTGTATCAGTGACCAAATTAAATCAAGTGCACACTAGCCTAGCCTCTCTCTTTTTTTTTTCCAAACTCATTTTTTCCCTAGATAGGATCTAAATGAGTTTTCCAATGGGTGAGATGCTCAGTTGGCTGATAGATACCATGTGCAGACGTGCAGCCAACACCCAGAAGTAATCATCTGTTGGCAAGAATGTTTAGCCATTTGGCGAGTACAAATTCCCACAATGAGCTCCACTTTTATCAACCGACTCCTGTATTTTGTGCAGAGTCAGTGTGAGTGCTCTGCTTGGAAATATAGGTCGTTGGCCCTTCAGCAAGAAAGCCCCAATGGGACCCACCACAGTCATTGCTAGCTTAGTAGACATAGTCGTGGAAGCAAGATTTTGTAACATCTCTGTGTGACGGCTGCAGTGCTCATTGTTTCTCTGTGCAGGTTTGACAGCAAATTGTGATGTCTAAATCTGTCTTGTACAGAATTAGGGGAGAGAGAAGCTTTGATGCACATTGTGTTGGAGAGACATCAGCACATGTCCAATAGAATATAAAAGTTTTGTGCAGAGATTATGGACTCCTGTTGGCCCAGTTATTCACATGCTGTAAAAGAAGCCAGCAGGAAACTCCCGATCTTGTCCGCCAAACTCGCTAGAGATGGGACACCCCTGCCCGCTACAATAAGACTCATCCTGTGTTGAACAAGCATTATCCCCCTCAGATCTGAATGCATTGTATCTCAACACTAATAACCATAGGTAATTAAATGGTGACGGGGAGGCGAACGATATGAAAAGGAGGCCAAAAAAACGCCTAAATTGCAGGACAAACTACAGCTATAATAAAATAAAAAACATACACACACTAACCCTTTGTGAATGAGTTTCCCACATTGAAGTATCCCTGTAATGGATTAACCCTGTCCCACGAGTGGCCTGAATAGAAAAGGATTCACTGGAGACGCAGCAGAGCTACTTCACAATGGGCCAGTCCTCTTTCGTTCCATCAGCTTTTTGAGTAACCCCCCAACCCAAAGCCTGTAATTAGATTTGAGCTGTTTGCAGACATCTCAAAAGTGATCTGTACAAAGCATAATAAAGTGCACCCTTTAATTTACAGTGCAAATACTTTTTCATTAGAAATGGGGGATTTGGTTTTATTTGTTCCCTGAAAAGAGAGAGGAGTGGAGAAAGGGAGGAGGGCTGGAAAATGGTGAAAGACACTCTTCTGTTACTTAATTGTGAACTCCGAGATTAGTGTGAACACTTCCAACCTTTCACCCCAAACAAAGGGGCGATCAGGTCTTGTTGCCTAGTGACAGGGACTTCACACTGGCCAATTTCACCAGAAAGCTGTTTCTTGCTACCTGGGTGTGTGGAACTGATGGATCAGCAAGTGATTGATTCCATAACAGCTTTTGCTATTCATTTCTGGCCTGAGTTACTCAATGGGCTCTTGGCTAGAATAATGACCTTCATATCTCTGCAGTTACGATCATTAAAGGTGGATATTTAAATAGCTTATTGTTCAACATGATCACAACCATCTAAGTTGTATTATTGTCTTGACTACCCATACTTTATTTCACATAATCCTGATACTTGATGGCTTTTATTTTAGGTTATGGTTGACACAAAGAAATGTTTTTTGCCGAATTAGATTTTTAGTGATGCTTGCCCATGCATAACTTGTGGTTTGTTGCCAGAGCAATACTATATGGTGGCGTAGTGGGCTAAAGCACATAACTGTTAATCAGAAGGTTTCTGGTTCGATCCCCACAGCCACCATCATTGTGTCCTTGAGCAAGGCACTTAACTCCAAGTTACTCCAGGGGGATTTTTCCTGTAATAAGTGCACTGTAAGTCGCTTTGGATAAAAGCGTCTGCCAAAAAATGCATAAATGTAAATATGTAAATGTAAATAAATGTTTCTTAATGGCCTATTCAAAAATGCCTATCCTCAAGTCTCTCTGGCCGACCAGACTCAGTGAGTGTACATCGCAGGATGCATGCTGAAGTTTAATATTTGGCACTTTTATTTTAGGTTTATTGAAGTCCATAAACAGAAGAATGGGCAATAGTGATGGTGATTTTGCCTTTGCAAGCTCCCCACCTCCACCTTGTCTTTGTCTCCATTCTCCTCTCTCTGTCTTCCTCTCCTCCCCAAGTTGAGTTGTGAGCTCAGGAGGGAGCCATTACACCATTGAGGCTTGTCCTTATCAGTTAATAGCAGGTTTCCAGAGACTAGTATTTTTTTGATAGATGACACCTGGTCACTGGCTCACAAGTCACACAAAGCAGAAGAAATGAAATGCTGTACTAGATAAGATATCACAAAAAATACTCAATCATTGATTGCTCAGTCATAAACCCTAGGTGTGGGGTGGTCTGAGTTAATCTTTCGTCTTGTTCTTAAGACACTGACCTGGAGAAGCCTTGGGTTCAGATGCACTCTGTGTGTGTGGACATCAATTGTGCTGTGTGTTTGTTTAGAAATGAGCAGAATTGTCCTTTATTTCCACATATCTGTGGAAAAACACTTGTTGGATTTTTCTTCACATTGAATTTCAGTTCATTTTTCAGGGTTCCACACTTTTTTGCCTATTAATTTCCATGACTTTTCCATGACATATTTAGTGGTTTGTGATTACCAGATAACTTTTTTTAATCGTTTTGATTCACCGACTCTTTCACACAAATGTATGAACTGGTTCGGCTGATTCATTGAAAAGAAGAGACTTGACACAAATTATTTGCTTACAGTTTGGACATCACCGTGACTAGCAAGAAAGTTTTACTCCTCAAACATACGTTTTTTTTTGGCTTTTAAAGCAGAGCAAAACTAGAAAGACTAGTATTTTTACAGTGTCAAATGTCATGACATTTTGGATGTGTTATATTTTTCCTTGGAAATGTTCAGTCTGTTTATTGTCCACTTAAGAGTGTAGTGTACACATGCAGAAAGGATATAGGAATGCTGAATGTTAGTTTGGGTCTTCCATCCCCCCCGTCACACTGTTGGAGTTGGGTGGCTGTTTACAGTCCGGCTCAGAGGGGCTGGCTGTGCAGCTCGGTGCTGACCACAGCCTCACAATGTGATTGATTATGTGGGATTTGTGCCATTGAGAACCTTTCAACGGCTCCAGGGGTCAAGGGGTCATCTCATCTGCAAATCTGCTTCCTTTTGTACAGTGAACGCTTGGACAGGAGACACAAAACCTTTTTCTCCACTTACTCTTTTCTTTACCCTGGGAACACGGGGGGTGGGAATGTCAACTAAACGACTCTCTTTTTTCACTTCTCCAATTTTCCCTTTCTTTAAATGCCCCATTGGTCCTAAATTTATAAAAAAAATATTTTCTTTTAAAGAATATTGACATAGAATTTAACCAAATGAGTAACAAAAGTGAGATTGCAAGGTTGTAAAATGTGGGGAACTGTAATGTTAAAGCATTACAAAAGATACACATGCACTTATGAACAGTTTCTAATCAAAGAACTGGCAGCAACCGGAAGCTAGATTGGAAAATTATGCTCCAATATGTAAATGATCTGGTTGTGCGATTTAGTTTTATTTTATGTTTCAGTTATTTTTATCTCATTATAAAAATCTCATTATAATGTATGCTAATTCCTCATGACAGATTTCACAGATTTCTGACAGTTTAAGAAGATTGAATGCTTTATTAAATTCTTCTAAGCAATCTCCTAGATCCAGGTCGCATTACACGCAACTACAAAGATTTAAATGAGAAATACAAAGAAAGAAAAGGAGAATTTGTTTGGCAATTCTTTGAAAAGTTGCCATTGCACACCCCACCCTGTAAGCCTTTGATGTGTGTTCAGTCAGAGCTCAGGAGGACAGTGTAATTCAGAAAATGTGCCAGTCCTTGGCCTTTAGGCTCAGGTCTTTGTGGTCAAACGCCCTGGATTACACTTTAACCCCAGGGAAGATCTCTAGGCAGGGTGAAAGGCCAGTGCCCTTTTTTAGAGGGAAAAAGAAAGAGAAAAATTCCTTAACCTCTCTCTCTCTTTTCAGAAATGCAGTATCTTTTTACCCAATTGCCTGAGTAGTTAGGGATTTCTACACTGATAAACATTCACCTTAGACTGTTAGGAGTCACACTATGGGCGTAAGGTTACCTAGGTCTTGTTTGCTATGTCTTTCGCTCTTGCGATTGTAGGACATGCATGTCGTAACAAACAGATTGTGGTGTCCTGTTGGAGCGCATTCCTCATACAAATGAGAGAAGCTCTATTCTGGTCATTTTAAGCAGCTCTCACAGTATGAAGTGCTCCTGCTGAGATGTTTAGATGTGTATGTGTGATATTTATTTCCTTGGCACCCTTTTCACATTTCTGGTGTTTGGAATGAGGAACTAAACCATAGCAGGGTTAATGGCACAACTCGCATATAGAGGTAAATGGAAAACCATAGCAAATGTTATTGGTCCAAAAGCAAAAGAAAAAGATCTACTATTATGTTTTCTTGACTTTACAAGAGGGAAAAATAGATAGAGATGGATTATGGCAGTTAGAAGAGAGAAAGATAGCGTATTTACTGTCACTCCCTCAGTAGTTGTACTTGAAACCCCATATTGGGGTTGACTGGTTTGCTAATATTAATATATTATGTCAAGATAATATAGAACACAAATTACAGTTTAGTGATATGAATATAAATTCAAATTAAGTGTACATTAAGAGAGAAACAATGCTTGATATATCCAGTTAATACATTAAAAACTTAATTGAGCTCTGTGAAAATGATCTATTATGTTGGCCTGTGTCTAGTTTCTGCCCAAGAGCACCAGGGACTCGGACTAACCCTTCAAAAGAATGTGTAGCATACAGGCTGGTCTGGTTTTAGATACAAGAGTCTTATACTGTGTTTGCTGTAATTTGCAGGGCTCAAGGTCTATGAGATATATGGCCCTGACAGAGACCAGAGACTCCCACAACCTCTCATCTCATTTGTAATAGCCGAGAAGAGACTTTGAAACAAACACCTGAGGATACATTTAAAAAAAGTTGTCTAGTCTTGTTAATTCAAAACCACCCCATTGCTCCATTAGCTGCCTTTGTATTGTAATCTACTCTGTAGTTTATTTTCTAAATCAGCTTAGGTAGAATATATTCTGCTATAATTTAGAGCAATAATAGCCTAATAATATTAAAATAATTTGATTTATTTTTATCCGCAAAGAAAGCAGCAGAACAGTGGGTATGTGCAAATATAAAGGCTCAATTCACGTGAAACAAGTGAGAAAGCACTGTGTTTAAGGAGTGTGTAAAATAAAACGAGTTTCTATGTTATCCATACATACTGAGAGGTCATCTGAGGTCTGTCTACATCCTAACTCAAAGCTTGTGCGGCCATTGCCTCAAATGACAGGCGAGCAGATAGAGCTCCCCCTGCTGGCCAATTAATTGATAGTGCACTTAGTATATACTGTATACTTATGCCTTGCTTTACCTGTCCTATTTGTTTCATTCTTTGCTGTTTGCTTATTTACTTCATATACTTTCAAGAGGGCAGCATTTTTTCTTTGAGGGGGAACCAGTTACATACACACTGCAACTGATTATGCCATACAGATGATCAATAACTGTCAAGTTCTGTTGCAATTAAAATTGCTTTATTGTATATACATGTATTGTGTTTAAGTTATATATATATATATATAGCAATTGAAATTGAAACTGAACTTGACAGTCATTAATCACCATCTGTATGGCATAGAGCAACTTTCACATTTTGATAATCAAAAAGAACTCAAAAGATTTTACATTTCATGGGACAAAAGAGTTTCGAGCAACACCAACTCATCTTATGGTGGGTAGATGATGAAATTTCTGTTTAAAAGCAAACAGTCTGTGGAAGGTGCCACTTGATTAGACAGACCAAATTAACACATGTGAATGAGTGATTTCTGCAACAGACAATTTTTTACAACTTTATTATCAAATGGATAAATCATTTGCATACAGAAAAGAAGGATAAATAAGTTGCATTAGCATTCCTTTTGGCTCAAAAATCTGAGGGGGCACATGCCCTCTGAATGGACATTGCGCTTCTGTTTTTATTGTTAGAAGAGACATGGGATTCATATTTTATTACAGATCTATGCTTGCATAGTTAAACCACACGTCAGTCTTATATTCTGTCCTTTATTTATTAAACGGATGCATTTATTTTTTTTTTTGTCATTGGCTATTCTGCAGCTATAAACAAACCAAATATAATCTAAACCTAGTCGAAAACCTTGAAATATGACAGATTAAGTTGTGCAGTGTCGATGCACTGGATATGTTGTGCAGTGCCATCGATTTGATTTGATTTTGTCACTCTTTATGTGTTTCTCTATTTCGCGCTCTCTCTCTCTCTCTCTCTCTCTCTCTCTCTCTCTGTGTCTTGCTCGCTCTCCGATTCATTCTCAGGACTTCCACACAGCACACGGATGAAGCGCATTGTGAGTTTACAAAATTTCAATTCTGACCAAAGGCTCCTGCTCATTGAAAATATTGCTGTTTGAGCTACCTGACAGTCCGATAATATGATTCCAAAGCATATAACATTCAATCTAATATAGGAAGAGAAGTGGATGCAAAAAATATATATACACACTCACAACAGGAGTGTATGTGATTTAAAAGGCAGAGACATAGCTATATGTTTAAGGGATAGTTCACTCAATAATGAAAATTCTGGCATAATTTACTCATCCTTATGTTGTTCCAAACCCATATGACTTGGAATACAAAAGTAAATGTTAGGTAGAATGACTTCCTTCATCAACACAAAAGAAAGGCAGGTTTGGAACAACATGAGGGAGAGTAAATTCCAACAAACAGTGTTGGTGTTCAAGGATAAGGATGCTGTTTTTCTTGTATGTGATCAGAATCATAAGATATCACCTTAAGATCTTCTTTGACGGCCCTTCCCTACTTTTGTTCCATAACAAATGTTTTGATGATAATGAGAAGGCGTGATTGGAGGTCAGCCAGTTTCTCATTGGGATTGACCCATGGTTAGCCAATCTATCCGTCAGAGCCATTTCTTCACATCTGTGAAAGATGTTGTTTGTGTGTGTTTTGGAAATTTGTTTGGGCATGCAAAGCCCTCTTTTCTTTTTAAAAGCTCATTACCAGAGAGATAGTGAATTAACAGGTGTTAACACACAGGATAAATGACAGGATGATGAAAGTGTTTCCTTCAGTATCAAATGTAAAATTAATTAGATTCTAAATATAAATTAAACATGACATAAAATCTTCATAGGGCTATGCATTCTTTTGGTCTTTTTAGATATATGCACTGATAGTATATACTTTTCTTCTTTGTCTTTTTGAAGTGGTAAGCCCCTGACTCTTTTCTCACGAACCCTTTTTAAGCATCTCTAATGTGCTCTCTAGTGCGCTCACAATGAGAACGTCTTTTAGTTTAGAATCTTTTTTTTTTTTTTTTTTAAACCTTCCGATTTCACCAAGGATTTTTACCTGTGAGTGTATAGCATGTGACTGCCGCACTATGTAGCTGCAGAGTCAAATCAATTGGCTTTCTAATGGAATTAAAAAGGGGGTTGAAATGATCGAGGCAGACCTCTATATTAGTTGCTTCAAATGCATTTCCGCAGGCCCCTCATCTTCCCAGAGCTCTGATGCCTCTTGATTGACACTTAGCTGATCTATAAATAAAGTATTTTCTTCCCTCACAAAGACTTTGTGGTTTACTGTTTGTCCTCAAGGTCAGGGTCAGACGGTTCTGAAAAGACATGTTTCAGGGATCATTAGGAAAATAACCCTGGTCCTAATTGAGACAGTCAGCTTCTATCAGCTATTTATGGATCTTTTTTGTTTCCCTCTGCTGGTTTCCCTTGCTGTCTCTTTATTATTCCCCATTTCTCATTTGCTATTTTCAGGGACTTACTAAAAACAATAACTGTTGTTTTTTTTTCAAGAATAAAGGATTAGCACAATGCTCCTATTAAACTGTAAATGTTTGTGTAAAAAGATACAATGTTGTACAGTTGTTCTACTATATAAATGGATGATTACAAAGTGTTTATATGAGTTCCTCAGATAACTGAAATGCTTGCATTCTCAGCGAGTGCCACATGACCTTGTCGCACACAAGTAATAGGCTTGTTTTCCACTGCAGTCTTAGGATGTTCAGTCAAAACATTGTTATACTTTTCATTCGGGTTGTTTTATCCATTGTGCTTGAGAGTTGGAGAAGACAACTGTTGCACTCTATAATGCCACTGGCTCCCAATTTATGGAGCATGTTGATTGCCTTCCATTTTCTCATTTGAGCTTCCTCATGACAGAGCGCCTTCTCGCTTAGGATTCATTTGGAATGATGAATTTAAAACATGCGACCCTGTAAAGGAGCCCAACAAAGCAAAATTGTAGCCGCCATTGGGAAGGTGATTTTGCCGGGCAGCAGACTTGTTCCTGAGCCCTCATTTCCTCTGCGAGCCACACAATAACCTACATTAAGCTGGAAAGAGGCATGCCATTTCTATTATTCTTAATACCTTTATCTATATATGTTATTTGGCCATGCTTCTCCAAATGCATTTTAGATTTGATTGACAATGCTCTTTATTCAGAAAAGGACTACGGCCCATCAACCCAGGCTTTAGAGTTCCATTCTCATTCCGGTTGTCTCGGAAAACAAAACAAAAACTCCTGTTCTTGCCAGTTGGGTTGGAGATAGTGGCAGCGGTAGGGTGGGGAATGGGGGGGTTAACAGTGAAGGCTGGTGGGGGTGCAGCTCAAAACCTTTTGTCCGGTGGGAAAGACTGTGTCAGTGGCCAGTGAGAAAAGGGGGCTCTGGTCATTTGGCCACAGTAAAAGCCCAAAAGTGTAAAGCTTAGAGACGTAAGGGGTCGAGGTAAAATGCCTATGACTAATGTGACTGGTCATTCACAGCTCTCGCCACATTGTTTGTCCACTGTCCAGATGGCCATTGGGAATAAATCACGTTGAGAGAGGGAATTCAGTGAATTGCTTGGGTTGACTTCCTGACAGATTATTGTTTAGGAAAGAAAGTCACTTGCTTTTTATATGCCCCTGTCTTTTATTTTAAAACTGTATCTGTCAGTGAAGATCAATTTGTTGATTAAAGCAGTTGTGGAACTTGCTTCATCTTCTAAATCAGTTACTGTGTGTACTGTCATATTCTACCAGTCTAAAGTTTGTACACACCTATTCTTTATTATTACTAGTATTTTACACATTTTAGAGTAATAGTTGCCAAAACTATAAAATTACACAAAGTATGGGAATTAAGTAGGTATGAAAAATGTTACACAAATCAAAATTATCTGACATTTTAGCTTCTTTAAAGTAGCCACCATTTGTTCAACCAAATTCTTGAGGTTTCCACTGACATGCATTTTGAACAGAATTGAAGGAGTCCATGTGTGTTGGACTCTTTTTGACTGCTTTTACTGTCTGGTCCAATTCATCCATTAAAAAATAGAATATTTTGGTACAAAAATTACAGTGTATTTAGTCTAGCTAGTGTCTAGCTTTGTTAAAAAAATAATAATAAATAAAAATAATAATAATAATTTCAGGCATTAAAGCATATGCCTTTAGATCAATAGTCAAACTTTTGTAACTGCAACATGTGAACAATGAATGGTGCACACACAGTGTCAGATCATCCTTTATTGTTGTCATCTCTTTGATTACTGGAGGGTGTGAGATGTCAGCAGGCAGGAAGATTTGCAGACAGGATGTAGGGGGCTGTTATTGCTGAGTTGCAGGACAGTACGACACCCTGGTAGATTGCAGGGTCAAATAGTGTTGGAGTCAGTTTATCCTCACATTCACAGTCAGACTTGCCGGCAGCTGCCCGCAGCTCACTGTAAATCCTTCACCTGCGGCTTGCTGCAGCTGCCTACCAGCTCCCCGGAACCATGGTCAGCCTGTGTCACTCAAAAACGTGTTCAGTTTCCAACCAATCAGGTTTTAGGAGGAGAAAAAAGGACCAATTATGAAGAATTATGGAGCTGATTTTATATAAAAATGTATGGCATCACATTGGAAAGACTAAAATGCAAATTTTGCACAAGCAAATATTTTTAGAAGAATAGATTAGCTCTGTAGGTCTTCTCAATGCAAGTGAATGGAGACCAGACCTTTCAAGCTCCAAAAATCACAAAGGCAGCATAAAAGTTATTCATATGACTCTAGTGGTTAAATACAGTACGTCTTCAGAAGCGACATGATAGGTGGGGATGAGAAACAGATACATTGTTCAATCCTTTTTTACTATAAATCTCCACTTTCACTTTCAGAATGTGAAATATTTATTTATAGTATAAAAAAAAAGAAAGAAAAAAAGACCTTAAATCAATATTTGTTTCTCACTCACACCTATTAAATCGCTTCTGAAGATATGGATTTAACCACTGAAGTCATATAGATTACTTTTGTGTTGCCTTTGTGATTTTTGGAGCTTAAAAGGTCTCGTCACCTTTCACTTGTATTGTGTGGGCCTAAAGAGCTGAAACATTTTTCAAAAAAAAATTTGTGTTCAGCAGAAGAAAGAAATTCATACACATCTGGGATGGCATGAAAGTGAGTAATTGATAGGATCATTTTCATTTTTGGGTGAACTATCCCTTTAACTAAGATTAATAAATGCTGTCAAATTATTTTTCATTGTTAGTTCATGTTAACTTATACAAGCTTATTGTAAAGTCTTGCCAAATTAACAGTAACCAAGATTAATAAATGCTGTAAAAGTATTGTTCATTGTTAGGTTGTTAACTGTTGCGTTAACTAATTTTAACGTATAGAATCTTAATGTTACCATTTTTGCACTTTATCGTTTTAGCAATTACTGAATATTCTGTATTCTATTCATACATACAGATTGAAACAAGCTTGTATATCTGATATGTCAAACAGATTAGTAATTTGTCTTAGCTGTTCACATTGATTAAATAAATCACTTTAAATCGTCTTAAAAGATTAGCAGGCATTCCATTATGAGCAGAAATAGATAGGGATCAAAGGGAATCAAAACTGGTAAACAAACATTTTACCATTTTTGGAAGGAGGGAACAAACAGGACCATTGAATTACCTTCCCCTGTGCAGATCTTCTTTATGGTGGCAGTTTGTCATTTGGTAGAACAGTATAATTTATTTTCATCCTCCTGATGTGTTTCCCAGTAATGGGTTTGCATAGAGACCATTTCTGCATACGCCCAGAGGGGGAAAGCACATACACACGCCAAATAGCACCACACAGCCTCATTTTCAAATGTGGAACTTGTAAACATCAAGCCTGATTCAGTACATTGACTAGATTCTTCATTTGCATACTTCTAATATCCAGACTACAAATTAGTTGCCAGGCAGTAATGGCACTGAGAATATCATTAAAATTCTGTGTTGTTTTGTAGTAGAAATATTTATCTAGTATCTTGTGCATTGTATGCATTATGTATGCAGATATTTCAATATATTTGTATTTGTGTAAATATTATTTGACTGTTGTCATATTGTTTTACAGTTTTGAGCTTAGTAGGACATAGAGACCCCTCCTGGCCACAATGTAAAATCACAATCCACTACAATGCTCGCATGTGGCAAATGAGGGACACTGAACAGACACCCTTGGCAACCATTCGCCTGGTTGCCACGGCCAAGCAGGCAAGCAATTCGGAAGCCAGCTGTACTGCAGGAGCTGTTCCTTCTCATTTGCAGTTCATTTATCTCCCATCTCCGGAACCCTCGCCAGCACACATACACACAAGCTCCCACTGGTAACCTCATCTCTATTGTGTCCAATCAACTGTGGAATGTAAATGGCATCTCTCTCACAGTTTTATTCATTCAAAATAACTCATAGCACAGACAGGGCTGTCCTTCGTACAAAACCACAGATGTACATACACCAGTTCATATGCACACAGACAGGAGTTCAACAGAAATTGCTCCTGAACCGGTTGTCCAAAAAAATTGTCAAATGTAGTTGTGCAATGAGTAAATTTCATGCATTACTAAATCACTTTGATTTGACAGTAATGTGTCGATTGCTATATTTAAATGAATGCTGCAGGGAGCTACTATGTTTGATGAACATGTGTATGAAAATCATTTGTGTCAGATTGTGAACTAAATCAGAGGTAAACGATCAAATCGTGAAGCATTTAGGAAATAAAAGCAAGCGCCACCAAGCCAAAAGCTTTGTTAAGACGGGCATCACTACTCAAACCTGTTTAGTCTTTTTGGAAATGTGTTTCATCGTGAACGGTATGATTGGATTTTTTCATCATATGTGATGTGACATGTATGTAATATCAAACACAATGCACAGTAAAGCTATATTGAATAGTGAATGAGCAAATGAATGAATGGTTTTGGACACATCATATGCATAACAATTACGAGATGTCATGATGGACATCTGGATGCAGACAAAATTTCCAGTTTCCTGTCCTCTTTTGACAGCTACTCAATGTCTCTTGTCGTCCTGCTGACACTTAAGTCATTACTATGGCAACCAATGTAGATACGTCAGATATTGACTATACTGTCTAAACAAACATTTTGAAATCTGATTTCATCACTTGCAAAACAACAGTGCACACAGTCAGTCCAAAAGATCAGATTTGAAAAGCAAATGCTGTATAAACAAAGCCTAACATGGCGGAAAACGTCACATGAAAGAAACAAATCCAGATCTGTGCATACATGTCCTCGGCTTCACAGAGCATAGGATCTTTAGTTATTATGGGACTCATCAGCACTGTAAACTTGAGAGAGCTCCAGACATCATCCAGACACTCTCGCCTCCTTGGTATGAATCGTCCGTATCTCATTCCCTGCACTAATTCCAATTTAATTGCCAGTGGCCTGAAGCCTCCTCAGTAGGAGTAACAAATGGTTTGATTTTGTACACTTCATCAGACTGCATTTTAAATGCAACACTCACCCCGCACGAATGCCAATGAAGCAGAGGAGAGGCTGCCTGTTTACTAATTATCTTTGTTCTTACTGGGAGCCGCACTGCAAGGGATGTCTGATTAAATCGGATTTGTGGGATAGGGGGGAAAGCAAGCACGGTCCTCTGCTTTGTAAACGATCCTCATCCAAGGCAAGTCCAGCCGCACACTGTAAATTCTCCACTCTTAAAGGGACACCGAATCTTTTGTAGACCTAACGCAGGGGTGGGTCCACTCATAAATTCCAGTGTTACTGTGATCTTTTATCACTTCATCCATCAAGGTATTGAGGATGACTCAAATAGTGGCTCTTTGTAATGGGGTAAATGATGGGCAAGGAGGAGGCGGGAACCAGCTAAACAGTCAATGTAACTTTTAATGTCATAAGTGAACTTAAATTAACTTTAACACTAACACATAGACACACACACATACTGCGGCTGCATGTGGCTCTCTCTCTCCCGAACTGGCACCTCCGGGTAATCTTTATTCCCCTCCCGGCTTATTATCCCAATTCAGGGCCAGGCGTGTGTCTTCACGGCACAGCCCCACCCTCCTCCTCGTCTCACACCTCCATTGCCCGACTTGGGCCGGGTAAACCCCGGCATGACATACTCCCCTCCCTTCCTGGAGTGGGGGGTTGCTCTTCCAGCCGAGCCTGCCGGCAGGTCTTCCCCGCCTTTCTGGAGACCTGGAAGAGATGAGGGGAGGGAAAGGGAAAGAGAGATGCTGAGCGACAGAGAGAGAGAAAGAGGAGAGAGAGAGAGAACTGGTCCCCAGACATGCTGTCGCCAGGTCCTCAGCCACTCCTCCGACCTCTGGCAGATGACAGCTCGCTCCTCCACTGGCAGACAGCAGCGAAATGGAACGGCCATGGCCCCGCCCTCCTACTCATCAAAATCGGACTAATACGATTGTAGCTTGGCTTTGTCCAGCCTTTAAACAAATTTATGTAAATGCTTTATTCTGATTTGTGCAAATCAGACTAACAGACGAGTAACGCGATTGTAGTTCGGCTTCGTCCAGCCTGTAAACACAATGTAAATGTTCAGTCCTACTGAAATTTGACCAGTCTGATTTGTGCAAGGTCAGGCTAACAGATCTAGATAATGCAATTGAGATAGTGTGTACATGTTACTCAGAACACAATTTGCCTCTGTGTTGTGCTCATGCATGCTTCAGAAGACAGAGGTGATACGTGATGTGTATTTGATGTTTTTTTATTTTTTATTTCATTATGCATTTTGTCATGTATACTAGGGCTCGGTGATATGCAAGAAATACGTACGCAATATTTTTATTTAAAAAAATATCGCAATATAGAATTACATCATCAATTAATGATCGATTATTCTTGCTTTATTGATTTTGCTTTTAGAATTAAATTCATTAATTGAAACTTGAAAAAATTAAACCAAAGATTTTTCTAAATTCAAATTCAAGAAATCGTAAATTACCACCTTTCCATATGCTGTCATGCAAGTATCTGTCTACAACAGATGGAACATTACTAATACACCTTAAGATATAAAAACAATAATAGATGTAAAACATTATAATAATAATGATGATGATGATGATGATGATAATTTTAATATAAATACATTTTAGGTTCAAGGTGAACTTGTTTAGGTTGGATACACTTATATAGGCTATAAAGTGAACCTGCAGAGTTGTATTCACAATGCATGTTAAGCGCAAACTGCTCTGTGGAAAAAAAGCATACTATACTTCGAGCACCTCGTGAAGTGGTCTAAAGTCAATTGCAGCATTCTCATAAATGATACTATTCCTGTAAACAGTTTTCAGATGACTGAAACGGAAAAGAGTGAGAACCTTTTATATGCATGTGATTATATTTGCACATGTAAATGCACTGTCTGTTGCGTCGCGTCATGACATTCAATTTACTGACGCCCCATTTCTATTTCTGAAATGCACCAGAGCTAATCCAGCCAATGTAATTTCCCCATCCATCTGAAATCAAATAATTGTGTTTATACATATCATATGTGTACATGTATTGCTATGAATTTGATTTGCGATATATTTAAATAGCTTTTGACTGTTACATCAAAGCCAGCTCTTGATGTATCTTCTCTCTGATTTTCTCATTTAAATCATGTTTTGTTTCTTAATATGTATGCTTAGCTGTAGCAGTACCAAAATTATAAAACACTTACATAATAAGTGAATTTTAATACCAATGGATTTCCATTAAAAAAATTGGTTACATAAATATTCAACCATTTTACTTACCATTACTGAAGTCTAGCATCAAGCTTACAGCAGATTGGTCCATGTTAGTAAACATTCTGAGATTTCATGCACCTTGGACCTTCGTCACAACGCATCATTATTCACTTTCAGTAGACACATTGTCACATTAACCAAGAAGGAAACATGGCAGATCTCGAATCAGCATATTGCCAATGCTTTCCACCAGCTCTGCAGAACCATGCAGTTGTCATAAACCACAATTGGTTTTACCGAATCCTCTTTGCAGTCACGTCGGGTGAGTGTTGAAAGCTTACTTAACAATGAAGAATCTGCCTCCAACACCTGTCAAAGTCAATATGGCCAATTTCTTCCATGTGCATTTGTGAGTGATGAAGACATTTTCTCTGTCTAAATGGACACTGGAGAAACAATATGGTTCCATGACATTATCTAGAGGTAATTAATATTGCTTCTACAATGACAACTGGTGGCATTAATCTATCTAAGAATGCTGCATCTCGCTGTGGCTGCCCGACACAAAAGTGAAATATCAGTAACTATTATTGGTGCAAAGTCTGGAAAGGTACCAGCCCCTGAATGAAAAGTAATCTTTTAAGGGGTTTAACAGCAGTTTCGCTGTCCCCATTCTTTCTCTCTCCTTCCCTTCAAAGCGTCAAGTTAAGGCTTTTAAGTGTAGTCTGCCATTCTAATTCTCATTCGAAAAAGCCACTACTTGAGATGAAAACCTGTTAAATCAAATAGCGTATTTTGCACATCCCCCTGTTGGGTGTCATGTATTTGTGAGGCAGACCTTCGGAGATCAATGATACTTTGATAGTAACACACAAAATGTTATTTTGTTTCTGCCTCTCTCTCCCTCTCTCGCCATCTCACCATCTCTCCTTCTGTTAAATCAATAAACAATTCATTGAAGCTCTTTTCTTTGCTTTTCTTGTCAGAGGCACAGAGGCGTTTTGAATGCATTAAGTCAGCGCTCTGTGCTGTCAAACGCTCTGTATTCCAGACCAAAGCTGTCAGTCGCTGACCCCCCAGCCCAGAGAGAGACTGTAGACATATCGCATCACAAACACACACACAGCCGCTGATTTTACCTGTTGACTTCCCAGCTGCCTGTAGCACTCTGTCATAAAAACACTCATGGAACATCTCTTTAGTTAACCGTCTTTCTCGCTACTTTGCGTTCTTTCTCTCTCTTTCTCTCTATTTCTCTCTATTTCTCTCTCTCTCTTTCTCTCTCTCTCTTTCTCTCTCTCTCTTTCTCTCTCTCCCCCTTTCCAAGAACCAAGAACTGCCTCTGAAACCATGTTTGAGGAGAAAAAAAGACTGGCAGTGATCAAACTGCACACAAATCTGATTTGGCATGTAAATCTGATATCTAAGACTGACTGTCCCCATTGTTATTTTGAACATTGCAAAAATCATGCTCTTTATCAGTATTTTTGTCTATTTTTGAACACTTTACAATGACGTTATGTTTGTTAACATTAGTTAATACATTAGGTATCATGATTTAACAATGAACAATATATTTTTTCATCTTTCATTTTAAAATTTTTTTTCATTGTTAGTCCATGTTAGTTGATAGTGCTTTAACTAATGTTAACATATACAACTTTTGATTACATTTTTGAAAAATGTATCGGTATATGTTGAAATTAATAGTAACAAAGATTAATAAATGCTGTATAATTTTTGTTCATTGTAGTTCATGTTAACTAATGTTGTCAACTAATGTTTACAAATTGAACCTTATTGTAAAGTGTTACAAAGATTCTGTACATGTATGTAAGAAGCAAAATTGTGCAAGATAATGACTTGTTTTAAGAGAATATATCTCGAAATATATTAAGTTAGCTTGCATGATTGAAAGTAAGTAAGTATCAGGCGAATTTTTATCAGTTGCTAAAGTTATGTTATAAATGGTGGCACGGTGTCAAAAAGACTCTTTGTTACATTAACTGAGAGTTACTGTCAGTCTGGAAAGAGACTGAAATTTTACCTCTGCTCATGTCTATCATGTCATCTTTCCCCAGTACTCAATGATAATCATGTACTTTGTCAAAAACCAATGACTAGGTCTCTCATTCACTTTTGACTACATAGTAAATGAAATGTAGTTCGCTTTGAGGAAAGCACGTGTGTGTGTTCAGAAAGCTCCAGATAATATTGTGTGCTGTACTTTTGTTGTTTGTATTATTAATATTTGTACTGTATTACATTACATAAGCATTTCAAATGATGAAAAACTACTTGATGTCTGCATTGACACCCTGTCTACACTGGGCTTGAGCAGCACTTCCCATCAAAAAGCAATAGAACCCATTATAATCAATGATGCTGTTTACACAGGAAGTGTCTGTTGCATCACGCCGACAGTAAATGGGTGACCCATTCCATTTTGTGCTGCATGCACTGCTGCTAGTACTGCCAACAAGATAAATAAACTATTTGGAACATTTGTGTTGACGCGTCCAGTGTTGACTGGCTGTAAGGAATCATATTTTAATTATTTTTTTATTTATATTTTTTTGCTGTTCAGACAAACCGAATCTAATTTGGATATGCCAAAAAAAAAATGTTGCTGTCTGAACAAAGCCCTCTCTGCTCTCTCTGATCGGAGTGCAAATGTTAGACCCCTTGTTGCTTGGTTTTCACTGAGCATTACGTTACCGTGGAAATGAATGGTTTGGGAATGGGCTTTTCTCTGCAATGCAGGATGGAGCATAGACCAGCCCTTCGGTAACGCACCCTATGATGCTCATTTATATATCCCAATTATAATTAAGATGCAGTCCCCATGAAAATCATTACCCAGCTCTAAGGGGATTTTGTGACTAATGTTCTCAGTATGGCATGCTATACACAGATATGCTTGCTTGCGAGCGCAGTGGGAAATGGTAAATTTCTATTGATGGCCCGGTTTCACACTGAGACAAAGTTCTGTGTTTTGCACATTATACTAATTGTGAGACTAAATATTTGGGCTTTCTTTAAGAGTGTACCCCCTCATATGTAAAAGGGGTGTGTAGTTTAGGCACCAGTCTTTACCATATTGTCTTGCTCCTCTGAGCCCCTACGAGCACCCATTGTCCCGAGACACAGCGGGGCTGCCAAGGCCCCCTCTGGCCCAAAACTCCCGGCATCCCTACCCCCACCTGCCCTACACAGCTGCCCTTCTGACCCCTCACCCCCTCCTGGGGTCAGACCCGGACTCTCTCATAAGCCTCAAGCATGCCATACAGTCTTATTGTATATATACTCTCCATGACACTGGCTTTCCCAGCTCTCACTTATGACACAAGCCTATATGCTTTGCAAACACGTCTAATCTGTCTGTCTGCATGTCTACTTCCATTGTAGCTTTAAAACAGTCACTTATTTTAAAATGTTATGACTTAAAAGGATCTTATCATAGATACTTATTACACAATTCTCTGGAATACTTGATTTTGATTAGTTAATCAAGGCCTTCTATGGTCCGATATTTTACTTTAATGACTGCCCAACCTTATCCAAACAGTAAAATTGTCCAAGGTTTCCTACATACCTGCACTTGTTTCATGTCTTTCTTATCTCTTCTTTCATCTCCCTTCATGGTCTCTTTCTTCAAATCAAATCAATATTTAATATCCATTTGTAATTTTACTGTAATGTTATACTGATAATGTCAGATAATGAACAGTCGATAATAAGTACAGTTGACTGTAATTTTCCTGCTGGTAAAAATACAAGCTTAAAACAGACTAAACTGGTTAGTTTGTCTCCCAGCCTGGTGTGTTTTGATGGTTTTATAGAGGTTTTGGATGGACTCTTTTCAGCTGGTTATCTTAAACCAGCTAGACCAGCAAACCACTTTAGGCTGGTTTAAGCTGTTTTCTTTTAATATTTATTTTCTGTGGGTTATTTCGATATATGTTTGTTTGTTTGTTTGTTTGTATGTACAAGCCTGGGCCGAAATATAATACCTGTCCGAATACACACATCACACCTCACCCATCAGACAACCTTGGGAAGTATACACGTCACATTAGACATAACAGTTCACATGCATACTGTGCACATAATGAGGCAACAAGGAGCCACATTCCAAGCGTAACTTCAGGACTGAGATGACATCATGGCAAGATCTTCGCTGAGCAACAGGTGACATCACACCTCAGCGCAGTGCCAACACAGAGCTGTGGGAGTTTGTATCCCATCAACACCAATGAATTGAAAAACAAGCTAATTGTCTTTATTCCCACCAGCTTAGAACGACATGCACACTCTGTGTGGGGTTTTGCTGTGCAGACACTGGCCCTGTGGGAAATGCAGTTATGTCTTCTAACACTCACATTAAGTTTTAATCACAGCCCCGTACACTTTGTTTGAGTATAAACTCCAACATTGCTTTGATGCCATACTGCATCATAAAGGGAGATTTCACCCAAAAATGACTCTCTTGCCCTCATGTTGTTCCAAATCAATATGAAATTGTTTCTTACTTGGACCAATGGCAGAGGGAGTAATTTGTGCAATTTCATTAGTAGTGCAAAAATTACACACTTCTCCTTTAAGTGATTTTTGTGTCAAACTACGCTAGACGTGGTATTCTGGTTGCCCACAAGCAGTCTTCTGACCAGGCATGGTACGGACACAATCCCTAACAATCCTCAAGGAGGATGGATCTAATAGTAGTGAATACAAGTAGTACACCCTAACACCTAAATGGCATAGTGCACTCACTTTTAAGTAACGGCCAATGCCTTTTTAGGGCCATTAACTTAACACTTTGATAGAGCCAAAAGGCCTTTATAAATAGACACAGGAGTGGAGGTAAATTATGCCAAAACTCAGCAGCTGCAGCAAAAGCAGTCCTTTATCCAGGTGTCAATTTGTCCAACTCAATTTTGCACTGTAATAGAGGCGACTGGGTCAGCCTCTCTCTCTCTCTCTCTCTCTCTCTCTCTCTCTCTCTCTCTCTCTCTCTCACACACACACACACACACACACACACACACACACACACACACACACACACACACACACACACACACACACTCTGCCTTGCCCTTCAGTTTCTCACAGTAGACTTTCTCTCTAGCCAGACCATTTACTTCTGATGCTCTTTACTTCACACTGAGGAACACTTAATTCTGGCAAACACCGATCCCATGGACACTGTGCTTTCCTTCATTGCTGCCCACTTTATCAGCTGTCCCCCCTGCCCTTCTCCTGTTCTATTCCCAAAATAGTGTTTTTTCTTCAAAGAAAGTGTGTTTACCACCTGAGAAATTTGATGCATTAAATGCTGAACTGTAAATCTTGTTAAGAATAAAATATGTGAATATTGCTTGGCTGGATAGTACACTCAAAAAAATGATTTAGCAGGTTGTTAACTTAATTCAAATGAACTAAAGCAACACAATTCTAGAACATTTTGTCTAAATTTAAATTAATTATGTCAAATTCAATTACATTTGTAAAATTTAAGTTGACTTAATCCATTTGAGTAAGGTCTACTACATCAATATATTTGTAGCATTGATGAAACTGGCAAGGGGATTTCAGTTTCCCAGCATGCTTTGCAGGAGACTGGATGGGGTGAACAAATGTTGAAACTATGTCTTATTTTATACATTTTTGAGTAAGATAAGAAAAGGGTGAGTTTTGTTCATATTTATTGTTCTGTTTTATCCTTTTGTAAAAGTAGTGTTTAAGGAGTTTGGGGGCTAACCATTGTGGTGAAGACTGGTGCTCTGGTTGAGGGTGGACTTGCACTTTCACTTTTAAGGGATTGATTTGAATGCTGCTGAGCTCTAAGCAGTTGCTATCAAACGGACAGTGCAACAGTTTCATTGTCCTTACACTTGCCCACTGGCATATACTAATGAGTAAAAACAAATTAATTTGAGCCAACATAAGATAATTAATTAAATAAACCTTAGTAAATTCATTATTTTATACCAACATACAAAAATTAAGTTTGATTAGCCTAATAAAGTTGAGTTAAATCAATTAGAGTAAACTGATTTGACCTAATCCAACTAAATTATGTTGGTTTAATGAAACTGAATTAATTAGAATTAACATGATTAAATTGCTTGCAAGAAAATTTTTTTAATTAAATTAAGGTCATGAATTAGTTTTTTGAGTGAAGTCCACAACACGGATTCTTTAATATGTTTTACACTACCATTAATGGAAACAGAATTCATAATCATTTGGGATTCATCTGATGGTGAAAAAACATGATTAAATGTTAAATGATTAAACCACACTACATCAGCATAGGGAAAATCTGCGAAACATCACAGTCACAGCTGTCACTGAGCATTTGCATATGGCTGGTGTCGCACAGTAAATAATAACTAAGAAAGGAACGGATGCACATTGTTGGAGAAACAGGACTTTTTTTTCAGATTGCTGATGAAAACAGAAACTAAACACCACAATGAACGCAGCTGATGCACATGGTGCGACTTACCTACGACAAGCCCTGAGGGGAAAAATACACAGCATGCACACATACAGACACACGCGCACTGGGCAAAGTTACTTGGAATAGAATAATCAATCACATCTTTTAAATTCGCTGCCCGGTATTAGCATAATCACAGAAGTGAACTCTGTTTTATTTACATATAGCACGGGAATTTATATCAGTTTGACGGTGACACGATGTGGCCAATTGTAAATGGAATGTGCTTATTCAATCGGATTGCAATCCAATCAGTGAAGTGAACAAGAGTAAATACCCCCTATATCCCCATTTTTTTCCTGCAATTCTCCTCTGGTCTTTTAAACTGTGAAATGGAGCCTCTGTATCAAAATATTAAAATATGTATTCTCAAACCAATAAATCTCTTTGTTAGTTTAAACTTAATCAGGCTAATGAATGTACTTTGTGTCGCCACCTAATTATATCCAAGATATATTTAGGCAAAGTGTGGAAAAAAGTTGTCTGCCTGGGGTGCTTTGAATACAGAATTGCACGCACACATACAAAAACTAGCTAAATTTCCAGTTAATGTACCATTAAAACCAGTATGCCCCCACAGTACAAGGTCACTGGTTGGGCATTCCTAAGGGGACTATATGAGAAGAAAAGTGGGTGAATTATCTTCATTAACTCTTTCAGTCACCAATAATATGGGATTTTATGAGCAATCCCAGAGCAGAACTGGTGATGTGGCTTAGTCTTTCCCTCTGCCCTATCCAGACCCTTGATCTCCCTGGGTCAGAGTCCACCTAACCTCTCACATTCCACACAGCATTTCCTCCCACGCCCCTCCCCTACTTTCTCCTGTCTTTCATCTCCCTTCATCCTTCCCCTGAAGAAATCTTTGCACTTTTATACGTTTTGACAGAACCTTTTACCTTTTAATTCCTTAGTTACCTTTTGGATGTGCAACAGATATAAATAACACCAAATGCCAGACAAGAAGTGTCATATCCATTTGAATTTTAAGCCAAGTGGATTTAGAATTTTCAACACACACAAAACAAATTGTGGGTAAAAAAAAAAAAAAAAAAAAACCCTGCTGTGGAACAAATGACCCATGCACATATGTAAATTGTGTCACACCTTAATGGTTAAAAAACATTTAGTGACTGTTTTTTACCTACATAGTGCAAAAAATGGAGTATGATGCCCTTGAAACAAAGTTTACGGTATATTACATTATTATTATATTGTCATTGTCCCTAAGTTCTTTGGTAGATCCTGCCACAACCAGTCTCAATCAATAGCCCCCCTTTCATCGATAAACCAAGAGACGTTAGGACCCATTACAGGAGGAGACAGTTGTAGGAAAGAAAGAGGGGAGGGCAGGGGACATTTGGGCAGAGAGAAAGCCAGAGGCTTGTCAGTATTTATTTGCAGAGAAGCAGCTACAATTCAGCCGCACTGTCTCAGATTTAAGAACAGCGCTCCTTGTTTCTCTCTCTCACCTCTAACTACTCTCATCCTCTCAATCGCGCCCTTCTCTTTTTTTTCTCCAGCAAATGCTGATTGATCGAGCTTTAGGAACATGAGACTGGGGCTCCTCATAGATTTTTAAGTTAGTAACATCTTTGCCTCAAAGATGTGTTATCGTCTCATGAAACAGAAGCAGAGCTTAAAACACTCCCACTTTCCCAAGAGTTTTCTGCAGACTGATAATTGAAAAAAGTGTGAAGTGTGAGTGTGTCTATAAGAGTAGAAGAGCAAGATATGGAGATAGAGAAATTGCTCACTTTGCACCTTTTAACTGTTTAAACACCCAGTTGTGTGCATTGTTTGTTGCTGAGATTTCCATGGTTTGCTAATAGGCCTTACCTGCCTGCTGGCCTCTTGTTGCACCATATTATATGTGCATCTCTAATCCTTTGATACTGAATCAGATTCTTTGAATCAGAATATTGTTTTACTCTTGAGATTGTAATTTATGTGGCACAAGCATCACCAAACGAAACTGCAAAAACAATGATTGTTTTCAGACATGTTTCCTTAAAACTCCCCCTACCAAACAGAATTTAAGTCACAGTTGCTATTTCATGCTGGTTGTGATGCTCAAACAGAGCAATGTTTTGAAAGCGCCACACTGAGTAAATCAATTTAAAAGCGGCTTACTTATAGTTGTCTTTGCAAATTAGGCTGGGATGGGAGAAAGTATTTGAACTGAAGTAAATGAATACTATTAACATGAATACTGTAAATTGTTTTGTACTAAAATTTCTCTATTTGTTTTTAGGATCGGATATGGCCATCTTCTGTTTGCTCTGCGGGAAGCGATTCCAGACACAGACGGCTCTGCAGCAGCATATGGAGGTTCACGCAGGCGTGCGCAGCTACATCTGCAGCGAGTGCAACCGCACGTTTCCCAGCCATACCGCACTCAAACGGCATCTCCGCTCACATACAGGTCTCAGATCAGCTCTTTAACTCATATATATAGTTGGAATAGTTAACTGTTACTCTGTTTCTTTAGTTTCCATACTTCTTAAATTCCCCATGAAATCACTTAATGAGTTGACAGGAAATATCCATTGGAAACAGGAAATTTGGGCAGGGCATATGGTCCTTTTTTTTTTTTTTTAAATGGCCAATAGGATTTAGTTACATCACAGCCATTAACCATGATTTGCTACTTGCTAGTCACTTGCGGGGGCTATTAGGGGGAGGGAAATTCTCATTCTAGAGTGCTTTTGATTGGACAAAAATCTGTGTAGTCCAAGATAAGTCATCAATGTCTTTGGTCTGTTTTCCAAAAGGTTAATTTGATCAACTTTTAAGAGTACACTAGCATGGACTAAAAAACACAAAACTCAAAGTTTGATTTCGTGGGGTGTTCAATGTCATGCATTTGAGCATTAAACTGACTCCATAATGCCTTAGGATCATGACCAGATTTCTTAAACGCTCCAACAATACATACAAATTTTGTGCTTTGATGTTTTGTTTTTTTTAAACATGCAGTGATCCCTGTAGTGTTTAAATCGGGATCCCAGTACTGTCGATGCATTTCCTTTTTTCACCTGTCATCCAATCAAACATCAGCAACTTCTGGACAGAGGTAGATGGAGTGAAGATAGCAGGCTGATATGATGTGTCATTTAACAAAAGGCCATAGCGCTGTGATGGCTTGTGACAGCACTGATATCGTCTTCCTCAGTCAGGCTAAACTCGCTATTTTCCTGCTCCATCCCCCTGTGACCAGACACACGGCTGAGCAGATGAGGCGACTCAAGGAACAGTCTCCATTACTGTCTCTGAATATGAGACGCTGGAAATAAATCCCATTTTCTCCAGAAAGTCTTTTCCCCGCCTCGTCTCTGACCTTAAATAACAGCCTGACGTGTCAGAGCTACTTTACTCGGCGGTGGTTGGGATGAATATTTGAAGCGAAAGTGGGGAGATGAGCCTGTTTACATTCCGCCCAGCCCTTATTGGGTGCAAGACGGCAGAGAGCTTACTGTACTTACTCGTCCGCATCAGGCCGCACATCAGAGACGACATGCCGATGCTCCCGCCCGCATGCATAAATGTCAACGGCCTGCCTTGCTGCAGATATGTGGGGGGAGAGAGCAGCGGCTGCACAGCGTCACAATATTAAATTACTTGGAATTAAATTACAATGAGCAGCAGCGAGCACCCGTTTAATGTGATGTGGGATTTTTGTCAAGGAGCTGAAAGGGGAAAAACTGCTATTGGCACTTGCAACAACCACCAAAAATAAGTCTTGGATGTTTTTAAAAGGAGGCCATAAAAAGAAGAGGCGCTACTCGCGTTTAATTCTGCTTTCATTTTTTTAATCTCATTCATTCTGTTTTTTTGTTGAAAAGAGTCACTGAATTTATAAGCACATTCCTCTGGAGAAGCAATGGACAGCGAGAGCTCCATGTTACCCTGATTTCTCCATGCCAGATCACCATTAGTGGAACCCTCACCCAAAATTAAAGGGATAGTTACCCAAAAATGAAAATACTGTCTTCTCACACTCATGTTGTTCCAAACCGGTTTGACTTTCTTTCTTCCATGGGATACAAAAGGAGATATGTTAGTTTCAGTCACTATTCACTTTCATTGCATCTCTTTTCCATACAATGAATGTTGGCTGAGGCTGTCATTTGGAACCACATGAGGATGAGAAAATGAAGGCATAATTTTCATTTTTTGGGAGAATTAGCCCTTTAACTCCACATACCTGCCAATGGCAGGTGAATTGCTGTAATTATTTCTTACCAGTCATGAAATTGTATTTTTGCATATTGTTATTAAAGATATATGTTTTGTCCCAATGACAATGGGATTTTTCTAGCTGTCCATATTCCATATTAGTAACAAACAGTGCAGGTCATTATGTCATTCGCAGCATCGTACACATGCACCTGTCACAGAAACATAAAAATATCTTATTCCTCATATTTTCATTTTGGTAGCTAATGCGATCAATAATCAGTAAAGTTCTGGAGTATATAAAAAGTCATGCATCCTATATAACTTCCTATTGTAAAAATGTCTATGCCGGTAAAAGTTATACCTTGCAAATTGCCATAGATAGAAGGTTTGTGTGTCTTTGATTTGAATCTTGCCCTTCACTTACATAAGCAAGATTTAGATTATCATTCTTAGAATTTAAGATTGATCTAATCTTGTAGATTCTAATAAAGCTACAGAGTAATTCCTTTTAGTAGTTTAATTTACTCGCCAAAGGCTTTTTTTACTCTCATTTGGCAATTGGTGTTAATTTTGGTTGCTGTGTGGTGGTACCCACTCGAAAAGGACTTAAATGAGTGATTAGATCACCACAAAGACTGTGACCACACAGTCATTAGTGAGTAATTCAAACCCAAGCTTACATTTTATTTTATTACTCCTCAGTCTAAATTCTGATGCATAACCAATTCTAACAGCGCTTCAGAGAGTGATTAGACTCTCTGAAAGATTTTAGAGAGGAATTTCTTTTCTTGAATGTACTTGCATGTGTATTTTTACCATAACACACCGTGCTAGCTAATGCTGGCATCCATTAGGGCTGATAATCATGGCAGCCCCCTCACTCCCCCCGCCCAATTCTACACGCTGCCGGCCGTGCCTCGTTAATATTCCGTTGTGGTTCTGCGCTTGTGTTTTATTCAGAGCCCATTTTCCATCTGCGGCGGGTGTTTTGTGTTTGCAGCTGTGTTTGATAGTGCAGGCCAGTCGAGACTCTGGCAGTGATGGATCCTTGATTTACGCTGCTTAGTGTATAATGAAGTCTGCCCCTGTCTTAACCTAAACATCAGCCCTGCCAGGCAGCAGGCAGTGCCCACAGACCCTGGCCAGGTACACTGCCATCACAGCAACCCCCTGGGGCACAGGGACGCAGGTGGCAGCCCCCGAGCTTCCCAAATGTGTCTTCCGTCCTCTTTGTGCCTCCTAGCCAACAGACGTGCAGACAGACACAGAAAGTAACAGAGGAACACGCGCTCAGTGACAGATTCTTGATCTATCACCTTGTATCTTTACTGCCTCAAAGCTTAATGTATTCCAAACAAAAGCTAAGCCACCAAACAGAATTTGATAAGCAGATTGCCTTCTGTTTATAGCAGCGACACACTGCATTTACATAAAAGGTAGCCTAAAAAAAATACCCAGCTTGTATTACGAATTTACGAATTTGTGCCTTGTGGTATCAGAAGAGAGCTATAACAGATTATTTAGTCAAATAAAGATTAAAGATGCTTTTCTTGATGAGAAGTCTGTAGGCTATAGTGCACACGTCTTAGATTGAAGCGCTAGCTTAGACGCAAGTAAAGTCAGGTGAATTTGGCAGATTACTATTCTTGTTGCGTGCCAGAGAGCAGCCACGGAGTGTGATGGATTGTGATCTCTACTGCGGAGGAGGCATTTGAAAGTACAAAAATTTTTACATCAGTAGTGACTGATAACTTCATGCAGACGAATAAATACTGCCACTTTTACTGATTTCTGGAATGCATTTTTTTCTGTTTTACAGGGGGGTTTTTTTTCTTCCCATAACTGCCAAACTGTAGACAGAGCCCGAACAGCAGTGTTGTAAATGTTAAGCATTTAGTTGCATCTCCCCACGAAACGTGCCTGAGGAAATTGACATTGTCTGGTAACGGGAGGTAGTGAGAGCCTGAGCATGACAGTACATAACGAGAAATGCAATTTATTCCCAGGCACGGTGCCGCTCGGACAGCCAGATAATGAAACGCGTAGGTCATTGACGATGACTAAAACCCTCAGCACAGAAGCGAAATGCATTAAATATGGGGAACATTACACGGCTGGCGGAGTCGTGCATCTGTACGGGGAGAGAATGATGTATGGGTAGCTGATTGTGAGACACAGGAACGCAATTAGTGAAGAGAGCGGGGAAAAGAAACACCCATGAATATCATAATATCACTGATTACTGACCTCTGAATATCCATTACAATGAACGTCTAGCCAGCAAGGAGACAGGAGGCCTTTGAAAAGATCACTTGTAACAGGCAATTGGTGATATTGTTTTGAGAGCTTGTAATTGCTTGATTTAAAATAAATATTATAGGCTATCCTGCGCTTTAACAAATTCAGTTTTAGTTCTTTGTGGGGAAAAAAAGGAGAAAATTGCTTGGATCATTGACCAGAGCTTGCGCTTTCTTTCTTTCTTTCTTTCATTTATTTTCTTTCTCTCTTTCTTACATTCTTCTTTACGTTCTTTTTTGTTTGTTCATTCTTTCATCTGATATATTTCCCCCCCAAAAAATCATTCTTTTAATTCTTTCATATGTTCTTTTTTTATTCTCTTTTGTTTTCGTTCTTTCTTTCTCTCATTTGTTTTGTTAATTTTTTTCTTTATTCATTTGTTTTCTTTTGTTCAATCTTCTATTTCATTTGCTCATTTTCTGTTATACTTTTTTCTTTCTCATTTTTTGTTTACTGTTTCATTTGTTTTGTTTCTTTCATTTGTTTTCTTCTGTTGTTCTTTTTGTTCTTCCTTTTGTTCTTTTGTGTTTGTTTTGTTCGTTCTCTCTTTCGGTTGATATTCTTTATCTTTCTGTGGTTTGTTTATTCTTTTGTTTCTTCACTTATGCTTGCTGGCTTGAATTTTAATTGTCTTTTCATTACAGTTTTGGATGTCCACCTCATTGACACAATTGTAGAGTATGATTCTGTTTGAATTTGAGGACAATGTACTAGGGCAAAGGGTTTATGCAAGTCCAGCTGTAACAGTTGTTACAAGTGTAACATTTACATGCTTACACCACATATAATCAGGTCTCCATCCAGCAGGTGACCACCCGTTTGAATGCGAGTTCTGCGGCAGCTGCTTCCGAGACGAGAGCACACTGAAGGGACACAAGCGCATCCACACCGGAGAGAAGCCCTATGAATGTAATGGCTGTGGCAAGAAGTTTAGCCTCAAACACCAGCTTGAGACCCACTACCGTGTCCATACAGGTACTGTGCACCACTCCACTTTATCCAGCCTCTGCCTAACAGCAAATCAAAATGCATTTAAGTTTAGTCATTAAGAAGATGTTTTATCCACAGCAACTTACAAATGGAAAACTTCAAAGCCAGACTACATAACTGTTAATGCTAACATGAAATCAAAATGTACCCTACTTAGTCTTAATGTATGCTCATTGTAAACCATTTATCTTTGCAGTTTATATATGTATATATATATATATATATATATATGCATAGATACATTTCTCATTGAATATCCCGTTTCTCTTTAAAATACATCCCATTTCAGAGGTAAAATTGGTTGTGAATGAAAATGAATGAAAACTTTAACATGGCAGCTTTCTGACATTCGTGTCAGTGAGTGATCTTCATATCAGGTCTTTTAGATCGCATATGCAAGCACAAACCATACCTCTGTTTGTCCCCCATTGGCTTCAATAATCAGACCAGTGCAATGAGCCCCCTTAACTCTTGTAAACCTAAAATATGATTGATTCTGGGGTCTTAGTGTTCTGTAAATCCCTCACCAAAGGGCAGACCATTTCCAGTGCTGTCAGCTCACTCTTTGACAAGGAGATTAGTGCGTACTGTAGAGACCTGGTCTCCCAGATGCACACAATGGGCACCAGACCTTCCCCTCCTCTCTGCCACTCAAAAACGATGCTGTTAAGCCACACTATTAAGGAAGCCCGTCAAATAATTGACGTCTTTGGGTGGGGTAGGGGGCAGGGCTTTGGTGGCTAGCACAGAGCTCCAGAGATAACATAAACAATGACAAGCTCACAGTCAAAGGCCACCGCATGCAAAATGGAGCTGCTTGATAAAGCATCGACATTGGCAGCCCCGGTGCTGTCAATGGCCAATCAATAACTAAGCTCCATTTGCAATTCATTATTTTCTGGTTATCTGAGGCTGCCCTGTTTACAGTGCAGTTAAAGTATACTGACCACACGTGTGTCAACCACAGGAGTCCTGACGGTTTAATTACGGTCTCATTAGGGCCTTTGCATAAGCAAACGCAGACGGACATGACATTGCTTGAACCACTAAGGTCAAGGTTCCTCCAGTCTGTTGTTAAACAAATGGAAGACCAGAACAAACATTGCAATGTCTTTGCATTCGCAGGATGCCTTCACCGGACATGAGCATTCGTCAATCCTTAGCTTATCATCGCTTTCCCTAGTGACATTTTTAAAGGTCGACATTTAGTTGTCTTGTTTTCCACTGTCAGGCCAAATGTGCTGTGCTTTGCGTTACCATATCTTTAAGAAGTTTCAGATGTGCTTCTAAACTGAGGAAAAAATTGTGGTTTGTTCTAAATCTTAATGGCCATTCACACCGAAAACACTTTTGCATTCATCTGCACTGTTTTTCATTGTTTTCTACTGTATGTAAACATGCACTAGAAGGATGTCGCACCTTGCTGATTTTTCAGCATCTTGAGAATGAGCCACACATTTTTAAGTTACCATGTCAAAACGCATCTCAAGACATCTGTTGCGCTTTGTCTAGCTTTTGTTAATGCAAAAATGTGTTCGATCTAAATGGCCTCTTACAAAACCAATAAGGCTCCTTTGTTGGATGCTAAATTCATTGCCATTCATATGATTGTTTGGCATAATTAGGCAAGTAATTAGTTTTTACTCAGTGCTGCAAAATTGTCTTGCACTTCTCTGTTTTAAGAAAATTGAGAAAAATGATTTTCCATGAAATGAATAAATGTGATTGTTACTTCCCTGTGCAAAACTCACCACCATAATGTTTGAGTTTTCCTGACAAATTTCACCATTTGCTAGTGTGTTCTGATGGTTCTAGGGCATTGCAAGGAGGTTGCTTACAGTCTCAAGCTAAAAGTGCACACTCCCGAGTTTCTATGATACTCTTTGGTCAGTATGCAGTATATGGGATTTTTTCCACCCTTTTTATTGAGTGAATATTGTAAGTCTGATCACAACAAGCAACTTGATTTGAAGTCTTATCCGTAGCACAAACAGTTAAGTTGCTTGCCAGTGTTTATTACTTGGGAAACGGGTTTGTTTAATTTCCTAACACTTAGAATGAGCTATAGTTATTATGATGTTTGCCTTAGCAAGCACCACTGACTTGGAAAACCCGGGAATATCAGGGAATTTAAAAATTGTGTTTTGCAGGCCTGTGACAGTCATGAAAATTACTAAAAATTAAAAGAAGTTAATATAATTATTTAACTATAATACATTAGTGAATATTATTTTTCTAGTTATTCTCTGCTATATTGTCTATAAATTTAATTGGCTAATAGTCCTTCCAGTTCTTCCAATGCTTATCGTGGATAACTGGAAAATTCATGGAATTTCATTGGTCAAAATGTGTGGGATCAGTTAATTCTGTATGCATCTTGTCAGAATTGTCAACCTTTTCGTTATTTTGGTCATTTTTGAGTCCCATTTAAGAGTTTAAACAGTGGAAAACTAATTTCAATCATGTTTTTGTTCAAAATTCCTTTGGATTCTCCAAAACAATGAAAAATTGAGTAAAAATGATTACATTTTGAATTACTTTTATATATTTACTTATTGCTAAGATTTTGGGTAGTTGCTAGATGTTTATTTACTGGCCCAAATCAAAACCATCTCAAGTCTCTATAATATCTTTATCCCTAGATATGTGTGGGGACTTTTTCAATGAAAGACCATATGGGATATTTTTGTTCATTTTTCAAATTTTCATAAAAGACAGACTTATCAACTGTATTTTGAAGAGAAATTTGGGCACTAGAACTTTTTTTTATTATTATTATTGCATAAATATTTTTTATTTATCAGTTAACTTCATAAAAAGTGCAGTAAACATTAAAAAAATAAAAAATATTTATTTTTTTATGACTATCTTACTGTGTGCCTTTTTAAACAACACCAATCAAGGTTTTGCAAGGTATTTGGCAACATGCCACAGTCCTTCTATCTATCTAGGCGGTCTCAATTGCTTCTGTCTCTTCATGTAATCCCAGACTGAGTCCAGGCTCTGTGGGATACCATTTGTTGCAGGACTCCTTGTTCTAATTCTATTCTATTTGCAAACAGATTGTTTGGAAATCTACCATTTATATTTCCTATTGACAGCAGAACATATGAAATAACCATCTTCAGACAAATGTGTTAGTCAAACATCGAATTTACTTTTGCATGTGTACTGTAAAAACCATGATACAATATGTTAGTAATTATAAATTCCAATTAATCAAAATGAAGGCTTTATTTTATATCTGCTGTAAAAAG
Source organism: Moxostoma hubbsi (assembly GCA_032164185.1). Lineage (NCBI taxonomy): Eukaryota > Metazoa > Chordata > Actinopteri > Cypriniformes > Catostomidae > Moxostoma > Moxostoma hubbsi. The sequence goes on from JAVLUX010000042.1 coordinate 15,201,734, forward strand.
AATAGGATCACTACTGGCATGTAGCTTGCACTCTTCCCAGATTAAATGCTACTACAGGTGAAACTCGAAAAATTAGAATATCGTGCAAAAGTTCATTAATTTCAGTAATTCAACTTAAAAGGTGAAACTAATATATTATATAGACTCATTACAAGCAAAGTAAGATATTTCAAGCCTTTATTTGATATAATTTTTATGATTATGGCTTACAGCTTATGAAAACCCCAAATTCAGAATCTCAGAAAATTAGAATATTGTGAAAAGGTTCAGTATTGTAGGCTCAAAGTGTCACACTCTAATCAGCTAATTAATCCAAAACACCTGCAAAGGGTTCCTGAGCCTTTAAATGGTCTCTCAGTCTGGTTCAGTTGAATTCACAATCATGGGGAAGACTGCTGACCTGACAGTTGTGCAGAAAACCATCATTGACACCCTCCACAAGGAGGGAAAGCCTCAAAAGGTAATTGCAAGAGAAGTTGGATGTGCACAAGCAGCAGGGATGACCGTAGCCTGGAGAGGATTGTCAGGAAAAGGCCATTCAAATGTGTGGAGGAGTTTCACAAGGAGTGGACTGAGGCTGGAGTTAGTGCATCAAGAGCCACCACACACAGACGGGTCCTGGACATGGGCTTCAAATGTCGTATTCCTCTTGTCAAGCCGCTCCTGAACAACAAACAACGTCAGAAGCGTCTTACCTGGGCTAAAGAAAAAAAGAACTGGTCTGTTGCTCAGTGGTCCAAAGTCCTCTTTTCTGATGAGAGCAAATTTTGCATCTCATTTGGAAACCAAGGTCCCAGAATCTGGAGGAAGAATGGAGAGGCACACAATCCAAGATGCTTGAAGTCCAGTGTGAAGTTTCCACAGTCTGTGTTGGTTTGGGGAGCCATGTCATCGGCTGGTGTTGGTCCACTGTGCTTTATTAAGTCCAGAGTCAACGCAGCCATCTACCGGGACATTTTAGAGCACTTCATGCTTCCTTCAGCAGACAAGCTTTATGGAGATGCTGACTTCATTTTCCAGCAGGACTTGGCACCTGCCCACACTGCCAAAAGTACCAAAACCTGGTTCAATGACCATGGTATTACTGTGCTTGATTGGCCAGCAAACTCGCCTGACCTGAACCCCATAGAGAATCTATGGGGCATTGCCAAGAGAAAGATGAGAGACATGAGACCAAACAATGCAGAAGAGCTGAAGGCCGCTATTGAAGCATCTTGGTCTTCCATAACACCTCAGCAGTGCCACAGGCTGATAGCATCCATGCCACGCCGCATTGAGGCAGTAATTAATGCAGAAGGGGCCCAAACCAAGTACTGAGTACAGGGCCGACATTTCTGTATTTAAAATCCTTTTTTTTTTATTGATTTCAAGTAATATTCTAATTTTCTGAGATTCTGAATTTGGGGTTTTCATAAGCTGTAAGCCATAATCATAAAAATTATATCAAATAAAGGCTTGAAATATCTTACTTTGCTTGTAATGAGTCTATATAATATATTAGTTTCACCTTTTAAGTTGAATTACTGAAATTAATGAACTTTTGCACAATATTCTAATTTTTCGAGTTTCACCTGTATAAAAGTGTCAGTTTAATGTGGAAAAGACAAGCCACTGTCAAATCAATCAAATCAAATCACTTTATTGTCACACTACTGTGTACACGAGTGCAACAGCAGGTGAAATTCTTGTGTGCAGTTCCGAGCAACATAGCGGTAATGACAGTGACGAGACATAAACCACTTTACAATAAACAACATATTACACAAAACAATTTACATAACAAACTTACACAACAATTTACATAACAAATGTACACATACCTACACAACAATTTACATAACAAATGTACACAATACACAATGTAGAATACACACACTAGATACGGGTATAAATATATATATATACACTAACTGAATTGGGAGAATATATTGACAGAATGAAGATTAATAAAGTGCAGTGCTGATTGTAGATCGTGAGGGATCAAGTGTTCAAAAGTCTTATTGCTTGTGGGAAGAAGCTGTCATGTAGTCGGGTGGTGCGGGTCCTGATGCTGCGATACCGCCTGCCTGATGGAAGCAGTGAGAGCAGCCCATGACTCGGGTGACTGGAGTCTTTGATAATCCTCCGAGCTTTCTTCACACACCGTCTGTTATATATATCCTGGAGGGAGGGAAGCTCACCTCCGATGATGTTTCTGGCCGTTCGCACCACCCTTTGCAGGTCTTTGCGGTTGTGGGCGGTGCTATTGCCGTACCAGGCGGTGATGCAGCCAGTCAAGATGCTCTCAACAGTACTAGTGTAGAACAGTGTGAGGATGTGTTGGTTCATTCCAAACTTCCTCAGCCGTCTCAGGAAGAAGAGGCGCTGGTGAGCCTTCTTCACAACGGCCTCAGTGTGGACGGACCATGTGAGTTCCTCAGTAATGTGGACACCGAGGAACTTGAAGCTGCTGACTCTCTCCACCGGTGCTCCATTAATGGTGATGGGGCTGTGTTCTCTGTCTTTCTTCCTGAAGTCCACCACAAGCTCCTTGGTTTTACTGACGTTGAGGGAGAGTTTGTGCTCCTGACACCAGCGCGTCAGAGTGTGCACCTCCTCTCTGTAGGCTGTTTCATCATTGTCAGTGATCAGACCTACAACCGTCATATCGTCAGCAAACTTAATGATGGCATTGGAGCTATGTGTCGCCACACAGTCATGTGTGTAAAGGGAATACAGGAGTGGGCTGAGAACACAGCCCTGCGGGGCTCCAGTGTTGAGGGTCAGTGGTGAGGAGATGTTGCTGCCCATTCTAACCACCTGACGTCTGCCTGACAGGAAATCCAGGATCCAGCTGCACAGCGAGCTGTTTAAGCCCAGAGCCCGGAGTTTCACATCAAGCTTGGAGGGCACTATGGTGTTAAATGCTGAACTGTAGTCTACAAACAGCATTCTCACATACGTGTTCCTTTTTTCCAGGTGGGAGAGAGCAGTGTGTATTGTAGATGCAATGGCATCATCAGTGGAGCGGTTGTTACGATAGGCAAACTGCAATGGGTCCAAAGAGGTGGGCAGAACAGAGCAGATGTGATCTCTGATCAACCTCTCAAAGCATTTGCTGATGATGGGGGTGAGGGCAACAGGACGCCAGTCATTTAAGCAAGTGATTTTGGCTTGCTTCGGTACAGGCACAATGGTTGATGTTTTGAAGCATGTGGGGACTACAGACAGGGAGAGGGACAGGTTGAAAATGTCCGTAAAAACACCAGCCAGTTGGTTCGCGCATGCTCTGATGACGCGGCCCGGAATGCCGTCTGGACTGTCAATGTTCATGTTTATAATCAAAAGGGAGGTGTGCTGTCTTTTTTTTTTACCCAAACAAAACGTTTTTTAAGAATTTTCTCACAAAGCAGAATGTAAAAAGTACTTACAGTTGCCTCTGTTTTGTGCCATTGCACTAAATATCTTTAGATTAATCTTATTCCTGACCTTCCTGAGTTCTTATCGATGAATATTCCTGTCTGTGAACAAATATGAAAATAAAACCGCCAGAGTACAACATAAAGAAATTTCAACTACTTGATGTGTCTGGAGTGTCCTGACATTGTCCCTTTTCTGTGCAGGTGAGAAGCCATTTGAGTGCAAGCTTTGCCACCAGCGCTCCAGGGACTACTCGGCCATGATCAAACACCTGCGCACCCACAACGGCGCCTCACCGTACCAGTGCACCATCTGCCTGGAGTACTGTCCCAGCCTCTCCGCCATGCAGAAGCACATGAAGGGTCACAAGCCTGAAGACATCCCCCCAGACTGGAGAATAGAGAAGACTTACCTGTACCTCTGCTATGTCTGAGGATGGGTAGGGCACAGGAGGGGAGGGGGAGTGGGAAGGTCAGCTTGTCACTGTGGTGGAAATGGACAGAGAAGGCAAATAGGCATGTTTGTCACAGGGGTTGGGCAAGACAGAATGGGAAAGGATGAAATAGAAAAAAAGGCATAACGTTAAAAACAAAATCTTATCCCGTCAGTATCGCAGTATCTGTTCATAGTATAGTACATATGTGAAGTTTGCTCAATATGTCAGTCGTCAGCTTATGTCCCAGGCAAGTAAAGGGATAGTTCACGCAAAAATACAAATTCTGTCGTCACTGACTCGCCCTCATGTTGTTTCAAACCTGTAAGATTTGATTTCTTCCATGGAACACAAAAGGAGATGTTAGGCACAATGCTGGTCTCAGTCACTATTCGCTTTCATTGCATTTTTTCCATACAATGAAAGTGACGGGTGACTGAGGCTGTCAGGCCCTAACGTTCTACCTATCATCTCCTTTTATTTTGAAAGACAGGAAGAGAAAGTCATATGGGTTTGGAACAATATAAGGGTAAATAAATGATGAAAAGATTATCATTTTTGCATGAACTATCCCTTTAAATATCCAAATATGCCTTTATATCTGTCTCAATATTTCACCCTTTGACTCACTCTAAAAAGACGCCCTCTACTGGTACATAATAGTATAACTGTCTTCCACTGTAAATGAGACGTTGTACCCTCTCCTTGTTTATCTCAGATAGCTGATCTTCTTTTATCAGAGTAATTGCAACAGAGGAGTCGGTGCACAAAGCACTTAGATCTGTCAGTAACGATGCACTAGTCGGGTATACAACAGCAAATGTGAACTGTCATGTTCATCAGAGTCATTACTGCAAACTGGGACATAAGCTTCACACAAAACACAATCATAATGCCTGACTGACACTTGGTGGGTAGATCCCTCCCATCTCTCATATGATTCACATTCATTAAGGGCTTATTGGTTTAACCAGCATACAAATCAGCTAAGCTCTCAATAATCTGCTCATCAATGTCTTCATTTTTATTTGATATTTTTAATGCATAATCTTTGGTTCCTTGGCCTAGTCTCATAGTTTCATACTGCATATTTCAAGCTCACGATAACAGTTTTTGTTTGATGTTTCCTTTCAAGTTTATATTGATCAAAATAACCCATTTATGCACAATGTACATGTTTGTTTTTCACTCTTCATTTATCTCACGTTTAAGTCCACGTCTGGTCTGAAAATCAGCTCAACACATAGTAATCGTTAAGGTTTGACGCGAGTAACTTGGCAATACATACAGAACATCCATTTCACACTAGACATCGAATCAACTGTTTATGTTGTTGTTATAGAGACCAAAATGATGACTAAAGCTGCTTTTTTCAGTGGCTTGGAGACAGATTGGCAATGACATACAGGGCTCGTCCGCACATATCTGAATGTTCAGTTATTCGAGGCTTGGTCTGTCCATGAGAGAACCGAACAGATCAACTCTTTTGTTTTGTTCCTGTGCTTTGTCTGTGTTTCCTATTTTACCTTGATTAACTTCAGCACATCGTACTTGAATTACCTCGTTTTTTGTGACCTCGTGCTAGTGGGTTTTCCTTAGAATTTCTTGTTTTATATTTGATTCGTTTGCTTGTGTTCGTCTTACTGCAATGTCAAGCAGCAGAGATTTAAAAAGCAGCGTGTACTTGAGGACTTAAGAAATTAAGTGCCATGGTGAAGAGAAAGATTTGCCTTTTCGTTAACATTGTTTGTGTTTTAATTTTACCAAACTTGGTATTATGTTTTTGTTTTGTTTTTTTGTTCGTTTTTTTACTAACCCTGCTTGTTGAAGAGCTTGTGGGTTTGATCATTTTTTAAGCTACCTCTAAGTTGTTGTTTTTTTTGTTTTGTTTTTTTTTTTTTGCCAAAAGCACATTCATTTATGTTTGTGTTATTGCAACTTCATCTCACACTTGGATATGTGAGAACTGGTTATAGGAAAAGTGTAAAAAAATAAATAAAAAGAAGCAAAACTTTCCCTCTCAGTCCCCCCTGACCCCTGTAAACTTTACCTTAAGAGCAGACAAGAGATTTTTGAAGCCTTAAGTTTGGGGTAGGAGTTGAATTGGGGTGTGCGTATGTTACAGGTGAATTGTAGTACTTCAAAGTTTGGGGGGGAAAAAAAACATTAAACTTGAAAATATGTGAATAGAATTGTAGTTTTGTAATGTGAAAAAAGAAGGTTTGCAGAGTGTGAACCGCCAAGAACAGGTCATATGCAGCAGTGCATTGTTGTGCGTTGGACAATTGGGACTGCAAGTAGTAATCAAAGCCGAAAGGAAGAAAAAATATTCAATCCTGTCAGTCGACATGTTTCTTTATATGAGTGTAGTCCTGAGCAAGAGCCAGCAGAGGCCATTTGATATATAAAATTGTGATATTTTTGTATTCAGTGTCGGTCCCTTTTTCCATTTGTTGAGGTTTCAGCGGGGCAAAACTTTGTAGTTTTTTTTTACATCATTATTCTCTCGTTTGAATCGTTTGCCTTTGCTCCTCTTCAGTAATGGTGGACAGTGTGTGATCCTATAGTGATAAATGTTGCTTTCTGGATGTCAATACATTGCAGGTGAAGGACTAAATCAGCCACATACTCCTTTTGTGAAAATAACAAGAAAAAAATGATGTGATGCTAATGATGATTACATTGCACACAATATCTCAAACAATGATGTTGCCAACTTTTTGTTTTTGTACTTGAAGTGACTAAAAAAAGAAGGGATGGGGAGATGCATCAAAGGAAAATGTAATTGTTGTGTGTCTTGCCATTGTTTTCTGGAAAACACTGTGAGTTTGGGGACATATCATATCCCTGTGAGAATTAAAAACAAGTAGCGCCAAGATTAAGGCTGAAATCTATATTTTCTGTGAATGGCTAATGTCAACTGATATAAAATGGGTAAAACAGAGTTTGCAATATGTGGCAACAATACAAGATATTACGTCACATACCAGTGTCACTGTTCTCAAAAAATTAGTTTAACTTTTTTGTTTTTGTAGTGTGTGTGTGTGTGTATGTGAGAGCACATTAGTGTCAAATGCACTAATCCGAAAGTAATGTGCTTTGCCACTTTTCTCTCATGGTGATTAAAAAAATATTGGCATTGATGTAGTTCTTCCCTCAATGATCTTATGACGTTTCTGTAATATCTTTGTGCCTAAATGAACCTGTTGTTCAACAGATTGTCCACTTATATCTGCTTAGTTTCTGTATTTTCAAATGATTATTGGTGTCTTCAGGGCTCCAGGGATGTCATGATGATCTCAGAATTGGAAAAGTGTATCCTCACTTGAAGGGCTTGACAAGGGACCGAGCCAAGAGAAAGTGAGGTGGCCATTTGGAATTTTTCAGTGGTTCCGCTGGCGACTGATCAAATGCTGTAGTGTTTTATACACAATTCAAGAAGAAAAGTTACGTAAACAAGCTAAACATTCCTTGGATTGGAATAGGTGCATTTTTACAATGAATATCCTGCTTCAAAGGAAAAAAAAAATCACGTTTGAGAATCAAACTTTCTTTGACTTCCTTGTTTTTCCACCTCAGCAATGGGTTTGCTGATTAAACCTTTTAACAACATCCCTCTAACGTTCTGTTGGATGTTGATGCGATGTTACTGCCCCTACTCAGCATGTTTATTTGTTGGTTAAAGTACTTATTTTAAGGAAGCAGTAAGCCAAGTGTCATCATTGCATCCCTGGAGTTGGCTCACTGTGTTTCAGTGTGGTGTTCTATAGAAAGAGTAGCCATTTCATGCTGTGTTGCCATGCATGTGTCATTGAGGTCAAAACTAAACTGTTTGAGTAACAAAGCACCAAGACATTGTCTTTTTTTATTTATATATATATATATATATATATATATATATATATATATATTAGCACTGAGGACCAATTGCCCTGATGGACCAAGCATTACAAAGCTTTTTATGTAACAAAACAGTTTCTCTCTCTCTAGCTCTTTTCTCCCTTTTTTCATTCTCTCTCTCTACCCACCCTCTTTTTTTCTATTCCCTCTCTCTGCTGTATCTCCCTCCTCTCTGGCTTGTCTGTGATTTATTTAAAAAAATAAAATAATTCTTGTGACAGCACAAGTGCCAGTCCAGTTGCTCTTTAAAAAAAATAGTGTTTTTTTTTTTTTTTTTTTTTTTGGGGGGGGGGTTTATTTTCGTTGTTGTTGTTATTATTATTATTATTTGAATTGTTATAGTTACGTCTACCTCAGCACCAAATCTTAGCCTAATCTTAGAAGGTGCCCAATTATTATTTTTGTTTCTTTCTGTTTGTTGACAATTGTAAAAAAAATAATAATTTGCATTAGAGCTTTGCAAAGGTCCTTTGTCTTCTCCAGCAACATGCTATTTTATTTGTAGCACATTCTGGGTGTCGTGCTACAGATATTGGCATCAGTTTCCTGATGTAGTCTTTCTTTCGGTGTAGGATCGTACACATCTCTTTGTAACATTTCAGTGTTCTCTGATGGAGTGTGAAAAAATAAAGAATTTAAAGAGATTGAATGCTGCAGGTTTTCTTCTCAGTGTTGTCACTATGTACATTTTGTGCCTTTAATAGTGAAAGATATTTTTTACATCCTACTAACAGTAGATTGTTTTTGTAGTGATTTTGATTTTTCTTTTGTATTTTTTATTTTTTATTTATGAGTCTCAAAATAACAATGTTCAGTTGTATTCCTAAAATCTGCAGTTAGAAAAAAAATAATAAAAAAAATGGACTTAAGTTTGTCTGGCTCATGTTGGTTTGTGTTGGCAGTGCTCTTTTTATGGATGAATGTTAAATCACCTGATAATATATCTTTAAATTTAGTAACGCTACAATAAGGTTGCATATGTTATTATTAGGTAACACATTAGTTAACAGGATCTAACAATAAAGAATTTAACAGCATGTATTAATCGTGTTTGATGTTAATTTCTACATATGCTAATACATAATAGTATCATTTAAAATAATGGCCACACTTTATTTGACAGTGTTCATGTTACTCAGTAGTTACAGTTATTTTCAGTTACTAAGTAATTACTAGTAATAATATAGTAATAGTGTGTACTTAATGTGTATTTATTTTTATTATGACACTATTAGTTAATAACATTTTAATACTATAATAATACTATTTAACAAATAATAGTTATTATCTTGTAATATGTGTAACAAACACTGTCAAATAAATTTTTACCAATATAGTTGTATAATATTAACATTAATAAATATAGTAAAACAATAAATAAAAACTGATATTGCCCTACAGAATCTTATTGTATAGTGATAACACTTTATCTTCTCAGTAAATTTGTCTTTAGGGAAGATCATTTAACACTAATGTAACATTCTATTAGACAGTTGATTTGTTGTTTGTCATGTTGTTGTTAATTGCTGTTGTTCATTACAGATATCCTGCAATAAAGCATGTAAAATGATCAAAGAGCTCCAGTAAACTACAGGTGAGACAGTGCAAACACAATTTAGTTCATACACCAGAAAAAAATGGGTCTTGGTTTTAATTGAGTATTTAAATTCTTTAGATGGCAATATATCAATTTGTTAGATAGCAAAGTGGAGTCACTCAGGTACAGAAGTGCATCATTAAGAGAAGAGGATTTGTGTCTTCACTGCCGACTCTCATTACCATTCTGAGGGAAATAGACTGAAACAAAAGCAGTCTCTGCTTCTCTTTTATTCTGGAGGGAGACAAGCTGAGAATACAAACCTCAGAGCTGTAGAGAGTCTGTGTGCTTTTCCTCTGCCTGCCTGTGTTCATTACATAGAGCCCTGTGTTAATACCAGGAACCATCTGAGCAAATAATGGCAATTCGCAGCTATGCTAATGCTTCCCCTGGTATTGTAGCTGTCTAACACTCTGTTTGTGTGTTTGAGTTATGATCCTGTTGAATTATTGTAAACATCTGCCAGTGTTGGGTAGATGCAGTGAAAGCTCAGTGTAACTGCTGCCATCTTGTGTAAAGGCAGCAATTGTGAAGTGTTTATTGGATGTATTCATATAACATTGGAATAAAATACTGGGTTTAAAAGTCTGAATCACATCTTTGGGATTCAAAATCTAATTTAAAACTGAAAAAATAAGACATGTATGATTCTGCTCTTTGTGTTTCTAGATCACTGTTAAAATAAGCAATTCTGTGATAATGACTTTGTTAGCAATTTAAATGAAAGCGCATTTATTGTCCGCTAAAGCACACAAGTTACTCTTAGGAAGATTCTTAAAGGGATAATTCACCCGAAAATGAAAATTCTCTCATCATTTACTTACCCTCATGTCATCCCAGATGCATATTTGTTTCTTTCTTCTGCTGAACAAAAACAAAGGTTTTTAGAAGAATATCTCGGCACTGTAGGTCCTCACAATGCAATTGAATGGGTACCAAAATTTTGAAGCTCCAAAAAGCACATAAAGGCAGCATAAACGTTAATCCACACAACTACAGTTGTTTAATCCATGTCTACTGAAGAAATATGATAGGTATTTGTGTTCAATTCTTTTCACTCATTGTTATGCTAATAAAGAATTTGTAATGGAAAAAGTCAACTTTTTACAGTGTATATATACACATTCAAGTATCTCAGAGCATGACCTCAACATCAAGGTCATGGGTTTGATTCCCAGGGAATGTACTGATTCAACTGAATGCAGTACAAGTCACTTTGAATAAAAGCATATAATTGAAAACATAAACACGATTATCACAAATAATGAACATATTTATTAATGTATTGAATATAGTTTTACATATAATACATTTACAATATGTGTATATAATATAGAGAGGAAGTGAGCAGTGTCTTGAAAGATCCATAGTAGTCTGTATGCATTGCAAGTTCTGCCTTTAACTGTTTGTTCCTGCTTTCTTTGAATTAGAAGCCCATGTTTCTTCCAGTGGTTAATGAAATGCTGTTATTACTTTTCACCTTCTAACTATCTTTGGAAATCATGTGCCTCCTATATAGAACACAATGCTATCTCAGTGCACTGAACTAATGAGTCTTTTAATTAGTTCTCTCTCTTCAAGATGAAACAGATGTTCTTTTTTTAATAATAATCGCATGAGAAAGACAGCAGGGTCCAAATTGTATATTCAGTTTGCGAAGCCTTAGGAAGTTAAGCATCATTAGGGGTACCTAGACTCCCGGTTGTCATGAAGGTCATGTGACCTCAGTCATGGGGTGCAGAGTAAGGCTGGCTTTAGGAAGGTGGGGCTGGGTTAGGATGCATGAATACAGCGTTGCCGCTGAATGGCCTTTGTGTGGTGAGCAGGGGATCCCATCTTCTGTTGCTCTTTGACCCAGATATGATCTAATAGACAAGGGAAGTTTAGATAGTGAAGGGCTGAATGGTTCATGTGGTTTCACCTAAATCCCTTCAAATGTGCTCCCAGCTAAGCCATGCCTGTAGGCGTGAGCAGTCAGCGGACGAACTCCAAAAGATGAATTTGCAAAACAACAGCCTACAATGCCACTTAAAGTGATTTGTTATGACTTTGTGAATGGCTTTTAGAACATACACTGGCAACTTTAGCTTGCCAACATTACATTTTTGGTTGATGAAATTCCTGCGCCACTGGGATCTTATTATGTGCGATCCAAATGCACAAAAGACTTTGCTGTATTTCTTTTTACAGACAGGAGTGAAACGGAATCTCAGGCATGTAATGATGTGCACAGATAAACTCCAGTCTTGCCATCGCTGTGTTATTACATGGCCATAGAAGCCCTCTGCTGGTTATCCTGGCTTGACATTTACAGAGTGGTCCAAATGTCTGAGATCACCAAGAATAATGTAGGATTCACAATGTATATTGAACCTCAAAATAAACAGAACATTTGGGAATTGCAAAAAATCCATACAAAGAAATGTTATGACTAATATGAAAAAAATATTGGTAACACTTTACAATAAGGTTGTATTTGTAAACATTAGTTAAATACATTAGTTAACATAATCTAACAATGAATAATAACTTTACAACACTTCTTAATCCTGGTTAATGGTAATTTCAACATTCACTATTACAGCATAAAATTTGTATTAACCTCTTTAACTCTGGTGTATTTTTGGGCTGCCACATGCAATTTTTCCCCCTCAAATTTATAGCTCACCATTCGCACATACTGCGGAGTAATTGCCTACAATTAGTCTCTTTTTCATAAATAATATTGCATGTTTACAATATTATGATTCATAGATTTTTTTCTAAGCATGTAATTCAGGTTCTGTTCACTCTATCTCCCTCCATAAAGTCTTACTTTAGTCCACTGTATGGCAGCAAGTATTAGAGAAAAAAAAGTTCTCTGTCATCTTCCATCACAAAATGCCGATGTGAAATGTAGGTGGCACTCTCAATCGCATTTTAGCCCACACAGATGAGCATGTCCATAGACATTCAGTCTGATTTTCAGTTCATGCACCACCCCCATTGTTTCATCTAATATCTTGGCCTCTGAGTGGAATAGAAGCTCAGTCTAGGTGTCACTAGAAAGCTAATCCTCCCTTTTGTGATGATGTATACATTAATATGCATTTTATCATCAATAATCGATGACATATATCTCCAATGTTTTGTTTAGCATGCGTTTCCTATATTCCTGATTTAACATAACATTCACACAAGCAAGCGGACTAAAAAGTAAACAATGGATAATTTATTTGAGAAAATTAGGTGAATGTAAAAAACAGATATCAAGTTTGTAGCTATTTGGAGCTTACAGCAGCAGTGATCAGTGCATAAATTAGATGTTTGTATTTGATGTCTTACAGAAATCATATTTCACATATTTCACAAAATCTGCACAGTCATATTCATGAGAATGAGAGCTTTCATTTGATATATGAGTTGTCTATTTAAGTGCTATTTGATTGCTATTTGAAAGACTTTTATGTTCAGATACATTTTTCTACCACGTAACCTCTAGGTGGCGCTCAATCGCGCCACAAATCATAATTTGCCTTATTATATTATTTTATGTAACATAAATGCAGAAGTGGTGGATATCTTTGAAAGTTCAGATTCTAAGCTTTCAAACGATACCACATACTGTACGCTACATAGCGCTCCCTTTTGGACTCACCGGCAGGTCCGCTGAGTTGAAGAGGTTTTAATTCTTTTTTCATCAGTTAACATTAGCCAAGATTAATAAGTGCAATAACTAATGTTATCAAATACAACCTTATTGTAAAGTTGTTTTGAAATATGTCAGATTCTGCACTATTACTAAAAACAACGACAACAAAAATCGGAAATTCATGTACATTTTACTTAAATTGTTATTCAGATAATTAATGCAAAATTGTTTTATTAAAAAAAAATGCAGTATACTGTAGAAGCATTTTCAATAGTAGTCTCAGATTTTTTACTTTAATCATGTTAACATTTTTCATTATAATATTAGTGATCCTAATAATTATATTTAATAAATACATAAAGAATGAATAACAAATGTAAAATGCATTTGCAATTTGACTTCAGTCGAATTGTTCCTTATAAAATGAGACGTTTGATACCACAATTTGATAACAAATCCAAAATTCCCACATCATGTATCCTCTGTTAATTCAGTGCTGTGGTTAGCAGATAGCACACCCAGCATGCTGACAATGCTAGAGAGATCTAGTCGCATTGATTGTATTGGGATCAATGCTCCCATTTACTGTCTAACTGATTTTTTTTTTCTTTAATTATGTAGGGTGTCAGTGGCATTTATCCAATCACCTCAGGCCTGCTGAGTGCATTCCCACTGTGCTAAAATCTTTACAATTAGTACATTTAGTGTCAATGCTTGGGCAAGGTCTAATACTCATCTGCCCAGTGGGCCAAAAGAGAAAGAACACAATATAGATGTAGACATCTGTTTTAACCTCTTCTCAAGACATACAGTATACATACATACATACATACACATTACTTTAGGCTTTCACCAAAGAGACCACAGAAACTTATTTTGTATCTGCACTACATATTCTTCGAGATTTTACCAAGTTAAAGGGATAGTTCACCTTGTTTTGTTTTTTCTTCTATGGACCACAAATGGATATATTATGCAGAATGATGGCCTTAGTCACCATTCACTTTCATTTTATGGAAAAGAGATTTAATTGAAGTGAATGGTGACTGAGGCTGTTATTTAGTCACAATTCACTTCCATTAAACCTAATATCGGCTTTTGTGTTCCACAGAAGAAAGTCTTGGGGGTATGGAAAAACATAAGGGTGAGTAAATGATGGCAGAATTTAAATTTTTGGGTGAACTATCCTTTTAATATAAATTAAATGGAAGTGTATAGGAATATAATGTATACATTGTTGCCATGATGACATAAAACTTTAACAATAATGGTTCCAACATTTACATTTAGTGTGATACAAGTTAAAGGGTTAGTTCACCACAAATGTACAATTCTTCCATCATTTACCCAACCTCATGCTATCCCAGATGTGTATGACTGACTTTCTTATGCTGAACTCAAATTAAGTTTTTAGAAGAATGTTTCAGCTCTGTAGTTCCATACAATGCAAGTGAATGGTGACTTTTCAAGCTCCAAAAATCGCAAAGACAGTGAAAAATGTAATCCATATGACTCAAGAGGTTATCTTCAGAAGCAAAATGTTAGGTGTGGTTGAGAATCAGATCAGTATTTAAGTCCGTTTTTACCATAAATCTCTACTTTCACCTTCACTGTGAAAGTGAAAGAATATTAAAGTAAAATTGGACATTTATAGTAAAAAGGGACTTAAATACTAATTGGATTCTCACCCACACCTATCATTTTGTTTCAGAAGACATGGATTTAACCACTGGATTATATTGAATTACTTTTATGTGGCCTTTATGTGATTTTTGGAGCTTCATAGTTTTGGATTTGCATTCACTTGCATTGTATAGACCTACAGAGCTGAAATATTCTCCTAAAAATCATCATATGTGTTCTGTAGAAGAAAAAAAGCATGAGGGGGAGGAAATGATGAGAGAATTTTCATTTTTGGGTGAACTATCCCTTTAAATTTTGAGCATATTTGACATCATGATGATTAATCTAATGTAGGATGAAAATAAGTGAACATAAGACTGAAAGGCACAAAGTTCAGAAATACTGTTTATTATACGACATTATATTCCAATCCATTAATTTGATTAGACAAGCAGTGTTCCAAGAGCGTTGATATTTATATGTCAGCACCGAGATGTTTTACTGTTTCTTTTATTCCTCTTGTATGTGATCCTGCATTGACCTCTTTTGGAACTATTCTCATTGGCAGAGAAAAAATACACATACTAGCTGGTAATATTGTGTCTGGAATGTCAATTCCTCAATAAACTTGTTGGATAAAAGCAATATGACACACTCATTCATGCTGTTGTATTAAATATCATCAAAACTACACTGGCGGCCAAAAGTTTGGAATAATGTACAGATTTTGCTGTTTCGGAAGGAAACTGGTACTTTAATTCACCAAAGTGGCATTCGACTGAACACAAAGTATAGTCAGGACATCACTGATGTAAAAAACAGCGCCATCACTATTTGTAAAAAGTAATGATTGATAAAATCTAGAGAGGCCCCATTTCCAGCAGCCATTACTCCAACACATTATCCTTGAGTAATCATGATAAATTAGTAATTTGGTTCTAGAAAATCACTTGTCATTATATCAAACACTGCTGAAAGCTATTTGGTTCGTTAAATAAAGCTTAACATTGTCTTTGTGTTTGTTTTTTAAGTTGCCACATTATGCAATATACTGACATGTCTTAAGGACAATATTAGGTCAAACATGGCATAAAAAAAAAACGCTTTCTCTAGAAACTCATCAGTCAATCATCGTTTTGAGGATTGAAGGCTTATACAATGCTTGAAATTGCCAAAAAACTGAAGATTTCATACAAAGGTGTACACTACAGTCTTCAAAGACAAAGGTCAACTGGCTCTAACAAGGACAGAAAGAGATGTGGAAGGCCAGATGTACAACTAAACAAGAGGATAAGTACATCAGAGTCTCTAGTTTGAGAAATAGATGCCTCACGTGTCCTCAGCTGACAGCTTCATTGAATTCTACCCGCTCAACAACAGTTTCATGTACAACAGTAAAGAGAAGACTCAGGGGTGCAGGCCTTATGGGAAGAATTGTAAAGAAAAAGCCACTTTTGAAACAGAAAATCAAAAAGAAAGATTAGAGTGGGCAAAGAAACAGACATTGGACAACAGATAATTGGAAAAGAGTGTTATGGATCTTAACCCCATTGCGTGCGTGAGAAGTGCCCGTCAAGACAGCCACATCTATGGCAAGTGCTACAGGAAGTGTGGGGTGAAATGTCATCTGAGTATCTGGAAAAACTGACAGCTAGAATGCCAAAGATCTGCAAAACTGTTATTGCTGCACATGAAGGATTTTTTTGATGAGAAATCTTTGAAGTAGTTTAAAATTCAAATTATAATTGTAATTTTTCACATTGTTGACATCCTGATTATACATTGGGATCATTTGAATGCCACTTTGGTCAATAAAAGTTACAATTTCTTTCCATAAAACCAAAATCTGTACTTTATTGCACATTTTTGACGACTGGTGTATGTATTGTCTGTTTTACATTCAGTAAAACAGCACACTTGCTTGAATAATAATGCTTACACTTCACCGTTCATGCAATAATAAAATGCTGCTGTATGTTTGACTTACAGAGATGGCCGTTTGAAGAGCTTGCATCGATCTGGTGAGCAAAGCAGTGCACAAGTAATAACTTTTGAATGTGAAAGCTCATTTGTTCTCTGTAGTGCTCAAGTTCTTCTGCTGTGAGATAACAATCACATTACCAGCACATTAACCACATTGAACACTGCCTTTATTTTAAGCTGTGAGACATGATTGGCGCCTTCCATCTATGATTCATGCCCGTGGTCAGGCATTCTGCCAGACGGACCAAAGAGTGCCTAAAGTGATGCTGTAGGCCAACACGCTGAGCAGGTAGACCCTGAACAACAGGACGTCCAACACGTACCCTACCTGCAGCCACTCCTTAGCAATCTCTCTGCTGTCGTCCTTCTTCTCCAGGAACTGACGAATGGTGGTGATCTCTTGCAGGATGCTGTCCATGACAGGAGGGCAGGTGTCCCGCACGGTCAGACCCAAGCCCAGGTTCCTCCCAGTCTCTCTGGATCCCTCACAGCTGTGATGACTGCAGCGCACTGCACACAGGTCAATTGTAATGCTGGCTTCAGTAACCACAAATACAGTGGTTACTGTATAGTTTGTTCTGTCTTTTCCTACTCTTTTCCTTACTAGGCACTCTCTACAAATATGGTAAATGTCTTTAATGTCCCTTGACATTTTTTAAACAAATTAGAGGCACAAATCACGTGTGTTTTTGTGTTTGTTTGCCTTCGCCTGTTTTAAACATGTCAAACGTCTGTATCCTCTACTTTGTTGTAATTTAGTGACTTAAAAGGTATTTTGTCATGTCCAACCCATTCTCGACTGTGTCTGTCAATTAAAATCATCAATATCATAATTCTGACATATTGTTTAATTGATATCCACTTGCACTCCATTCCGGGTGAGCGGATACTTAAGCTCATGCAAAGAAATTTCACACTCCGGTGTGTATCAAAGTTCAAGTTTGGCAAACTCTCACCTGCAAATGCGGATAAGACGTGTGACCAATAGCGGACTGAAAAGTCTCACCCTGACCTCTTACACTGCAGACCCTTAGCAGAAATCAACAAAAATAACTTTAAAGTTTAAGTTGATAGAACTTTAAAATTTTTATTTTGTTCTACACATGCATGTTTTTGCTCTTAACTTAAAAAATATGAATTGGTACTTAATTTTAAATTAGGGTTGGGCGGATCGATACTAACGTATTGATAATTCCGACACTGATGTGGAATCAAGAATATCGATCCTCACATAAAAATATCGATTCTGAAGTTGTTTTTTAAACTAGTGATATTATTATTTAGATAACATGAATATTAATGCATCTCATAAGCTTCAAAGTGGAAAAAAATAATTATATGAGTGAATTGTTGCATGGCACCAGAACTATTTTTTCTTCCGCTCATCGTGACGCTCAAGAATCCTAAAATACCCCAGCAGACATACAGCGCTCACCCTTTCATAGCACTCCTTCAAAAAGGGGGCAGTGCTTTTCTGAGATAATGACAGAAAAACAGCATCTGGAGTTATTCACACTAAGTAATAACAAACCTAGACATGACATGTATTATAATGGGCTTGTGTGAAATTCTGAATTGTTAAAACATTGATAATGATCTGTAATCCTTGTTAATATATGATACCCTTGTGAAAACTAGCCATGTAATATTGTGTTAACAAAGACATGTAACCACGACTGTAGAACCAAGGCATTTTTTGACACAATTAACCATGGTTTTGCTACAGCATTACTGTAGTATTCATATTGTAACTTCATTTTAGTAATTGTAGCCATAAAATAATATCTATGATTCACTTTGTGATTTTATATGTTGCTTATTCTTACACGTTTTTAAAAGGTAAACAAAGCAGCCTAATAATGTTTTGTTTAGGTCTATAAATATATAGAACATTTTAAGTAATAATTGAAGTTACTAATTTTATCCAAATACTTAGTTCAGTTTATTAGCAGTTTCAGTATTGTTATCGATTTCACCAATACTGGCCTAAAAATACTTGGCATTAGATCAAAAAGAAAATAAGTGGTATCGCCCATCACTGTTTTAAATGATACTCTTTGGATGAACTTAAAATTACCACGTAAACTGAACTTAAATATTTAAAGTAGAGGGAACCTAACTAGCTAGTACTAACTGATAACACTATTGGAAACAGTGTCTCCACTATTCACCATAATGGTAACCCCCCAAAACTTAAACTTCTAAACAACACAACTAAACATTAAACACTAACAAGTCCCCCCCTTTTGATTCATCTTGCATAAAGGCTTAATTTTAACATTTACTCTCCCTGTCGAGTGCCATGCAATGAATGTTGGGAAATAGTTTCAGCTAAATTTAAGTGCCTGTAAATTTAAATAGACAAGTTCATCAAACTCAAGACAATAAATCAATTCAGGTTACTTGGGTAAATACTCATCAAAGTTAATTTATTTAAACTAATGTGTATGATTGTATTTTTCCCTACTCAAAACAATTCATTATTTTGGGGTTTACAGTTTACCTTAATACAAAGAAAACATATTTCAAAGCTGCATGTTTTTATTTTTATTGAAAGTGAGAAAATTGTGTATTTTAAAATTCTGAATATAATACTCTTTGTTATTTGTGACTGATTTTATTTATTATGACAGAAACCATCTAGCACGACTTTATATCCTGTCATTTGCGGTGTCTGAAATCATTTAGTATGCTCACAGATAGAGTAGATGCGGCTTCAAGATAGTAAAAAAAAGACATTTTTAGCTAACTTTGATTGCTGTTTTCCAATGCAACCCTATTCAATTTGTTTTCTTTCAAGTTTTTCTTCTCACCCTATAGTTAAGTAAAACTAGGTAAACTTGTTACATGCTCCTCCATTCTAAAACACAACGCTGCATCAAAAATGCACAACAGTACCTAGACTCCCATCTGTGTTCATGTTGTTCTCTTTGTAGAGTGGGAGGTCAGATCCCTGGGAGAGGAGGGAGCAGAACTTCTTGTTGCGAATGCAAAGCAGGACTGTGGCCCTCTCCAGCACAAGGTGTTTGACCCATTGGGGCACATGGGACTGTAAATCCTGTTTGTGCACCAGCCTCACGATCAGAACGGTCTCTGTCAGACTGATTACCAGCAGAGCCATGCACACCACAAAGTAAACACCTATACTCCAACAAATACACACAGAAATATACTTATATTTGCTGCATCACATGCAATTCCACTTGCTACAATGAGAAATCGATCTAGATGCAATAGACTAAATTACAGTATAAGGAAATATATTATATTATATTTACATAATTGTTTGAAATGCTACTATTTTTGAAATCATTTGTTTAACGTTGCATCAGGCTGTTGCCTATAAAATGTAAAGATCTACTGTACCAATGAGAGGGGTCCCTATGGCAGTAGCCGGCAAAGTGTCAGAGACGATGATGAGAAAGACCGAATAGCCCAAGAGCAGAGTAATCTTGAAGGACACCCTCTCTCCACTGTCTGGGGGCAGGTAAAACCCTACAATATCCATTACCATCAGGAATATACTGGGCAACAACAGGTTGACTGTGTAGAACAAAGGTCTGCGTCGGATCACAACCTGGGCATTGTAAGACATAAATAGAAAGATTATTTTAATTAACACTGTATTTATAAGTGTCCATGTTACACATATTACATGTTACTATTATATATATACCATATTACCATCTATTACTAGTAATAGAAGTGTGGCCGAATGTGACCAGACATTTGGACCTTGCACAGTTACATTTACAACAAATTGCTAATGGATTTTAAAGCTGATATGTATAATTTTCAACCTGGTCTCATAGAATCACGTAACTATACAGTATGCATCACAACAGTTTCCTGGTGATATGAACACTAGAGGTTCTACAACAACAATGAATTATATTCACTTTCACACAAATCACGAGTAAAACGGCAGATTATCAGTATACATAACACTTACTATTCACTTTGTTCCTCAAACAATTGTATGTTGTGACATCCAAGCACTTTTATTATAGTGCATGACTTTAACATTTGCATTTCATAACACACTACATTTACAAGCTTCTTCAAAAATGACACTATCGGTTGGGGTTTGGTTTAAGGTTTAGGGTAGGGATGTTGGTTTTGTTGATTTACAACTGGAAAGAGCATTAACCTTCAAAATCTCATTTATTTTTCAGCCCATATTTACTTTTTATGACACTATCGGTTAGGATTAGGTTTAAGGTAGGGAGTTATGGGCTGAGTTCAGAATGACATACTACTCATACTACTCTTACTACTTCTGTCATATGCATTTGGCAGACGCTTTTATCCAAAGCATGTGTCTATAACTGTTCTGAACTTTTTTTCCACTTTTTTTTTTTATACTCGATAAAGCTAATTTTTCTCATGTACAAATATGCTACTGCCTTTGTGTTTAATACAATAAGTTGGGCTTCTGTCTGTTCTGATTGTAAAAAAATATTGTATGTGATCATTTTAATTTCCAAATACTATTGTGTGGTGTGCCTTCAATTTTATTTATGAGGTTACTTACATTGAACTTCATTTCAGCATAATAATCATCATTATCCAGGCTGAACTCTTTGTATTTGGAGAGGACGTACAGCAGCTCCCATTCACCCTGATTCATGAACACACTCCTGTCATTCCTTAAATCATCAGGGCTTCTTATTAGAGTGATGTTGATGTCTTTAGCTACATGACAAGATAAAGTTAAAAGTCAGTTCTTTCATTATAATCACGTCTTTCACATCTTGGAGAAGGTACAGTGAGGGAAAAAAGTATTTGATCCCCTGCTGATTTTGTATGTTTGCCCACTGACAAACAAATGATCAGTCTATAATTTTAATGGTAGGTTAATTTGAACAGTGAGACAGAATAACAACAAAAAATCCAGAAAAACGCATGTCAGAAATGTTATAAATTGAATTGCATTTTAATGAGGGAAATAAATATTCGACTCCCTCTCAATCAGAGATTTCTGGCTCCCAGGTGTCTTTTGTACAGGTAACGAACTGAGATTAGGGTCACACTCTTAAAGGGAGTGCTCCTAATCTCAGTTTGTTACCTGTATAAAAGACACCTGTTCACAGAAGCAAACAATCAATCAGATTCCAAACTCTCCACCATGGCCAAGACCAAAGAGCTGTCCAAGGATGTCAGGGACAAGATTGTAGATCTACACAAGGCTGGAATGGGCTACAAGACCATCGCTAAGCAGCTTGGTGAAAAAGTGACGACAGTTGTTGCGATTATTCGCAAATGGAAGAAACACAAAAGAACTGTCAATCTCCCTCGGTCTGGGGCTCCATGCAAGATCTCACCACGTGGAGTTGCAATGATCATGAGAATGGTGAGGAATCAGCCCAGAACTACACGGGAGGATCTTGTCAAATATCTCAAGGCAGCTGGGACCATTGTCACCAAGTAAACAACTGGTAACAGACTACGCCGTCAAGGACTGAAATCCTGCAGTGCCCACAAGGTCCCCCTGCTCAAGAAAGCACATGTACAGGCCCGTCTGAAGTTTGCCAATGAACATCTGAATGATTCAGAGGAGAACTGGGTGAAAGTGTTGTGGTCAGATGAGACCAAAATCGAGCTCTTTGGCATCAACTCGCCATGTTTGGAGGAGGAGGAATGCTGCCTATGACCCCAAGAACACCATACCCACCGTCAAACGTGGAGGTGGAAACATAATGCTTTGGGGGTGTTTTTCTGCTAAGGGGACAGGACAACTTCACCGCATTAAAGAGACGATGGATGGGGCCATGTACCGTTAAATCTTGGGTGAGAACCTCCTTCCCTCAGCCAGGCCATTGAAAATGGGTCGTGGATGGGTATTCCAGCATGGCAATGACCCAAAACACATGGCCAAGGCAACAAAGGAGTGGTTCAAGAAGAAGCACATTAAGGTCCTGGAGTGGCCTAGCCAGTCTCCAGACCTTAATCCCATAGAAAATCTGTGGAGGGAGCTGAAGGTTTGAGTTGCCAAACGTCAGCCTCAAAACCTTAATGAATTGGAGAAGATCTGCAAAGAGGAGTGGGACAAAATCCCTCCTGAGATGTGTGCAAACCTGGTGGCCAACTACAAGAATCGTCTGAACTCTGTGATTGGCAACAAGGGTTTTACCAAGTAATAAGATATGTTTTGCAGAGGGGTCGAATACTTATTTCCCTCATTAAAATGCAATTCAAAAGATAACATTTCTGACATGCGTTTTTCTGGATTTTTTTTTTTGTTGTTGTTATTCTGTCTCACTGTTCATATTAACCTACCATTAAAATTATAGATTGATCATTTGTTTGTCAGTGGGAAAACGTACAATATTAGCAGGGGATCAAATACTTTTTTCCCTCACTGTATACATTGATTTGAGTCACTTTTTTAGCTTGAAAAACAAAATCTGCAACATTTAACCCACATGGAGTTGGCTTTAATGACCATGGAATGACCATGGAATGACAGGCAGGTGGCAGGGGAATAGCCTTCATGGCTGTGAGCACAGGCAGTGACAGTAGAACGACCTCTGTGGTCATGGGCGCTGGAAGTGGAACGGTCTCATTTGCCATGAGTGCTGGCAGTGTCTGGGAAATAGGCTCTGTTGCTGGAAACGCTGGCAAGCAACTGGAAACAAACAAGGGGAAGGTGCCGCTTGCAGCTGAAAGTTGTCATGATCAGTGTTCCCATGGAAACAATCAGAGTTCCCATAGAAATGCTGATTCTGCATGCCAGCGGCACCTGAAACACATGAGGGCAAAATGAAAACACACCTTGATCAAAACAAACAGGGACGATGATGCCACAGTCCTCGTCACACAAAAATTCAACCTGAGAAGGTGACAGGCCCGTGACATCACCAGAGGGTGCACGGCAGTAACTCACACATGGCAGTAACCAACAACCCGTGACCTCACACAAAGAAGGTACACAAAACACATACATGAAACACAAGACAGAACAGAACACAAAGATTAAAAAATAAAGTCTTGCTTTATTATAGCTTCCTAATGTCTGCAATAAATGTGGTGTTTTGGAAGAACAAGTTGATGCTTGTCTGTATTTAAATTAGCTTTCATTCATAATTTTCCTGAATAATTGAAGATCACATTTTGCAAAATCCTTTTAGACTTGGAATCCTTGTGTAGGAGATACATTCTGCTATCACTGACAGCAAAAGGCAGCTCTCTCAAAACTATACTGAAATTTGTTTACTTACTGGTGTGTAACCAGCTCTGAAAAGTCAGGCTGCAATTTTGGACATCAAAAGGAAAGTTGTAGATGTTGAGGGAGCAGGCAGTCACCACCTGGATGGGCTTATAGTTGCGCACAAGCCCTTCATGGCCAACGTAGACGTATGGAATATCGGGAGACTTTCCTACATCCACACTGCAGAGGACATAGAGAGAGACTATGTAGGAAACAAGGCTTGGCTGCAGAAAACAACTTGTATCTTATTTTTAAAAGATTTGCATGTCATTTATGTGAAAACAAATTAGTGCAATATTTACTTTAAAAATGGCTAAAGGGATAGTTCACCATTAAAATTATATCCCTTATTTATTCATCCTTATGTTGTTTCAAAGCTGTATTTACTTTTGTCCAGAATTTTTTTCATTCATAATGTTTGTCTGAACTATCCCATTGATATTCATAACCGGTGCAATATTCTGATGGTGTAGGATGCTGCTGTGAAGAGCAAGTAGGCATGTAAATACTGTTAAAAGTCATCTTATTACAGCTCTACTCACAATTCATTGATAAGAATATCTGGACTCCAGACGTTGACAGTGGGAATAGAAATTTGTTTGACATCATCAAATTCTTCAGGATTCCACACAAGGAACTCATCTGTCCATTGCTTTTAATGTGAGAAAAATGTAATTTATGTGAATGTATCTTTTTATTTTAAATGATGTCTGCACAGACCTCTGCATTCCAATAATTAATTACTAACTTTAATTTATACTTACTGTAGAATACAAGAATAGCCTATATAATGCAAACTTATTATAATGCAAAAAATTGACATCTTAATTTTAGGGTAACCTTTTGTTTTCCACCAACATACCTGTCTGTACCACACATATGTTGTCAAGACCTGGTTCTTCTCATCCTTTGGTGCACAAAATACGTGCAAATATTAAATATGAAAACGTATGAATGCAAAATACAGCTGTAAACAAGAAGTTATTTTTTCATTTTAATTGTTGCAAACTTTTTATACTTCAACCCACCACGTTGAGAATGGCATAAACCATTAGGTCAATGGCCACCGTCGTTGACTTTCTCCAGTTCCGCACGGGTCGAACTCCTTTCTTATATCCGACACTTAAAAACTCATTCAGTCGAACCAGTGTGGCATTGGCGAAACGCCCAGAGTCACTGCCCAGCTTTTTTACTGCACCAAGAGCAAACAGCAGGCTATTATCACTTTATTAACTTTATTAAATATAAAGATGAAAAAAAAACGAAGAATAAGAAATACATAGATTTATATTGATTAATAATAATTGATATATTGACAGTGTCTCAAAACTAACTGAACTGCCTACAAGACAGCATGTTTGGGCAACGCAGCGCGGAAAATGCTTTCCAGGTTGGCGTCTCATTAGGTTTTGAGACATTGCCTTCGAGCAAGGATCGTATAACGTTAATTGTAAAAGAAGAGGCCATCCATTCGTTTTAAGCTTAAAAACTAACTGTTTCCAGGACCGATTAAAAAGTTGGATAAAAGTTACCTGAGCAAGCCATCGCCGCCCCGTACATGGAAACGCAGAGAGCTGTCCAGAGTGCTGAAAGTTTCATTTTGCCAAGGTTTTTATTATTATTATAATTTTTTTTAAATTATTATTATTATTATTATTTTTATTTATTTTTTATTTATTTTTTTTTTGCGTTGCTTTGCAGTAAGAAAGCGTTCTCCTCGCAGGCTGCTAGCCCGGGGCTGCTTCTGTCCAGTGATGCGCCCTGAGCTCCATTAGTTATCTCTGAATTTTCCCATAAGCGTTCATGCTGTCAATTACAGCGCTTAGTCCATCCGCCCTCATCCGCATCATCATCATCACACAGCCTGAGCAGTCTGGCTTGAGTAAATACCTCAAGAGTCACATATGAGATATTTAACTATAGAAGCCTTGTAAGGTATATACACAGATAAGCCACAACATTAAAACTACCTGCCTACTATAATGTAGGTCCCCCTGGTGTCACCAAAACAGCACCAATCCGTATCTCAGAGCAGCATTCTGAGGTTCTTTTCTTCTTACCACAATTGTACAGAGCAGTTATCTGAGTTTCTGTAGACTTCGTCAGTCTGAACTAGTCTAGCCATTCTCCGTTGACCTCTCTCATCAACAAGGTGTTTCCATCCACAGAACTGCCACTCACTTTATGTTTTTTGTTTTTTTGCACCATTCTGAGTTAATTCTAGAGACTAATGTGTGTGAAAATCCCAGGAGATCAGCAGTTACAGAAATACTAAAACCAGCCCATCTGGCACCAACAATCATGCATGCGATTATCTAATCAGCCAATTGTGTTGCTGCAGTGCATAAAATCATACTCCTATGGGTCAGAAGCTTTATTTAATGTTCACATCAACCATCAGAATGGGGAAAAAAATTTGATCTCAGTGATTTGGACCATGGCATGATTGTTGGTGCCAAACGGGCTGGTTTTAGTATTTCTGTAACTGCTAATCTCCTGGAATTTTCACACACAATAGACATCCAGTGAGCGGCAGTTATGTTGATGGAAAGGCCTTGTTGATAAGAGAGGTCAACGAAGAATGGCCAGACTAGTTCGAACAGACAAAGTCTTCAGTAACTCAGATAACCGCTCTGTACAATTGTGGTGAGAAGAATAGCATCTCAGAATTAAATCCTTACAGTAGATGCAGGTTGACACATTTTGGCTGCACAAGGGGGACCTACACAATATTTGGCAGGTGGTTTTAATGTTGTGTACATCGTGTACTGAACAACTAATAAGATAGTCAACGTAATACTCTAATTCAATTGGGAATGCTGTAAATAGTAGCTAATTGTTATGGTTTATTATCAATTCTTTGAGAGATGCAGCTAGTAAGATAATTGTGTATTTATTTATTAAATAATTTTAACAGTATTGGTTAAACAATAGATTTTTTTTTTTTTTAAATAAATACAAAACACACACACACACACACATATATATATATATATATATATATATATATGTGTATGTATGTATGTATGTATATATATATATATATATATATATATATATATATATATATATATATATATATATATATATATATATATGTATGTATGTATGTATGTATATATGTATATATGTGTGTGTGTGTGTGTGTGTGTGTGTGTTGTATTTATTTTTAAAAAAAAATTGCAAATCAATTATGTTTTTCCCCTTCCCTCTAATTCAACAGAGGGGGGTCACAAATCAGTAATGGCTACATTTGACATTTCGTGGGTCATGTTTCTCCACCAAGTTCAAGTAAATTTCCATGAGCACTCAGACTACTACATTAAACTGAGACCTTATACTGAGCCCAGCCATGATGAGACTTAATTAGTCCAGCAATAGGCAGTTGATTAGATTTGTGTCAGGAAACTTTTATCGGAATTTTGTAGAGGAATTGAATTGTCATTTTTTTTCCTGACTGGACAGGTGGCTCTGAGAAGCTATATAATGAAAACGTAATGCGGTGACATGAGGTGATTGTGGCTTATATTTCAGTATGGAAACTGGAGCTTGATACACTGTATGATATAGTTACAGGGGGCAACATGTACTCTCACTGACCCATATCTTACTAATTTTATGCAGAGTTCTTAGTACTGTTGGCCAGTGCACCTTTACATCAGCGGCCAAACTGTCCATATCCTTAAGAAATTCAGTTCAACTGTATTATTTGCTATATTTTCTGGCTTTTGCCAAAGCTCTGCATCTTGATTGGATGCAGTAAAGTGTGTTTATCTATAAAATCTGACATTCATTATTTTCATTTGAGTAATGAATGACTTTTAATGACTCTAATATCTCATATGCAACCAATGCCACTTTAAATATACCTTATTTGGAATTTTGATGTTGTTAAAAAGATATATTGACAACAAAGAACTTCAGCTCTAGAATTTCCAAGCAATTTAGACTTGTTAAAGTTTTTTTTTTTTTTACTTTATAAGGGAATTTTTGTTTTCCTAACCATATAAAACACACTGCACACCATTTATTGCAAACACTTCAATTAAATTAATTAACTGATTTTAAATTGAATTATTATCTGAACAGTTATGAATATTACCAAAAAAATGAACACCAAACACTGTAAATGATGCTCGATACATCCTATGTTTTATATGTGGCCAGTCCAAATGTTTGATTATTTAGAGCTCTATACAATCTACCATCATGGAAGATTTTCATGTAATTTGGTTTCAAGTTTTTGAGTTGGTGGCAGTGTTTTCTTCCAAAATAAATAAATAATAATACAATTCAAAAACTAATTGTAGCTTTTAGTACAGAAACCACCACATACAACAATAATTAATCTTAGTAAACAAACATATGTGTCAGACAGCAACAGGTCTGCATATATCTACAGTGCATCCGGAAAGTATTCACAGCGTTTCACTTTTTCCACATTGTTATGTTACAGCCTTATTCCAAAATGGATTAAATTAATTATGTTCCTCAAAATTCTACAAACAATACATCATAATGACAATGTGAAAGAAGTTTGCTTGAAATCTTTGCATATTTTTAAAAATAAAAAACAAAACAAACATCACATTGTGGCAGCGGGGGCGTGGTCAAGCGCCCGTCCAAAGGGAGAAAGCGGTAAGGGCGCTTGCACCTGAGCTAAATTATGTCTAACACCTGTCTCTAATTTCAGTGAGTATGGGGAGAGCGGCATAAAAGAGCACCAGTGCCTCCAGTCGGGAGAGAGAGCTGCCAGCCCAGTGTTGGAATTAGAGAGACTGAGCCAATTCATTAGATTATAAGTTAAAAGAGTTTATGTTTAGCACTTACACGTTTTTTGCACTACCCCTGTCTGTCTGCAACCCTTAATTAAAGGAGCCTACCTTGTGTCGAACCCTGTTCCCGTGTCCTCCCTCCTGTGAAGTCCTTTACACACATGTACATAAGTATTCACAGCCTTTGCCATGACACTCAAAATTGAGCTCAGGTGCATCCTGTTTCCACAGATCTTCCTTGAGATGTTTCTACAACTTGATTGAAGTCCACCTGTGGTAAATTCAATTGCTTGGACATGATTTGGAAAGGCACACACCTGTCTATATAAGGTCCCACAGTTAACAGTGCATGTCAGAGCACAAACCAAGCCGTGAAGTCCAAGGAATTGTCTGTAGACCTCCGAGACAGGATTGTATCGAGGCACAGATCTGGGGAAGGGTACAGAAAAATTTCTGCAGCATTGAAGGTCCCAATGAGCACAGTGGCCTCCATCATCCGTAAATAGAAGAAGTTTGGAACCACCAGGACTTTTCCTAGAGCTTGCCGCCCAGCCAAACTGAGTGATCGGGGAGAAGGGCTTTAGTCAGGGAGGTGACCAAGAACCCGATGGTCACTCTGACAGAGCTTCAGCGTTTCTCTGTGGAGAGAGGAGAACCTTCCAGAAGAACAACCATCTCTGCAGCACTCCACCAATCAGGCCTGTACAGTAGAGTGACCAGACGGAAGCCACTCCTCAATGAAAGGCACATGAAAGCCCGTCTGGAGTTTGTCAAAAGGCACCTGAAAGACTCTCAGACAATGAGAAACAAAATTCTCTGGTCTGATGAAACAAATACTGAACTCTTTGGCCTGAATTGCAAGCGTCATGCATGGAGGATACCAGGCACCACTCATCACCTGGCCAATACCATCCCTACAGTTAAGCATGGTGGTGGCAGCATCATGCTGTGGGGATGTTTTTCAGCGGCAGGAACTGGGAGACTATTCAGGATCGGGGGAAAGATAAATGCAGCAATGTACAGCGACATCCTTGTTGAAAACCTGCTCCAGAGCGCTCTGGACCTCAGACTGGGGCGAAGGCTAATCTTCCAACAGGACAACGACACTTAGCACACAGCCAAGATAACAAAGGAGTGGCTACGTGACAACTCTGTAAATGTCCTTGAGTGGCCCAGCCAGAGCCCAGACTTGAACCCGATTGAACATCTCTGGAGAGATCTGAAAATGGCTGTGCACCGACGCTCCCCATCCAACTTGATGGAGCTTGAGAGGTCCTGCAAAGAAGAATGAGAGAAACTGCCCAAAAATAGGT
The DNA here is from genome assembly GCA_032164185.1 of Moxostoma hubbsi. Taxonomy (NCBI): domain Eukaryota; kingdom Metazoa; phylum Chordata; class Actinopteri; order Cypriniformes; family Catostomidae; genus Moxostoma; species Moxostoma hubbsi. Next base: position 15,231,598 of record JAVLUX010000042.1, read on the forward strand.
GTGCTATGCTTGTAGCATCATACTCAAAAAGACTTGAGGCTGTAATTGGTGTCAAAGGTGCTTCAACAAAGTATTGAGCAAAGGCTGTGAATACTTACGTACATGTGATTTTTTTTTTTTTTTAGTTATATTTTTAGATTTAGTTTGTTTTTGTTTTGTTATTTTTAATACATTTTTGCAAAGATTTCAAACAAACTTCTTTCATGTTGTCATTATGGGGTATTGTTTGTAGAATTGAGGAAAATAATGAATTTAATCAATTTTGGAATAAGGCTGTAACATAACAAAATGTAGAAGTGCTGTGAATACTTTACGGATGCACTGTATATATATATATATAATATTAGTTTTCAGAATGAAAAAAAAATCTGATTTTGAATATCCCCACATTTTGAATATCTAGGACATTTAGTCACTTGCTCATTTATTACCATTTATGACCCTGACCTTTACCTTGTGTTTTCTTCCAAAAAGGAAGTAATATGTATGGATACACAAGTTATACTCAAAAGATCCTAAGATCCTGAATAAGTGCTATTTGTGATAAGAACTCTCTATTTTGGTATGAAAAAGAAAGATATTATAACAAATTAAATATGCACAATACTTTGTTTTCCTTTATTCCACACCAAAAGATAATCTAACAAATTAAATATGTACAATACCTTGTTTTCCTTTACACCAAAACAATCACATACAGTATAAAGAATTACCATAGCGTGAGGCTAGCCATTATGATTTTAACATCTGAAAGAAAAAGTTCAAACATGTTTACAGTAATGTAGTCCTTAGGCAAATGCATCCCATTTTTGTTACAGTCTAGAATAGTCCTATTTATGCATTTAAACTACAGAAGCACATTATTTCTGAATTACCATTAATAATTATATGTAGCATTAAATCAAATATATGACACAGCTATTTCAATTTCACAGCTTTATGTAGTGTATGTATATCCATCTTCTAATTGGCTAGCTTTTTCTCTGTCTTTGTCTCTAAATCCCTCTTTATCTACCACCATCATCAGACTTTCAGATAGAACTCCAGCTACTCCAGAGCAGCAGCAGTGTCAAAGAGTAGATCAGCACAAACAACACGTAAATGCGGAAGAGGACCTTATCCACTTTTAAGCACAGCTCCAGCCAGTAAGACTGTGAACTGCCCTCATTGTCCTCCTCCTGAAGGTATAGTTTGAGAGACACCACCTCCTGTAGGATTTTCTCCAGTGGAGAGTCACTATTTGGAACATCTGTCAGGGAGAACAGGTCTGTCTCTGAAGAAAGATCAAACTGGTAGCCTGAAAGCATAATAGAGAGAACACAAGTATTAAGCCATTTAGAAGAAGGTAGGGTAGCAATGTGTGGCATTATAGATGGTTGTATAAGCTATCCAAAAAAAAAAAAGCAAATTGTGTGCTCATCCATTTTTTGTCTAATAATAATAAGTAGAAAACAAGTGTTTGTCAAGACAAATTTTGATCTAAAAGTTAGATCAATGTCTAAAAGTCTAAAAGTTAGAAAGCTGTTAAATACGAATTGAAGTTTGAAGGTTATCTAAGCCTTTTGTACTTTGAAGTCTGATATATCTATACAGCATTAAAGGGTTAGTTCACCCACTAACAAATACTTGCTTTCTGTTATACAGAAGAAATAAGGGCATATGAGTTTGGAACATTATGGTGAGTAAGTGATGACAGAATTTTCATTTTAAGGTGAATTTACCCTTTAATGTAATATAAGTTAAGATCAGTCGACAGCATTTGTGGCATAATATTGATTACCACATAAATTAGTGTCCCTACTTTTTTTTTTTTTTTTTTAAAAAGCACAAATCTGGGTTTCAGAGAGAGACTTACAATTGAAGTGGATGGAGTCAATCTAAGTGAATGTTGCCAACTTTTGGAGGGATTAAACACAGAAATGTGTAGCTTATAATTTTATAAAAGCACTTTCATTAATTCTTCTGTTAAAACGTGTGCATTATTTGAGCTGTAAAATAGTTTGAATTGTCATTTTTACAGTCCTTTCAGTGTTTTAAGGTTTGTTGGCATTAAACCAATGTGGCACAGTGGAGGGCGGGACCGGCGCGTGATTACGCACGCCCGGTCCCGTATCAGGCTAATTGAGCCGTCAAGAGGGATAAAGGCCACTCGCAGACGGCGATCGGGAGAGAGAGCTTAATCAGCAGACATGTCTGCTGTCCTATGTGTTTGTTTTAAGTTCTTCGTTAAATTATTATTTATTTGTCAAGCCGGTTTCTCGCCTCTTCCTTGCCCATGAATTTGATCTGTCTTTACAACCATTATGGTAACAAAGTTGTAAAATTGGTAATAGCTTTACAGAAAAAAAGCTTACTATGTCAGATCATCGTGAAGTACTGTGCTTTGTTCAGTGGATGTTGCTTAGAAAGAGCTGTCATTTTTCAATGGAAGTCTAATAAAATTTGGGATAATTTTGTATTCTCATTTAAGGGAAAACCATAAGTCTGATCTGTTAGAAAATACATAGTAGATTAAGTCAGAACAGGTTGAAGGACAGTGCCAATTTTAGTGGATGCAGCTTGAAGGTTCTAACAGGAGTTATATTAAAAACTCTTGGTCTCAGGTTAGGCATTTTTAAAAACCCTAACCATAATTAATAAGTCAACCCAGCATAGAAAATTGTTTAAGGATAACAAATAGATAGTAGTCTCTCTCCTACCCCCTGACTGATCCACATCATCCAGTGTCTTCATTGAAGTGAACACACTGTCATTAAAGCTCTGGTCAGTTGAGCCGTATTTGTCCAGTAAGCAGGCAGATATGGACATCTCCTTGACTTCTCTCTCACTGTAATGCAAAAGCTTCACCACGAAAATGGACTTTGCCAAACTAATCACCAGAAGTGCCATACAGACAGCAAAGAAAGCCCCTGTTACAAAACAAGCGAGACATTGTTGTTACTACCCACTGGAGTGTCATGAATAGGTGAACAATTATGAAGAGTTCTGACTGTACTATACCAATGAGGGGTGTTCTAATGGCTGTAGCAGGGATTTCATCCATCAGATTGACTCTGACTACAGTGTAGCCCAGGAGAATGCTGGTCTTGAAAGTGATGCGTGTTCCACTGTTTGGAGGCAAATAGAAGCTGATGACATCCACAACCATGAGGAAGATACTTGGGATTAGCAGACCTACCACGTAGAGTAGGGGGCGCCTGCGGATCAACATCTTCAGAGAGACAACAAGACTGGGGTGAAACACTTGCTCAGGGTGATTTTTCAGAGTTGCACCATATTTCATTTTAATTGATGGGAATTAAATTGAGGCTGTGATAGTTTTAAAGGAATATTCCGGGTTAAATAAAAGTTTGGTAATTCGCAGCATGTGTGGAATTATGCTGATTACCACAAAAATGAAACAAAAATGGAGGTACAGCACTTACTATGGAAGTGAATGGAGCTAATCCAAAAAGTATGGCCATAAACAATATGTGTAATAATGTGATTTTAGTGTGAAAAAAATCGCTTACCAACCTTTTTTGTGTAGAGCTGTAGCCAATTTTACAACGCTGTTGCCATTATAACGTAACACATTAAACCCTAAATTAACCACCATTAGCTTCCATTGTAAGTGTCTCTCTGTAACCTCGATTTTTGCTTTTTTAAAGAAAAAAAATGTCCAAATTCATTTTTATTGTAGTAGACATTATGCCACAAATTCTGTCGATTGAGCTTAACTTGTTTTGAACTCGGAATATTCCTATAAGCTGCATCCAGATTTGTGAACTGTCAAGAGTATGTACTGCTATTTTGTACGAACATACTTCTTGGCCATTAAAAAGTATGTACTTTAGGTATGCAGGTGGGTAGTACAGTTGGAATACATTTCTGAATATACTTCATACGGGAAAATGGGCATTGTGTCATGACCCAAATATATGATGTTGTAACAACAACTGTAGAAATACTCTGGTTTTGTTAAACAAGTAAAATATTACCACAAGGAACAACTTTCTTGGCATGTATAGCACCTAGAGTTGGGCTGCCGGACTTGCAGCTAGTAGGGAAGTATGCATAATCGGACGCAGAATTACAGTGCCTTCTATGGCGAGCACTGTATAAAGCTGTGAATAGGTCATCTAATTTTCACAATTAGTTTTTTGTCTACTGAAATTATTTTGTGAACATGTATTTTCAATGTATTTTGCCAGCTAAATGATCAACACCCATTTAAATAACTGTACAGCCCTTTTAAGTCGATTTCCACAGCCTCGTTTTCATTCCTGTCTAAAATTAAACATGGCAGTACTCTTAATAAGGTCTATGACCTTCCCCCTTAGAGAAATCTGGTCTCAGAACAGTCCAAAGTGGCTGTGTCAAAAGGGGAAATTATATAACAAGCTTAAGCCTTCTCCTCATTTCCTGGATTTGCTAAATCGGTCCTATTTCTCATTCTAGAATTGAAATTGTTTTCCCACACTTCAGCTCTCCCTGAGAACCTATATTTGATTCTTAAGCATCCCAGTCAACCTCACAGCCACAGAGAAAGATAAAAGAGAGCTATTTTCTCCCACTGTCCCTCATTTGGCTCAGGACCATCCATTTCACTCTCCTTGTTTAAGGCTGCTTAAACTTTCACAGTACAACAAAGAGCAATTTCATACCGACTTAAACATGTTCCCCACCCATTTGGACGATGAGTAAAAACACAAATATGGATTCCTACAGTAAATGGCTTTCGCAATGAGCCGTGGAGCAAAGGTAATCAAAGTACACAGCCCTTTTCCATGGTGTGCATCTTGCTGGAACAGGGTGGATTGCCCACCAGCTTTGAGCTATTGGCCCATTCCACCCTCAGAACACGGCACTCATTGATCAAATGCCAGAAAGACAGTCTCATTATTGTCATCCATGCTGTGTGCTGTCTGCTGCTAAGCCTCATCTATTAGCATTAGCGTGACTCCGCTAACAGCTACGCAAAGGTTGGAGAAGGGTCGTGACACATGCCAGACAACTGTCAATACTTAAGCGTGTCCAGCAGTCTCTTTTATCCCAAATGTCTTTGTTTATGAAGAAACACAGACAAACTGTGATTATGTATGTCTGTCTTTAATCTGATAAATAAGACTGGGTATTCTTCCCTTTTTGCTGTGTAGGGGAGAAAGGAGCAACTGTAAACTTTTACTTACTCTTTTACTTATAGAAACCTTTATTTGTGCCAAAAGTAACTGTATTAATAATGAGAAAGACTTGATCATAATATGTCTGTTACTTATTTTACTGTGTATTAACAGTTGTGTTAAAAAAATAACAGTACAACATAATTAACCTGATGAACCACTGTTATTAGTAGTATATTTCTGTATTGAAAATAATTTACTTAGATGTAGTAGTGTAATATAAAACATTTGTCAATTACTTGTTCTGAGTAATTGACTCATTCATTGAAAGGGCGATTTCAAAATAATAAATGCGGAGTTTAATTAGAGAATTAATTAATTCTGTGAAAAAACAGGTGTCAATAATTGTCCTTTATTAAGGAAGAAGGGAAGCAATTGTTTCACACATTGTTATAAAATATATTTCCTTCTGAATTGCTAAGTAAAATTCTGAGGAAGAACGTAATTTGATTAAAAAATGTATTGGAGAGGGGAGCAAATTATAGGATGCTTAGCTAAAATTATCTCAAATGCTTTAAAAAGGCAACGAAAACCTGAAACACACGGAAGAAAATGAGCAACTGTTAAAACGGATCGGAGAATCTGTACCGGGTGCTGAATTCAAGCCACAGTACATTGTGAAGACAGTGAAGGATTGGATGGTGGTGCAAAAATCATGGTATGGGGATGTTTTTCATACTACGGAGTTGGGCCTAGTATACCAGGGATCATGGATCAGTTTGAATACATCAAAAAGCACTTTTGGGTGTTACAATTGTCTCTGATCTGCCCTAAACATACTTTTTATGGGTGTGTTTTTCATTTAACATGTCAATTATCCTCTATTTTTGGCAATTCGAGCTGCCATTCAATAACATTTGCTTCTGGTTGAATAAGCTGCAGTGTGGAAATACTCACATTAAACTGAATGTGGGCATAGTCCCTGTCCTCTATTGCCAGTGTCCAGTATTGAGAAGGGACAGACAGCAACTCCCATTCACCATCATTCATAAACTCTCTTGTATCACTGGCGATTTCCTCAGCAGGCCTCCAGAGAGCTAAATCCACTTCACTCACTGTCACACAAACACATCATCAGACCATTGTCTCTGGCACTTATTGCACATTTTACCAGTCCAAATCCAAAGTCTTTTTACTCATGAAAAAAAAAATGAATTCTGTTTAAGTGTTTATATCGGCAGGTTTGTGAGGCGATTATTTAAAAATCTGTCAGCTTTTAAAAGATCCTAACCAGCACTGATCAAAAACACTCAGTAATTACCACACCCCTCATTATACAGAGGCCAGCCTGCTTGTGAAGGAGTGAAAGCACATGCTGTGTATGTGTGAGTAATTTACCTGAGTGTAGCCAGCTGCGAAAGGTCAGGGTGCAGTTCTGCTTGTCAAAGGGAAAGGCATAAATCTCCAGGTGACATGCTGAGACCACCTGGATGGGTCTGTAGTTTTTTACTGTTCCTGAGCAGTTGACATAAACATATGGGATCACCGGGGATTTGCCAACATCCACACTGGAGAGAGAGGAACAGATGTGATGCAACGAGGGTAGAACTCGACAAAATATAGCCATGCACTATTGATCACACTTTATTTTCCAATCTAAAAAAAGGTTTATCCTGTGGGCTGCGACAGCAAACTTTAAATCAAATGCGGCTTTAATATTTTATATGGAGCTAAAACAAGACATATACTTTATTATGTGCGTACAATTCGCTTATGATGACATCAGGCACCCAGATGGCATCAGAGGACAGCGATATTTCGGTGATTCCATCAAAATCTTCTGGATCCCACACAAGAAACTCATCTGTCCAAATCTGAAATATTAGAGTAACAAGGTTTACTGTTACCGCTAATGAGTCCCATGAGAAAGATTCAGACCTCTCAAATGTTCAGTCTACAAGGAATCTCAAATTTCAAACATTCAACAATGTTTTTCTTTCTTAGACCTGTTTGTCAGAAAAGTAGTTCTCAAGTTAAGGTTAAATGTGATCTATAAAACCTAAGCATAAATCTTTGATGTTTCACCTGACCATTCATTACAATCTGCTTATATAAGCATAGAATGTACAACCATTTTTATGTGGGCACCTACGTATGTACAACCCCAATTCCGAAAATGTTGGGACAATATTAAAAATGCTAATAAAAACAAAAGTGAGTGATTTGTAGATTGTATCACCCTTTGCTTTATTGAAAGCACAACAACTATGCATTATATGATGTTTTACCCTGAGAATTTAATTAGTTTTTTTTTTTTTTTTTAATGTACAGTAATTTCAAATCAGATAATTGCAACACGCTCCAAAAAGGTTGGGACAGTTGAGTGTTTACCACTGTGAAACATCACAATTTCTTCTGATAACAGTTATTAAGCATTTGGGCACTGAAGACACAAGTTTGTTAAGTTTAAAAAGTGGAATTTTCCCCCATTCATCCATTATGTAGGTTTTCAGCTGCACAATTGTACTGGGTCTTCGTTGTTGAATGGTGTGCTTCATAATGCACCACACATTCTCAATTGGAGACAGGTCAGGACTGCAGGCAGGCCAATCCAGCACCCGCACTCTCTTCCCTGCTTACACAGCTCTGCTTCTTTGGCCCTGATAACATGACGGCTTTGTTTTTCAAAAACTTTTTGAAATGTGGACTCTTCAGACCAAAAAACACAGTTCCACTGTTCTACTTTCCGTCTAAGATGAGACCAAGCCCAGAGAAGTCAGAAGTGCTTCTGGACAGTGTTGATGTATGGCTTCTGCTTTACATAGCAAAGTCTTAACTTGCATCTGTGGATGTAGCAGCGAGTGGTGTTGACTAACAAAGGTTTATTAAAGTTATCCCAAGCCCATGTTTATGATATCCGTTAAAGTTGAATACCGTTTTTTAAGACAGTGACGTCTGAGGGATCAGAAATCACGCACATTCAGAAATGGTTTTCGTCTTGCCCTTTACGCATCGAGATTTGACCAGATTCATTGAATTTTTAACTATATTTTGCTCTGTAGAGGGTGAAATGCCCAAAATCCTTAAAATGTGTCTTTGGGGATCATTGTTCTCAAAGTGCTGGATTATTTGCTAAAGCATTTTTTGGCAAATTGACAAGTCTCGAATGATCCTTGCTCTTGAAGGTCTAGGCTGTTTTTGGATTCTCCTACAGTATACAGTATTATGACACAATTGCTTCTTCACCTGTTTAGCATGTCCTGTTTCACATGCCTTGTTATTTCAACTCGTCAAATTGTTATTAGTCTTAAATTGCCCCTGTTTCAACTTTTTTGGAGTGTGTTGCAATTATCCAATTTGAAATGACTGTACATTTTAAAAAAAAATTCACAAGGTAAAACATCATATAATGTGTAATTGTAGTTTTTTTTCAATATAGCAAAGGGTGAATATAATTTACAAATCACTCTTATTTTGTTTTTATTAGCATTTTTCATACTGTCCCAACTTTTTCGGAATTGGGGTTGGAGGGTACAACAGGGCTAAAGGCCCTGCTGGTTAAAGACTCATTATAGCAACAAAAACTACCACAGCACTTTCCTAAACACATAGTTTGTTTTTGTTGCTATACACTGCAACATTTTCCTGATCTATGAGATCTTTGCGTGTGGTATCTAAAGGTTGATTTTGAGACAATTTGATCTAATTTTTTTAGATTTATATGAAAATCCCTGAAATTATTTATTTATCATTTTCTGTTTTTTTCAAGGTCATTAAATCCAATAAGAGAAAAGATGGTATTTGGAGTAAAAAGCCAGGAGCTAAAAGCCTCATAAAACACATTGTTTGTTTGTTTTTTAGTGGAGGGAATCGATTTGTTCTAAAACATTTTCAAAGTGGACTCACATTGACTGTTCCAATCACAATGGAGATTGATTTGTTTACAGAATACTAATAAAATGCCAAATTTGTTTGAAATCATGCAGCCTTTTGTGAAGTAGTTATTTTAAATAAGCATTATCTTAATTTGTAACTCAAAAAAGCAAAGTGCTGTCTTAAAATTATTTGCATTAGTTGAAAAATTTAGCATTATGACTATTACCCCTACATCCACACAATATCACTATATCACTATATTTAGAATTAAAGTAAAGGTTAAAGGTTCAGGTTAAGGTTAAACGTTAGCTGAGGGTTTCAATTCAAGAGGTAACAATACTTAAATTTTAAGAAACATTTTTAAATGTAGCTATCATATGCCATTTGCAGTGAATAAAGTAGTAATGACACATGCAGTCATGCCATTGACTTAATTATGATTTGTAACCAACAGTTAGACAATAGTCACTTGATACCAACTTGGCGATACCAAATGCTGGTAGTCACTTTCTGAGTCTGTCCATCCTGTGAAAAAACATGCACATTTTATTATATTCATTTTCAATGATATAAGAAGTAAATAGACTTTAATTTTATTTTCAATATATATATATATATATAAACAATTTCATCAGATGACCATATAAACAGAAATACTGTATATTGTATCACTCTAAAAGTTACAATGTAGAGGTAGCTTCTTACCACATCTAGGACAGATTGGATTATAAGGTCAAGGTAGACGGTAGTTGGCTTGGTCCAGTTTTGGACAGGTCGAACTCCACAGTCATATTTGCGGAGCAGTAATCTCGTGAGTTGATTCAGAGCAGATCTCTTTGGTTTCTCTGGAACCAACTCAGCCTGAGGAATAACTGATGGGAGCAGATGGCAAAATCTAACTTAAATTGGTTAAGATGTAATTTACATATTTATTAACCTGTTTTTGCAGCATACAAAATTCAATAACAATAATCGTCCCATAAAGCTTACAGTATAGAATCCTCTGAAAGATTAGGTGGCTTTTAAGACAGTATCCAAATGTTTTTAGTTTTATAAACTGTTGCATTTTAAATATTAAATGTTAATGCAAACAACTATAACTGTTTGATTGTATAATTAATACTGTAAGAACAATTGGACTTACCTGACAGCAACAAAGACAGCAGGAGGACAGGACTCATCTTGCCAATTAAATTCCAGGATTTGTTTTAGAAGCCAGACTGCAACCTTATCCAAATCACTTTCCACACACCCTATCCTAGCTTTTAAAACTATACCCTATTACAAAGTGTCTTTTAGGCAAAAATGCCATGAAGCATCAGAATGGTCGTCAAACACATGACTGCAACAAATGCACTGGAGCAACTTGCTCTCCACTCTAGCAAATTGATTTTCCATTATGAGGGTAAGAAGATCTGTGTTTGTGTATAGGATGTGTCCTCTGTCTGCTCAACTCATGGACACTAAAGAGTATAGGGGAGTACTAGAAGATAATGGGTCATCATTCAATCATCTGTTATCACTCGTATTGAGCATGATTTTCTAATGCTGTTTTTCTACAACCTGAACGAGACAAAGAATAAATATATGGGTGAATATATTCATCTGTGAAAAATCTATTGAAACCAGTATTTGCTTGTCTCCCAGCCTGGTCAGTCTTATCTATTGGCTGGTTTTAGAGGGGTTTGGGGCCCTATTCAGCTGTCTAAACCAGCTGAGCACCAGCTCGGCTAAGCTGGGAGACCATCTTAAACCAGCTGATACCAACAAACCCTCTTAGGCTAGTCTTCACAATGTATTTATTTATTTTTTGCAGGGTACAAGCCTTTGGGTACATTGGAAAAAGATCCATAATTTTAATAGTAATAGAATGTAAAAATGCTAAGTAAAAAAAAAAAAAAATGTATTGGTTAATGGGTAGTTACATTAACATATACAGGTATATGGTAAAGAATGATAATATATTTAACAAGACAACATGTAATTTTACAGTAAAATATTGTAAAAAATAAAATAAAAAATTTGATACGAAAAGTATATTTTTAACTTATTATTAACAAGAAAATGTATCTAGACTTATCAAGTACTTTTTACGGTAAACTATTGTTAAAAGGATGGTGAAAAACAATAATCGGGCTTTCCCAGAAGTCACTGCCTGACCCGTCACATTTCATTCTATTTATGTTTCTCCTTTTTTATATCAGTTCTGTACATTTTGGTGTCCTGTGTTATATTTTATGTAGTTTAGTTAATGTTTATTGTATTAATGTTGTGTCACATATTACCCTCATTGAGTTTGTGTGAGTAACTGTCCACTGTCTCCACATGTGTATTAATTATTGCTCCTGGAAGGGTTGCTCTTGATGAACTTTAAAGGAATAGTTCTCCCAAAAATGAAAATTCTCTCATCATTTACTCACCCAAGTTATTGATCATTTTGCATCAATGAAAACTAGGAGGGGAGGGTTAAATTTGAAATTAGGAATGATGTGTAATAGCACAAGCAGTAATCTGTAAGTCGGGGTAGGAGTAGGGGTTGGGAAGTTAAGTGGGGCCCCACTTCGGATCTCGCCTAGGGCACTAAAACCAAGTAAGCCAAAACCGCCACTGACACCGTGAACGCGTTTTCTTTTGACGTTTATTGACTGTTTACCAAGCGCGCACGCGGCGGTCCCAGCGCGCGCTTGAGAGAGCGCGTGTCCTCGCGCAGCGCTTGTGTGGGTGTGTGTGGCACATGGAGGAATAGGTCACACTCTGGAATCAGGGCGAAGGAATCTGGAGAAATAGGGGGAAAGCGCTGCCATGAGAGTTGAACAGAATTTTGAGCATGGGGAAAAGTCTGCCAACTCGGTGAGCGAAGTGTGTTTTTGAAGAAAGTGCATTTTAAATACGTATACATTCTGATAAGGCGTGTATTTATCGCATGACAGCTGTCACCGACTTGTTGAGTGTTGGGAGTTGTGTTCAAATGTGCATTAATGAACAGGCTTTTCAGATGTTGTGTTCTGACTCAGTCTAGCAAATCGGTAGGCTAATATTTACACTACAATCTGTTATAAAAGTTGTAGTCTGTGAATATATATTTAAATGATTATAACTTACTTTCTTTAAACTTTGTGATATTGTGATATCATATTTCTTGTCCTCTGAATGAAATTCATTAGAATTATTGTTTAATTTTGTATGCTTGTGTCACTCAAGCTCCGCTGAGCACCATGATAAACAGGCGTTATCTGCATCGAGGGCCCAAAATAGAGCTTTAAACGCGCGCTCACAGGCCTCGAGCTCACCATATATGTCTTCTGCTCCCAGCATAGGGTGTCTGGCGGCCTCTACGTCCATGCCGACATTCCCACCTGCTATCACAGTTGCTTAATATAGTTCATCAGGCTCCTGCATTTCTCATTTAGGCCACAGACTTTTTAAATGTTTACATGCCACCTATGCCAACAGCTAGAGCCTATTTTCAGACGCACTGTAGTTAAACAGATGATAGGTTTCATGTGTGTTGGGCCATGCCTTATGTATATGTAGTATATTGACATTTTCTTTGCAAAAAATCTAACCAGCTCCTTTACTCCCAGCCCATGCAAGTATGACACCTGATTTAGAAATGACAAATAGTGGGTGTTAAATCCAAGTGCAAATTGTGTCTCGTATCAAATTCTCATCTCATATTCAAATTCTCATCAAGAACTCATCAGTTCACACCTGCTCTTTTTTTCTGTAGCGGATCTAGTTATTGAGCAGTTAATTTCTCAAGTGGATCTTGTTATCACAAACAGTAGTATTCTCAATATACTGATGGGGATTTTTCCCCCCTTTTTGCTCTATAAAATTACCATCAGGATGTTTGCTTATCTTTTTCAGAGTCAAATGCTGCTTAACCAGCTCAAAGAGATCACTGGCATTCAGGATCTACAGGTTCTCCAGAGCACCCTGAACGTATGTTCACTACAGCAGCACTCATCCATGTATTTATAACATAAGAAACAGATGTAATAACACTGACATGAATATATATAGAATATAAGCCAGACAAATGTTTGTAAATATGTAAATCATACCATAAGCGAAGTATTAGCTTACATTCAGCAGTGAGGGTTGGGTTACCTAGATATGATACAAAAACACAACATGTGTGTCAGGGACACTCAAGCAAAGCATTTTACTGACAACATTTTATATCCTTTTTGGACTGGCCCAAATCCATCATACAAGAGTGATCTCATATTCTTTTGTTATATATTTCAGTAGTGGTGACTAGTTTAGCATTAACGCTCTTTTCTTTGTCCAGGCAAGCCAAGGTGACATCAGCCATGCCATTGGGCTACTGACCACTCAGGCCCCAGAGGAGGAGAACATGCCCAAAGAGCCCACTAAAGTCAACTATGAGAGAGAGAACGGTGGGCTGATTCTTACATTTTTAAATATTTAATACTTGTTCTGCCCAGTCTTGAACATTTGGTTACATCCTTGGGGAAGACAGAAGAAGCAAACTATCTATCTAAAATGATTTTCATGTCATTACATTTTCTCTCTAAAATCAGATTTCTTACCTGTTTGTCAAAAATGTTTATAAAGGCATAATATATCCAAAAATGAAAATTCTATTATAGTTTTCTCACCTTCATGTTGTTCCAAACCTGTATGAATTTATTTGTTCTGTGGAACACAAAAGGAGATGTTATACTGTAAAAAGTGGTAACATGCAATTATTACAAAGCTATTTCTACTTCAACTAATCCTTAAAATTTAAGGGTTAATGTATATGTTAACATATGGATAGGGCTTTGTATCTGTATTGATACAGATTTCCCAATTCAATTCTGATATCGATTCATATGGTTACCTTTCTGTTACAATGTTCATTTAGCTTACATATGATAGAAATTCTCTCTCAGCTAATGCTCTTAATTATAAAGGAACCTTCTGTGCAACCCTTCTAGGTACAATTAGAAAATATAAATTTTACCAATTATATTTTATCATTGGTTTTTCATCAAATTGGTCACATTTTTAGCTTTTGAAAATTTGTTAAATTTAGTCTATTCCATCAGTTAATGTATTGAAATGGCATATACTGTATTATGTTGCATATATATATATATATATATATATATATATATATATATATATATATATATATATATTATTGTTTACTTGCATAATTTGTACTTTTTACAAATGTTTACATTGATATGTAGAACACATGCTGGTACTGTCTCTTTAAGACTACCCGCATCAGCCAGTAAGCACATACAATGAGTGAAGACGTCTTTAGCACCTTCATGTTTGGCTAGAATTAAATTAGAACTAATAGAATTAAATGTTTATTTTTTTGTTGTTTTTATTCAACTACTGTGTAAAAAAAAAAACATTTTTTATTCTAAAGACAATATTAAATGACATATGGATGCGTGATCTTGTGATAGGAGAGTTAAACCAATCTTTTACTCTCAAAATGCAGTGAAAGGACCTTTGTGCTTAACTTCTCCTCCACTATACTACTCAATCACTGGTAAGCAGGGCTCGAGTTGAGGGGGATGTGTTGCAAGAAATACCAAAAAGCATCCACCTTGTAAAACCACCATCCCCTTTAGATGAAATGTGTCATTTATTACTTTGAACTAATCATGTAAGTAAAATATTAAATTTCTCTGTTTGATAAATGCAGATTTTAAATAAGTGCAATTAGCCAGTCAGAATTAGTGTTTGTGTGGTTGCCAGATTTTTATTGGTGAAATCCCCCAATTAGATCTTGACACTTGTACAGTTTGGAAATAGTCCTCAAGGGAGACACTTTAGTCACGCAATCTGGCAACCATGAGCATGCAAGCGCTCTCTCTCCACTCCAAAAGATGATGGTTTTGTGAAAACACTGGCATACAAGTATGTTGGAGTTTAGCGATGACTTGCCCTTCCTAGTGTTCACATGAAACTTACGCCTTTGAAGGTAAAGTTTTGCGCACTTTCAAAAATGGCCAAGAGAACAGTTCAAAAAATATATTTAGTCTTTCTTTAAAAAGAAGATTACAGAAGGTAAGAGATTGCTATGACGAGTGTACAACATGTACATGGTTTTAATGAAAAAAAATGTCAGTGTTTCACCCATAAAAAGCTTTTTGTGTGTAGAACAAATTTTTTAAACCACTGTTTAAGCATCCTTCATAGAAACAGCCCAAACTTCCTTTACTTGTTCAGTTCCCCTTCTGTCACTTACTCGACGTTGAGTCGAATGTAGTGACACAAAGTGTCTTTCTTGAGAGCCTCTTGAGAAAAGGCCAATAAGAAATTGGCAGATAGAATTTGCATGTCCCACCCCCCAGACATATGGGTTATAAAGGAAAGCGGGTGTGCGTCTGTCAGTCAGATTTTTTCTTCGGAGCCGAGCTGTTGTGCAGCAACAAGCTGAGTCTCACTACTGTTCCACTCACCTCTACAAGCAGAGCATTGCTGTTGGATCTACAGCGCATCACCAGAAATTAATGATTAAGTTGTTTGTACTCTCGTGTATTCAAGGTGCAATGAAAGTATTATAATACTTTTTACTTGATGGTCACAGCACATGACAATTTTTTTCAAAAATGTATGAAACCAAATTGAACACAACGTTAAAAGTTGTCTAATTTTAACACCTTGGACATCCTTATTTGTCAATGGCCCATAAGAATTGGATGATAAAATAATTTTCATTTTGGGTGACCTATCCATCTACAATACTGTATATGATTTATGCATATGTTTATGCAGGTCCTGCTAAAGACGATCTGCAGACTGCCATTGAGCTCAGTCTACAGGAGTCACAGCAGGTCGAAGCAGAGAGGATAGAGCTCCACAGGTTAACTCCCAATACTACAGTGCTTTGGTGGAAATTATGAAATGCATTTACACACAATCTATTAACTAGCAGAAATGATCAGACTCCGGTTTAGACTTCATGGCCCACTGCTGCTCTTTCTCTAGGGCTCTCGATGTTAGTGCTGAAGAGAACGCTGCTTGCATGAAGAGGAAGAGGTGTGAGGGGTCTGGAGAGAGCTGCAGCCCTACTGACTGGATTCGACAAGAGGACTGGCCAGTGGGCATCAGGAATGTGGGAAATACCTGTTGGTTCAGTGCTGTCATTCAGGTGAGAGCGCTGCTTAAATATACCATTAAATCAATTGACAAGTGCAGTTTTCTGTCCTATGTTGACATATTTCTTATTGAAACAGGAAGATTGGGCTGGGCACATTGTTTTTTGTTTTTTTATTTTAAATAGCCAAAAATATTAGTTAAGTCCCTGCCATGATCCATTATCTGCTACTTGCTTCTTGGTTGCAGAGGGAGAGACATTCTCATACTTGAGAGCATTTGATTGGACAAATATCTGTATAGTGCAGCATGAGTCTTCAATATTTTTGGTACAATCTCTCAAAAGAAAAAGACTTTACATTTAAAATGCTTATATCTGCTTGACGTGATTTTTTAGGAGGACACTATCATATAGATGCTACTTTTGAATTCAAGTGGATCTGTAATTGTAAATGTAGCATTGTAAGTCAGCATTTTCAGTAAAATAAGTTAGTGAGGCAGATATATAAGCTTCATTTTTGGGACAAATTTTCTCAAGGCTTCTAAATTGTGTTGTTAAAGCTAATTGCAGCATGTTAGGCTCATTAATATTATAGCGGCTGAACAGATTCTATAGAAATAAAACAAAGGACTGCTGAATAGACTGCTTAAAGTCTACCTCATCTACCCAGTTACAATGTAATCTGGCCATATTCTGCAAATTATATTAGCGGTGTTGCTAATGACTAGCGAATAGAGAAGATCAGGTGAAGCTTCTGTTTTTTATTCCTGAATGCTGAAGCATCTCAGTGCTCTAATTTTATTATGGCCATTCCAGCCTGAATTTAGCAAGGCTTCTCAGATGTCTGTGGTGAAATGTAAGCCTTCATCGATATTGATAGATGTCTGAGCTAATTAAATAGAGCATTGTTTTGGTGAAAGCCTAAGCAGTCCACTGTACAACCTGATGTTGAAATGAGTTTAGCTTATAGATAAGTAGTAACGAAAGCATCTTTGGTAATATTTAATGCAGTTTACTTTAATGTGCCTTGTGGCTAAATGTAAGATGATGTCATCTAAAAAGATAAAACTTACATGGACATAAATACCCCTTTTATTTGTGTCCATGAAATATAGAGATAGTCTGAATACTTAGAATTTTTAGGTAGAATTTTTATGTATTTTATTCTGACAGTCAATGCATAAATGCTTGTTATTTATATTTGTAGAACAAAGAAAAACAAGTGTCAGATTTGTTAGTGGTATCAGATTTCATTAATAACCATAAACCAAAACATAAATTTTGCACTTTGAAATGCAGCATGGATTTTTACCGGCATGATCTAATCCAATCTATAAATTGTATCTGTTGTGTGTCTGAATCAGTTATATTCTCTCTTGCAATTTTGCACTAGCCAATCAGTTTCAATGTTAAAAGTATTTTAAAAAGTAAAGCCGGTGTTTCAAACTTTGATATCATACTCAATTTATACAGATTTTATAAAAAATGTTGCTGTCTAGAGGTGTCAAGTTGTCATTGAAGTCACTTTTCTGTTTACACATTACTTTCAAAAATAATTCTCATTAGATTAGATTTTTTCAACTTTATTGTCATGAGAGTGCGTACGGAGTCTATGATAAACAATAGGTATCTAACCAGAAGTGCATGACTATCCAGAAACATGGTATAATTCATGAGATGTGGTTCAGAATAGTAAAATGTAATATACTGCATATACTGTATACAGGTCAGGAGCTTCAGTTAATGTTAACATCAACCATCAGAATGGGAAACAATGCGTTCATTACATAATTAATGACACAAATACATTTACTGCAATTAATTATTTAAGCGAATCTTTTTCCTCTTGTTTTTAGTCACTGTTCCACCTGCCAGTCTTCCGTCGACTGGTGCTGAACTACTGCTTGTCTGAGCGAGTGCTGGAGAACTGCAAGAGTCATTCAGTGAGTAATCTGCCAGATGAGCACGAGTGTTAGTTAATCTTAATGAAGTATGATATAGACACTAAATCTTGTTTAAAGGTGCAGTATGTAAGATTCAGAAACCCTTGTTATTAATGACACCTGTGGCTGTTATGTGAACTGCAGCCAGCTACCTGTTGCTCGTGCACACACTCCATAGGGATGCAAGCAAGCGAGCAACCAAAATAATGACGTAACGTACAAAGAGGCTGAATGTGATCCACCGGCATCATGCTGACAGATGAGGTAGCATAATTAAAATTACACAGTTATGATTGTTTTACTATAAAATTTGAATCTAAACTAAAACTTCTTATCAGGTAACATAGCAAACTGATACACACATACAGCTACATACTACCGAACTTTATGGCCTACTCAGAGTTTGTGTAGGAGTTGGTGTTGTGCTAGGAGCTGGACGTTTTTATCTTCAGATAATGTTCCCTAGTGTTGCAGTTTGTGATCGCTGTTGAATAGTGAAAGAGAAGCATTGAGGCAAGGCTCTTGGGAGCGTGCATAAACGTCACATCCTTTGGATTTTCCCAGCAAAAATAACCCGCTTCCTTTGCATGAAAATCAATCTACAGGCTTTAATAGGAAACCTAGGAAGTTCGGGAAGGGCTCATTTTTTAAGTTGCGTTACAAGCCGTTCACACATTGGCAAAGAAAAAGGTGAATATTACATGAAAATTGTTACATATTGCACCTTTAATAAAGATATAAATGCTTCTGTCTTTTAAGACAACTTCATTAGAATATTCCTCAGCATTACGAGCAAATCTTCTTATTTTTCCCTTTGTTTATTGGATTTCTGTTGCAGGAGAAAAGAAACATTGCCTTCATGCAGGAGTTGCGGTGTCTGTTTGCTCTTATGTTGGGTTCAAACCGTAGGTTTGTAGATCCCTCTGCAGCAGTCAAGCTTCTCAGGGATGCATTTAGAACCAGTGAAGCACAACAGGTAAATCATTTAACTGATATAATATACAGCTATCCTAAATATTTGCAAATGGTGCACTAAATAAATGTATCTTCAATGTTCTGCATTCACAGCAGTTTAGAAAGCTGCCAAAGTGCTTCTACTAAATTGGCACTATGTTGTAAATGTTTATTTTAAGTTTGGTTATTCTAGGATGTCAGTGAGTTCACACACAAGTTGCTTGACTGGCTAGAGGATGCTTTCCAACTGGCTGCTAATGGAACGTAAGTTTATAAATGATAGCTTTATTTTATTACAGTAATCATAAATTAACTGTAATCTTTGTAAAGATTAAATAATAATTTTGCCATTGTTTTTCAGTAATATGTGTTATGTGTTGTGCTTTATGAATTTATGTCATATAGGTTTTTACATTATACATTTATGCATACATTTTATATTATAGCCTTAAAAAATAGATCCTTATTGCTGTGCATGTTTAATCGCTGAATTATTAAATGTTAATATGTGTAGCATTTGTTGTATAATCATGAAATGTAACATGTTAGCTGTTATTTTTAGTAACCCAGATGATAAACAAAACAACCCAATGGTGCAGCTGTTTTATGGAACATTTGTGGCTGAGAGACTTCATGAAGGTGAAGGAATGCCATTTGTTCACATTATTCTGTGCTTGTGAAACCCATTGCTAACAGTTGTTTAATTGTGTGCAGGAAAGATTGTGTCCAACATTGAGCAGTTTGGACAATACCCTCTCCAAGTGAATGGCTTCAATAACTTAGATGAATGTTTGGAGGGTGCTATGGTTGAAGGAGAGATTGAGTCCCTTCATTCAGATCAGACAATTTCTTCCGGTCAGGAGGTTAGTTTTTCTTATTGCTAACATATCTCATTACATATTTAATCAGATAATGATATGAAGTACACACCTGTTGCTTTTATGAATTCAAGTGGACCATGTGATTTTTTTATTGTCTGCAGAGGTGGTTCTCCAAGCTGCCACCAGTATTGACCTTTGAGCTGTCCAGATTTGAGTTTAATCAGTCTTTAGGGCGACCAGAAAAAATACACAAAAAACTGGAGTTCCCCCAAGTGATCTATATGGACAGGTTAGAGGTCTACTTGGTCACTGGCCTCAGTGTGCTTATTGTGTTTATACAGCTTTCGAAATGCCTATTCACTGTTCTTTGTGTGCAGATACCTTCACAAAAATGTTGAACAGACCCATGGTAGAAGAGGAGAGGTCAAGAGACTCAAGGACCAGTTAACTATTCTACAGCAGAAACTTGAGGAGTATGATCAAAAACTAAATGCATGCTATATTAAGTCATCCTATTCATAGATAGTATATGTAGGTATTCGTTTGTAAAGTGTGCTTCTAGCAAACATCCATTTTGGCGTAAAAGATCAACATATTGACACCATTTAAAAAGTAAATCCTTTCACGTATGAACAAATTTAAAGATGTACCAATGTTAATGAATCATTTGAGGTTCAGAGATTATTAAATAAATGGAAGTAATAGGTTAATTTTATTGTATTTATAATAAATGAGCTAAAAAATGTTTAACGCCATCATATGTATTAAACACATTTAATGCATTTACCTAAATTTACATTCATAGTTTCATGCTGCTCTGTGTGATCTCTGAAACTGGTTGGAACAATGACTGCACACACACACACACAAATCAGTAACTGAGTTACAGTGTGTCTCAATCAGCTCCTGAACTCCCTATGTCATGAATCAGTATATCGTGAACATGAATTTGGGCACTGGCATGGGTGTTTATCCACTGAACATTGAGACACTTGACTCAATTACCTGCCACATGACTATGAGGTTGCGATTTTAAGAGCAGCTGGTATTAATTAGCAACATTGCTGTAGGCTATAAATGACATTATTGTGCATTTTCAGTGTAGATAATGTGCAGTAGCAAATTACTTTTATTGGTCTCATCTGGATTTAATGTACAAAAAATGTACATTTAAGATACTGTCAATACATTCATATTGTATGTTTCATTGTCCATACAAGCATATAAAAATGTATATTTAATTTGTATATACTAATACTTATATGACTACTAATATACCGACTATATCCAGGTTAACACTGCAAGCACACTTTGAATATTGTTCCTTCCTTGTTTTTCTATTCTAAAGTTATAAAAACTATGGCTCTGGGCCAGCAAAATACCCTCTGGCAGACATGTTGCAGTATGTGCTGGAGTTTGCCACCACAAAGCCCATGAGTGTATCACCTGCCACCCCAATACCTACAAACCCTACCGTAAATGCAGAACCCAGCTCAAGTGACACCAGGCAAGGCCCAACAACAAAAACGCTCTTCTGCATTTCATGATTCCCTAAGCTGCGTGAGAGAGAGCTATAAAATTGAAGTTTTAGTCCTCATTGTTTGTTTACTCCTCCGTGTTTGTCTCCCTCTCTAACGATGTTTAATTTCTTGTTGTAGTCAAACAGAACCAGATGATGCTGGCTCGTCAAATGGTTTTGGCTGCCTGCAGACCACTACACAGAGAACTCCCATACACAAACCTTTTACTCAGTGCAGATCCCCTATGGAGTTGCCACTGCAACCAGCCCCCCACAGTGTGACTGAGGAGGAGCTGTACTTCGTCAGGGGCTGCCTACAGCGCTGGAGAGCAGAGGTTGAGAACACCATAACCGGTAGATGCTTCATGTTGGTTGTTTTTCTCTCTCTGAAAAAACACTCTTAGTCAGGATCTCTCACATATGCTGCATAGGAGTGAATGTTTTTCTACAAACTTGAATAATTTTTTTTTATATATGCTCAGTTCCAAAACTTAGTGAGCAACCTGTGGAGACAACATTTTAAGGCATCATGGGCATGGTCCAAATGCAATGGCTATTATTTTAATTGCATCTCCTGTACTGAGCAATTATTTATGTGCTGCACTGAGTTGCTGCTGATGGACTGAAGAGCATTCCAAATCTGTCACTTATGGCTCCATGACGGTTAGCATGCTGCCTTAGAACAGTGTTTCCCAACCACTGTGCTGTGGCACACTAGTGTGCAGTGAAAGATTGTGCCGTGGAAAACACAAAATAAATAAATAAATGCATGAAAAAAAGTATATAATTTTAGGTATCCAAACTCCTCACCTTTCGGAAAAATTTGCCGTTTTGAAACCACAATCGGTCACTTTTGTTATTGTGAAGAGCAACGATTGATGTGCAAAAGTGACTGATCTTTATACGCGTTAAGGGTCTTTCACATGACTCGCGTCAATGAAGCAGAATACATTGAAGTCTATGAAGTGAGACTTCACTTAACACCAGTGTTTTTCACACACATGTTTTTGATTCACTAAAAATGTACTAGGACTAGCACTAAGCAACAAGACATTTTTAAAAACTGTCAAAATTTATGAAGAGACATTGAATGTCTCATAATTCCTTTAATTAAATATTACCTTATCGTTCACACATATCAGAGACCCCAGTTATTTAAGTAATTTAATTTCACCAAGAAAAGGCTTAGACCTAAACATAAACAAGTCCTTTTATTATTTTCTGCTATCAAATCAACTGCAAGCTTATTTTCTCTCTTCCAAATACATGTTTTCAATGATTATTGTGAACACCTCCCGCTTTTTAATGTGGCAAACTCGTAAAATCGCCCCTCTGTGATGCTTTCTGCAACTCTTGTCATGTGGAGGGCAATGCGGCGCTTGATGCTGGGTTCAGCCTCCAGAACCAAATTAAAACTGCCGGGAGAAGTCGTCTGTCCAAGGCAAAGACACAAAATCAAATTACAATTGCTTCAGTATCAGTCTCCCTTGATGCATTTACGCATAGGCAAGCATCCAGTTTAAGTCGATACGGACCAGGAGGAAAGTTTGAGTTGTCAATTGAGTTCTGTTCAGTAAATTTTTTGTGTTTTGTTCATATTTTAATCGTATTTGTTTTGTGTAATATTGCGTTGTTCATATTCATCTGCTTCGTGTGGTGTCTCTGTTGTTCATCTGTTCTCTTTATAAATAAATAAATGCATAATCTCCTTTATGCTCGTCCTGTAAGTTCATGATAAAAAATGTAAATGTGAATGAAAATAAAAGTTATTAAAGGTCTTATTATCATTAAAATATGAAAATTAAAATGACGTGTAATAATAGATTATGACGGAAATTTTATGACCCTGTCCGTCAAAATGACGAATGATGAGAATGTCTAACGCAAGCACTGTATGTGACTTGTTTTTTGTTTTTGTTTTATTTTTTTTGCATAGCCGAATTTCAAACACTACAAGTAAACACACTACTAAGACAGAGACAAGTTCTATAAAAGGAAAAATATTGACGATGGTTAGCCTATGTGGGATGGTGTGCCGTAGAATTGTTTAGTCGTAAAAAGTGTGCCGTGGCAGAAAAAAGGTTGGGAAACACTGCCTTAGAAGGCAACTATATACTGTAGGCAGTGGGCACTGAAGAAGCTCACTAAGTTTTGGAACAGAGTTATAATGTGTATTTTAATGTTTCTCTTCTGAAGGCCATAGTTATTTACAAGCAGTTATCCTAATGCGTCTGTGACTGTATCAGGATCCTGCCTCAGGCACAGCATATTGATCTGTGTTCTCTCCCTGTGTGCAGAACTGAAAGCCAGCATTGACAAGGTCAGCCAGGCCCTGGAGGGTATGTACTCAGATAACAGTCTGTGCCAGGTAAAGTCTATATCCTGAACACTCTGTACTTTTATATTGACTGTAACCTTTCAAGATATTTGCATTATTCGTCTATGTACCATTCATACTCATTCCAAGAAAATCTGATGCATTTTCTGGTATGTTCAGGTGCCCTATAGGCTACATGCTGTGCTTGTCCATGAGGGACAGGCATCTGCTGGTCATTACTGGGCCTACATCTATGATCACGCTAATAAACGCTGGCTGAAATACAATGATGTAATGGTTACTGAGTCGACTTGGGAAGAGCTGGTTCGAGACTCATATGGAGGCATGACCAACGCCAGTGCCTACTGCCTCATGTACATTAACGATGAGTTAACACACCTCATAGCAGGTACTTTCCCCATGAATCTCTCTGATTACACAGTTGTACTCAGATTTTATTGAATGAGCTAAGCATATCACACTCATGATGTCATGCATTGACATGATGTGATACTCAGATTTCTTTCATTTATTTGTAAAGCCACTTGAGAAATTAAATGTAAATAGACTCCTTGGCATACTTACAATATTGTTTTGGCATGAGAATGTCTCTGCTAAGTGGTGAGCCTTATACACTCTCTGTAATGGCTTTTATTTTCATTAGATTTAAATGTTTAATGTGTTCTGAGTCCAAACTGAAAATCTAAGAAGAGGAAATAAGCTTTTAGAGTTTTTAGGATATTGAAAAATAAAATATTAATGTTATGATGTAAAATGAGAAAGAAATTAAGATACTGATTCTAGGTTACTAATAAAACTAGCAAAGTTGGGAAGAAAGTCTAAAATTGATGTAAATTTCAATTTAAATGTTCAAATTGTTATGCTGATAATTTATAATCGAAAAAAAAATATTATATTAGAAAATGCAAAATGCATTTTCACAAGTTTTTCTTTTCTCAGAATCTGGAACCCCAATGAATATGAATTAAATAATCATCTTTTTCCAAATATTTTCCTGCTTATGAATGGCAGAGGACACAGATGATGAAACAGGGCAGGTTCTGAAAGGAATGGACTCTCTCCCGCCTATCCTGAGACGTTATGTTCGGGAGGATAACCGCTGGTTCCAGCAGGAATTGAGAGAATGGGAAGAGCAGTTCTGCCAAGCCCAACGTGAAGAATCACAAGAACTTCAAACTCACGCTTCCATCAACACAGAGGAACCAGTCCCAGAACAACCACAGAATCCAGAGCAAAAAACAAAACTAGAACCAGCCCAAGGACACACACATGAAGTAACTGAAGAATCCTCTTCAGATCCAACACTTGCACCTACACAGGAATGTGAAGGTCAGGGCCTTTTCTAGAATTTAGATGTTGTCCATGTATCTGTTCAGCTATAATTTCAATGTCCTCTTACATTTTAGAGCCTGTGGCCAGTTCAGCAGCTCTCAACTCGATATCATCTGAACCCAATGTGAATGTGAAAGAGGGAGATGTGGAGGATGTCACAAGAAGTTTGGTACATGGCCTGCCAGAAGAGGAGAAGCCAGAGCAGAGTCAGGTGAGAGAATGGAAATGTTATTCAGAGACCTGCAAGAAATAGGTCACGTATACACAAATGTAGACATCATGTACAGTGTACACTATATGGGTTACAAGCAGAACACTTTCATCTGCAGAAAACAAATAAAGATTTTTTTGAAGAACATCTCAGCTCTGTAGTTCTGCACAATGCAAGTAAATGGTGACCAAAATTTTGAAGCTCCAAAAAGCATATAAAGGCAGCTTAAAGGTAATCCATAAGACTCTAGTGGTTTTGTCTTCTGAAGCAATGCAATCGGTTTTGGTGAGAACAAGCCAAAATAGAACTTCTTTATAACTACAAATCTTGACATTAGCAGTCTACTTGGCGATCGTGATTTCATCCTTGATTACACTTGAATTTCATGATCATGCCTTGAGACTGCAATGGCAAGGTGTACAGTGAAAAAGTTATATTTTGGTCTGTTCTCATCCAAATTCGATTAGATCGCTTAAGAAGTCATGGATTAAACCATTGAGTCTTATGGATTACTTATATGCTGCCTTTATGTGTTTTTTGGAGCTTTCATTTTGAATTTCATTTTAAGAAATTTTTCAAATTTTGGTCATCATTCGCTTTCATAGTATGGACCAACAGAGCTGATAAATCTTTGTTTATGTTCTGCAGAAGAAAGAAAGTCATACATATCTGGGATGGCATGAGAGTTTCAATTTTGGGTGAACTATTCCTATAAATCACTCTTTTCAAATATAATAATATACAAAATATATTTTTATGTACAGTGGGGTTCAAAAGCTCTAGTACATGTTGTCATAAAAGCAATGGTGGGATACACCAAATATGAAGAAACTCTGACCTTTTTACCCAAATAATATAATTTGTAATGAAAAAAACAACTATTTATTTACAAAAATACATAATAGAAGCATTTTCATGATTTGGTACGAGAGTGGTGTGGGAATGTGGGAATGTGGGAGAGAGCATTCTAAATTTAAATGAATAGATATATTACAGGATTATAAACATGTTTGTTTATACTTGATTAATGTTCAATGTTTTTGTCACTCGTGTTCCAAAAGCCTGGTATTTTGTAAGGGGATAAGTCTGGAATGAAATATGGGGATAAGGTTCATCAGACAGCTGAGAGCTGTCCAACATTCTGTTTTGGTTCAGTCTTCTGCCAGGGTTGTTGACAACTGTGTGTTAGCAGAGAAGAGCCACAGGCTTTAAATAGAGCATGAACTCTGTTTCCTACATCTTATCATCAAGAACTACTGGATGAATACTTTTTCAAAGCCGATAAGTGATTCTTGAAAACATACTCCTGAGGCTTCAATCAACAGTCAATTGTTTTAGCCTTGTGTGATCTTCGTGTCTAGTCTTGGATATTACTTGACTCCGTTTATGGAGTTTCAATCATTATTTCTGTGATTAGTGCACAGGATTTATTCATCTGGATTAGTTCACAGCTATGCTCTTCCTCTCAATGACTCATAGATTTTATTTGGTGGTCCTCATTTATGTCTCCTTAACTGCATTCCATTGGGTACATGTTTAACAATATGACCTTTATGTAGTGCCTTATCATAAATGGTAGTGGGACGACCTCTAGTGGTCAGTATCTCATACAGCCATTACCAACAAGAATATAAAAAGCCATCTCATGCTAGAATGTATTTTAAAGAACAGATAGTTACGACTCTATGTTCTGATAGGATGTAAAATTCTGATAAATGCACACCTGTGTCTACACATTTTATATTAAAGGTGCTGTTATTGATTTATTTATGAAATGGTGTGGAGAAAATATTCCTTGTACTGCTGCTCTTCTGCTCAGTGACGTCTCAACGGTACAACTCTATTTTGGAGGGCAGGGTTTTGGAAAGTGGGAGCATGTCTAATTAAATGATTCAGTATTGTGGAAGTTCCAGAACAACTAAAATCGCTTAAATCACTTTTAAGTTGCCGTGTGGCATGGCAGCTGTAAACAGTATTCAGTTAAATTGGTGAAAGAATTGCTTATTCTTAATAATATTAAATGTAATGATATATTGAACATTGGTGTAATTTTTCTAATTGCTGTTGCCACAGTTTTATGGGGTTCCCACAGTCATGGAAAATCTGGAATTATCAGGGACTTTTAAAACTGTGTTTTCCAGGCCTGAAAAGAAATAGAAATTAGTAAAATCTTAAAATATCATGGAAATTTGTATAGTGTATATACAGTATATTTTTCTAGTTTTGCTCTTATTTAAAATAATTGGCTTGGAACTTATCTTTGACATAAAAAATGAATCCAAACCAGCAATTTCAATGAAATTATTTTGTATCCAGTAATCAGGAACAACTGAAAAGTTCATAGAAAAGAAATGGAAATTCATTGGTCAAAAAGTGTGGGGCACCTGATTAAAGAAGCTACTTGAGAATGAGCATAACAATCATTATTTTACAGTTAAAGGGATAGTTCACCCCAAAATGATAATCATCTCATCATTTATTAACACTCATGCCATTCCAAATGTGTGACTTTCTTTTGTCTGCTGAATACAATCGAAGATTTGTAGACAAATATTTCAGCTCTGTAGGTCCATACAATGCAAGTGAATGGTGGCCAGAACTTTGAAGGTTCAAAAAGCACTCAAAGGCAGCATCAAAATTATCCATACAACTCCAGTAGTTAAATCCATGTCTTCAGAAGCAATATGATAGGTGTGGATGAGAAACAGATCAATATTTAAGTCCTTTTTTTACTATCAATCTCCACTTTCACTTTTACTTTCACATTCTTCTTTTGTTTTTTTTCTTCATGCCGACCTCTACCTACTCCACCTACTGGGCAAGTAGGAAAATCTATAGTAAAAAGGACTTAAATAGTGATCTGTTTCTCAACCACACCTATCATATTGCTTCTGAAGATATACATTTTAACACTGGAGTCAACTTGATTACTTTTATTCTACCTTTATATGCTTTTTGGTCTTTAAAGTACTGGTAACTATTCGATTACATTGTATGGACCTACAGAGCTGAGAAATTCTTCTAAAAATCTTTATTTGTGTTCATCAGAAGAAGGTAAGTCATACACGTGTAAATGATAAGTGAATTTACATTTTTGGGTGAACTATCCCTTTAAGGGGTTTTTAGGCTCTCTATTTTGCATCATGCCAAAGAACACCCCTATATGTAGTAAAACACACAGCCTCTTTTGGCTTATTTCTTTAGGATTTACAATGATGAGTTGATAAGATGATTGACAGTCATTCAACACCCTCTTTCTCATTTCTTTGTTTCCTCCCTCTGTATATCAGCAGCCTGAGGCAGAGTCAGCCAGAAGAGAAGACAAAGCTGAGGCAGATGAGCAGGTCATCAGTGATGAGGGAGGATCAGAAGCAGAAACAGAAACGCAGCCCCAGCCAGAGGCCTCGTCCACAGAGGAAAACCTAGCCGCAGCCACAAGTAGGCAGCCTGAGAATGAGGTATCTGAGGTGGAAATACCCAATGTAGGCAAGATTCTGGTGCGCACTGATGCAGATGGCTACAATGAGGAGGTAAAAACAATGACATTACTCAGGAAAGTGACATCGAAGGATCTAAAGTTTTATTTTATAAAGCAATTAACGAAAATGATATATGATCAGACCATATTTTTCATCTCGTCATCTTTAATTAACAGATGATGCTAACCCCAGCCATGCAGGGTGTCATCCTTGCTATTGCCAAAGCAAGACAAGCCTTTGACAAAGACGGGCCAGAAGCAGGACTCATTAAGGTATTCAGCTTATAATGTATCAGTAAACCAAACAACTTGACACTACAGAGTTCTTATGGATATGAATTGCTTTTGCACTAGAATATTAAAAGTGAAGTAAATTTCAATGTTAAGATAATGTCTCCTATCACTGCCTAATATGCAGAGACAACTATAAGTAAGCTATATGTAGGTTAATTTCCCTGTAAAATGTAAACAATGTGGCACTATCAAAACATTGTTCTGTTTGTTTGAACATCCCGACCAGCCCGACATAAAAACACTGGCTCAACCAGTCACGTGAGTTTGGGGCATGCCAGTAGCAGAAGGGACTTTATCGGAACCTGACTTTATTTTTGCATTTCCATTTGG
The DNA here is from genome assembly GCA_032164185.1 of Moxostoma hubbsi. Taxonomy (NCBI): domain Eukaryota; kingdom Metazoa; phylum Chordata; class Actinopteri; order Cypriniformes; family Catostomidae; genus Moxostoma; species Moxostoma hubbsi. The sequence goes on from JAVLUX010000042.1 coordinate 15,260,871, forward strand.
TGGTGATAGTGGTGCAGAAATTGTACACTTCACCTTTCACATGAATTACTTAGCACTTGATTTTAAAAACCCTTATTTTTTTTTACTATTTATTTAATTGAAAATCAAAATAAATGGTGCTCTTAACCGCATCCCTTTCTTTGAACTCCCCATAAGGCGTTTCATGAGGAATATTCAAGATTGCATGAGCTGTCCCAGGAGGAAGCTACACCCCAGCAAGACCCTCGACTCCAGCATGTACTGGTCTACCTCTTCCAGAATCAGGCGCCTGACCGTATCATTGAGAGGACATTACTGGAGCAGTTTGCAGATCGTAACCTGAGTTTTGATGATAGGTACACAATACCTTTCTCTACATCTTTCTGCCTTAAAAGGCAGTTTCTCGATTGATGGGTCTTGATTGATGGGTCATTTTATTTTGTTAGTGATAAACTTGTTGTTGTGTCATGCTTAGCATGTTATAATATGACATGACTTATTTCTGATATCTTTGCTGGTTTGGTTGAAAAGTGAGTGTCAGTTTCAGTCAGTTAGTCATTCTGTAGGTTCTTAACACATGGAACTTCTCAATGTTAATGAAACAGTGAAGATTTAGTCAGTGCAATGATTTAGGATTGTACAACTTGACTAAGATAAGCCATTGAAACCTCCTTTTAGGGCCATCAGTATCATGAGAGAGGCCAGAACTAAACTTCGTCTCATTAAACCAGAAGACATGGACATGGATGAGTATTTGGTAAAACCACATAGGCTATCTACTCTTTTCAATGTTTTATTTGTAATATATGTACTTATTTAAATTTTAAACAAATTTTTCTTAATTGTCTTTCCAGCAATGGCATGATGACTACAGCATGTTCAAGACAGTGTTTGCCTACCTGTTGACAGGTCTTGAGCAGTATCAGAATGGAAAGTATGTAGAATACAGTAGAATTTGTGGAATATGGGCAGGGTCTGTGCATTGTTTGTGTGCAGGAGTCTCTGAGACAACAGCATTTATGTTTTCCCTTGCAGAATAAGAGAAGCACTGAATTATCTTGCACATGCACACCAGGACAACTTGGTCCTTCTCAGAAAAGGGGAGAAGAAAGGAGTGGACCAGTCGCTTATTGCACTTTACAGGAGAAGATGTCTAAAAGTATGGATTGTTCACTTTGATAATCCTAATGATTTTGTATTTAAAGGAATATTCGGGTTCAGTACAAGTTAAGCTCAGTCGACTGCATTCGTGGCATAATATTGATTACCACAAAAAAAAAAAATCTACTTGTCCCTCCTTTTCTTAAAAAAGCAAAAATCAAAGCACTTAAGATGGAAGTGAATGGGGCCAATTTTTAGAGGGATTAAAGGCAAAAATTTGAAGATTTATAATTTTCTAAATCGTAATTTTTACAGTCATTTGATGGTTTGAGTGTTTGTTGACATTACCTTATTACGGCAACAAAGTTGCCAATTTTATCACCCTTTATCATATTAACATGCATATTGTTTATGTCTTGTGGCTTTACTTTTGAAATAATGAGTATTTTAAAGATTACGGATCGGCCCCATTTACTTCCATTGTAAATGCTTCACTGGGACCCAGATTTTTGTTTTGTTTTTTAAAAGAAAAAGTATAATTATTCATAGTAATCAATATTTATTTATTTTTTTTACCACAAATGCTGTAGATTGGGCTTAATTTAACTGTATTGAACCCTGAATATTACTTTAAAGTAGAATTTAAAGTACTAAATGAATGTACTTCAAAATTTGCGTAATTTACTAGTTAGTAAATTAACCTTTCATCTTAGATCTATTTTTAAATCAATTTACACCAAAAGATTGAAACCACATTGATAGTGTGGGATTTATTTATTTAATTAATTAAACAGGGAAATAAAAAAAGTTGTAGAATGTGGGCAGTTTTTAAACACAAAGTTGTGATGTAAAATAAAGAGGAAATATTTAAGATTCTGAACCATTTCTTGGCCACTAAAAAATGTATGCAAATTTGTATATATATTTGTAAATAGGATATGTTCTGTTGTTTGCACCCTGCAGGAGCTTAATGACAAGGCAGCCACACTCTTTAAAAGTCAAGATGTGAATGACATAGCGGAGGGAGAGACCATCATGAACGAGTGTGTTATTCCTTGCATGCATCTCATGGTAAGAGACAGCGTCAGTCAAGAGGACTTGGATATCATCGAGCTGATCAGGAATTGCTGGTGCTCCTACCTGGGCCAGGACATGGATGGTGGGCTTTCATAATATTTCTCTTTTTGTATGTAAACTATGCTAATGAGATTTATTACAACACATTGTTGTCTGATTGTCTGTTTTTGTTTAATCAGATTCTCTGCAGGAAAAGCTCAGTGTATTCCTACCAAGGGTCCTGGACTGTTCTGCAGAAATGGTGGTGCTGAAGGAGCCGCCCAAAGTGAGGAAATCCTCCCATGATCTTTGTAGCCGCCTTGCTGCTGTCATGGAGTCCATTCATAGCGCCTCAATTGTCATTGTGAAGTGAAGCAATATCCTGTGAGACAAGGTTGAAAAAGATGACAGTACAGTCACAAGGTGATTTAGTCTGTTTCAGCCTGAGCTGACAAAGCCTGTTTTTTTGCTGCACAATGAATATGGTTACAGTATGTGTTAATTTTGTCAAAAAGATTTTGTCATGACATGGCACACTGTTCTATATGTGTTCTGAATTCCTTGAAGGGATATTTGATTAGCTGATCTCACTCTTTGTAGACATTTGATCTCAGGAAAGATCAAACTGAATACATTTTCTAAGGAGCTGATTTAAGACTGCAGGTTTGATAAGAGGGCAGTGAAGGCAGAGTGTACGTTTTTACCCTGCTGTTATTTTCACGTGAACCTAAGAAATACAGTATTGCGTAAAAATAGTATTTTATAGATATTTGCTGAAGTCACTTTATTTTAGTCTACACTTAGCTGAAGATCCTCTATGTATTCTGTCTTTGTACAGTAAGTTTGTCTGATTTTCCACTCTTTTGTTCTACCCCTCTCTTGACTTTCAATAAAATTTTGATTTCTCACTCTGTTGCCCTGTACTGTGAGTTCTCTCTTTTTTCTTTTAGTTTTTCCCATCCACCTTTTTTCTGTCTTCATAGTTTCTTTCATCACAAAGCTTACAGAGTGACCATTTATACTGTACATCAAATGCAGCTCCATTGACAACGCTTAGTTATTGTATAGGAGAGCACAGGCATATCTGTTTATTAGAAAGTGCTGGTAGCTTAAAATCATCTTTATCTCCATCTCAGGAATACATTTTTACTTAGATAGCGGTATTGATTTTAGTATATTACTTTTCTTAGATTGATGCAAAAGTGAGCATGTTTTTTTACTTGTCTAACAGGATAGAAAAATGCCTGCCAATTCCAAAAATAGTAGTGAGACATTTTTCATGGCATGCATAATGGCAAAATTATTGTACATTCATTATAAACAATAACAAAAATTACAACATTAATCTTTTTTTCTTTTTTTTTGTACAATTGTGTTTAATTAAATGTTAATACTTTCCATTGGTGTTTTCCTTATTCTTGTTAATAGTAGTAATATTATGTCAGAAATTTAAGATTATTTTGGGATAACATGCTTACTATCAGTATTTGTAAATATATCAGTAAATATATCATATTATATTTGTTGAACGTCTATAGCAGGGCCTGAAAGTGGTATTTTTTCCCTTTTTTTAATGCCGTGTGAGAGGGCATTCATTATTTTTTGTATTATTATTTTAGAATTTTTTGTAAATCTGAGAAATTTAAGTAAGAATAATCTTCTCAAATCCATGAACACATCACAACATCTAATTCTCAACACATTCTCTTTGAATTAATATAGAGGATCAGACTACATGATCTCCAGAGTTTAATTAGACTTGGAACGCTTGCATGATTGTGATGATAAAACAAAACTTTGCACAGCATAGTGAATTGTGGTCTTTTAAGGCTTCATGAGTGGAGCGTGTGAAAGATAAGATGAGGTGGAGTCATCTGGTTGAGTTCCACAAGAATTTCATTATACAGTCTTACCAGGATTACACTCTCCCACAACCTTTTATATTCAAAACAAAGAGTTTGTCTTGATTTGAGTCTTGCTTTATGAACTTAAGAACTGTAGGTTGATATTTACTGATGCTTATATTTGCAGTCTTAAGTGTGTTTGTCTTAAGCGGCAACAGCAATATGAAAAAAAAAATGTAATATTAAATAGTTAAATCTATTATTGGTACCAATAATCAGTACAAACGTCTTATTAACGTAGTTTATTAACCTAATTTTAGGACGTTTGCTGTTGCCAAGCCGCATATTAATTTAGCATTCAACTAATGTGTGTAATAGGTGTTTGAGTGTGGGAGGGGATTCGTGAGTGAGCCTCTACTATTGTTGATATGACAACACTGAATAAGGTGTTTTCTATCCTCAGGAAGATGGCGCTCATTGTCTGAGATGGTCTCCACTACCTGTAACAGAATAGCTGTACAAGTGCCCAGTGGTGAGTGTGAAGGTGGCATGAGACTAGACACAGAAAAGCCATCCCCCACGCACAGTTTCTAACAGCAAAGCACTTGCTTGCATATTTCCCCCGAACACCACCAGAATCAACTTGTTATGGACGATACCCAAAGAAGGTAACTGACCAAAACATTGTGACAATGCTTCTCTAATCAAATTTAGGATTGTACTCTAATGAATTGCTTGCCATGTGGATTTTCTTTCTTAAATTGGAAACAAATAAGCTTAGCAGTGCATCCTCAGAAGGACTCTGGAACTGCCGTAAGGCACTCTAACCTCTTATCTGCAGGAACATTTACTCGTGTTGCTTTCGCAGAAGACTACTTCTTAGATACCTGGTTCAATGATAATTTAGGACATGTAAATGATCCAAATTGGCAAAGGGTAAAGGTTGGCAAACTCTCGACAGTGAAATGACCATAGGAGACTGCAAATTGCATGGAGGGTGTAGCATTAAGCCAGTGTTAAGCCAATGCATTAATGTTCAGTCTATCATTGGTTCAATTATTGATGAACTCATAGTTGGATTCATATTTGTCAAGATGTCAGGACACTGAAGAGGGCTCAGACTATGATTTTAGCAAACGGTGTCATATGTGAATGTGATGAAAAACGTTGCATGCTTGCCCTGAGAGACCCTGAGAGAGAGATATTGATGCCAAGATCAAAGCCAAATTCATTAAATCAAGACTAACTAAAGAAGGGAAGTTTATTCCACTGGAACAGTCTGAAATTAGCCTGGGTCATGACACTAGTGGAGCCTCAGACTTTTATTCATATAACTAATGAAAACATCCCTTTTGGGTAATACAAATCTTTGAAGATGAATCCATTTGAGATTTCTGTAATCCTTAAAGGTGTAGCAGAAGCCTTTGGTTTGTTAGATCTCTATACTTCTAGTGGTTCATCCAAATACACAGTACTTGAAAGACTTACTGTACATTTGCCAGCAATTCAAAGTTTTGGAAATATCACCATTGTTCCTGTCCTTTCTATTGATCAACATTGTCAGTTTTTGATAATGTCTCCAACTCCATTCTTGTTCAAAGTGTGACATGTCATGCCAGAACATTGTACACTGAAGACGAGATTTGTTGGGTTCATCGTAATCTTACATCTTACAAAAGGGTTCTTTTTAGTGTGGAATATAGTAGGCAAGTATGGCAAGATGTTTTAGGTGCAAATGTCTCTTCAGAAAGCTAAGATTCTGAAGTAAAAATGTATACTTTAAACTTTATTAAGAAAAGTCCTTTCTCCAATTTAATGCAACAGGAATGGCTTATAATGAACCACATGTGAAAGACTATTTAGCCTGAAACAGAGCACTTATTTTAAATTTAATGGGAGAAATTGGAACACCTAATATAGTGGATGTAGAAACGGAAGTCCAGCTTTACAGGTAATGGAGCCAGTCACCTTTTAGATACAGATATTGCCCAACTCTAGAATGCACAGAAAAATAGCGTTTTTTTTTGTTTTTGTTTGTTTTTTTGTGATCTGAGCTAAAGAAGAACAATTTATGATACAGTTGATGTCAGATTTAACTGCTGATATAAAATATATATTTTTATTATAATCTTTCCTTATTTATTATAAGATTTTAGTTTTTCCCCATTTACAGGAGCTGTACTTCCATGCTGCTTGAATCAATAGAAAATAGCTTTTCCAAGATAGCCGCCGAGTGGACTGACTTGCCATTATGACATTCCGAACCTATATGACTTTTTCACCAGTAGAACACAAAATGAGGCAGAATGTTATAGAGTGACAGCCTTAATCACCATTCCCTTTCATTGTGTGGAAAATAGATTAAATGAGGGTGAATGGAGGTTGTCAGTCTATATCATTCTGCCGAACATCTTTTTAGCTTTTGAATTGATTTTATGTTAAATAAAAGAAACCAGGACAATACATTACTTTCACACTGAAATTTCATGAGATGCATTTGGCTGTCAAACATATTGATCTTCACAAAACATATAAGATACACATCAGCTACACATAAACTATGCATAAGGTACACAGGACACATACAAAATTAGATCAAACTGATTTAGACCATGGCATGATTGTTGGTGCCAGACAGGCTGATTTGAGTATTTCTGTTACTGGTGATCTTCTGGGATTTTCACACACAACAGTCACTAGAGTTTACTCTAGTGAGTGACAGTTCTGCAGACAGATACACCTTGTTGATGAGAGAGGTTAATGGAGAATGGCCAGAATGATTTAAGCTGACAAAAAGGCTATGGTAACTCAGATACTGACATTTCTGTACAATTGTATGAGTGAGTACAATAGCATCTCAGAATTCAGAACACTTCAAACCTTGAGGCAGATGGGCTACAACAGCAGAAGACCATGTCGTGCACTTTATTTGGACCATAGTGTTCCTAATAAAGTGAGTGTAGTATTTATTTGTATGAATATAGTACTCATTTCTCTTGTAATAATCAAAGAAATAGATATCATGTGATGGTAAACTTATGTAGATATGAAACAATCATAAAAAAAATAGCATTTATATGGAAGTAAAAAACAAACAAACCAAAAATATTTTTTAAAAATGAATGAGGGCCCGGGTCACAGTACAACCATGCATGATTCAAAAAGCCAAGTGGGTAGGCTTTGTATCCACTCTGCTTTTACATCAAGATGTTTTGATCATAACTTTTGGTCACTAATGTTGTTATCTTCAAAACCACGTTAAAAATCAGTTATATACAGTGGGAGATATATATAAATAATAATTAAAACAAAAAAATCTAGTATTTATTTAACAGCTAATACATTTATTGTTATATCCAGGGCTCAAGTTGAGGGGGTATGCGAGAGGATGCAATCCCCCTTGTTGCAAGAAAACCAAAAAACATCCACCTTGTAAAACCACCATCCCCCCTTTCCATCCCCTTTAGATCAATTGTGTCATGTATTACTTAGAACTAATCATGCAAGTAAAATATTACATTTTCTACATTTAATAAATAACAGACATTAAATAAGGGCAACAAGCCAGTCAGAATTAGATTTAAACTTGTGTATGGTTGCCAGATTTTTATAGGTGAAATCCCCCAATTAGATCTTGACACTTGTACAGTTTGGAAATATTCTGCCATGGAGACACTTTAGTCATTCAATCTGGCAACCATGAGCACACAAGCTCTCTCTCCACTGCGAAAAGACGGCGGTTCCCTATCAATTCAGTTCACTCGACATTGCTATAAGTACTATGGGGAAGTCCTTCTAGATGACCTTGTTTAAACTCTTATTTAATCCTGCTAATCTTCTGATTGGCAATGGTGTCTGAGCCCCGAACCTAGGCACACAGTTAGCCTATATAAGCAGGCGCTAAGTCACCATTTCTTCAGAATTTCCGAACTTCATCTTGGAACCCTTCTGCTTCGTCGTCGATATACAGTTACAGCGAATGAAACTTCTCAGCAGGACGCAAAAAGGACGACTCGTCACCTGTGCTCAGCACCTGGACCGAGAGGCTTTCCACCCTGTGTGTTCTGGTGAAAAGTTCTCCACATCACCAACAAAGACGCTCTCAGAGAACAGGTTATTCGCTTAAGATATTTGTCGTTGATCAACGTGGTGCTTCAATGAAATTTTACCTGCTTTCCACAGTGCTCTGTCTAGAGTTACTGCATCCTATATATATATATACAATATTAACTAAAGAGCCGCTTGCATGATATGCGTCTTTTTAAAGATGTTTCCTATGCAAACAGCACATCCTGCCATCTGATGAGCATGAGTGCTGTGTTAACTTCCTGGGCCGTGCCCACGCACAAGCAGCTCTCATGGAGACAGACTATCCTCACTGCAAGGGCATGAACCTTCGGACGTTGCACTCTAGGATCGACCTTGTTCTAAGGGAAGATCCAAGCTCTCGTGCCCTCCAACCAGCCTCTTCTGTATTAAGTCCTGAGGGACCACATGAGGAGGCACTGGGGGGGCAGTAAGATTGAGAATTAGAGGAGGATCTCATGCCGGGCGCAAGCCCTGCCAGCCTCCCAAACTTCTGATCTAACATCCTCGCCTGTGCAATATATGTGTGATGAACTCCGGCCCTCTATTGGAACACACCACCTCATTACATTTGGCAGCTCTGACGATCGGGATAATGCTGTGTCAATTGCAGATTCAGGCAAGGGTTTCACGGAGGATGTTGTCGCCTCTACCCCCAGCGAGGGTGAAGAATGTGCAGTTGAAGGGCTCGGTCTTGAGTGGTCCCCTCCAGAAGAGCCAGGATAGTCTTACCTGGATGAAAGACGAAAGACGGCAGGATTCTAGATCCGAGATCTGTGGGAAATACCGCTGAGGAGAGACCTTCTCTCTTAAGCACAAGGCACAATTTTGCATTCCCAGCCAGAGCTCTGAAACCTACACATGTGGCCCCTGAAAGGAGCACATCGGACAAGCCAGAATTGGCTCAGTCAGTGATAAATACCATTTTACATGCTAGAGCACCATCCTCTATGCACTTAAATGGTGCTTGTTAGGGCCTGGGTAGCTCAGTGGTAAAGACACTTTCTACCACCACCGGAGTTCGATAGTTCAAATCCCAGGGTGTGCTGAATGACTTCAGGCAGGTGTCTTAAGCAACAAAATTGGCCCGGTTGCTTGGGAGGATAGAGTCACATGGGGTAACCTCCTCGTGATCGCTATAATGTGGTTTGTTCTTGGTGGGGCGTGTGGTGAGTTGAGCGTGGATGCCACGGTGGATGGTGTGAAGCCTCCACACACGCTATGTCTCCGTGGCAACATACTCAACAAGCCATGTAATAAGATGCGCGTGGAGGCTGCAGGGATTTGTCCTCCGACACACGGATTGAGGTGAGTCACTATCCGACCACAAGGGCTTGAAAGCACATTGGGAATTGGCCAATAAAAAAATTTAATTAAAAAAAAAATGGTGCTTGTTTGCAAACTGGTGCCCTTCACGTGTTAAAAACCCAGTAAATTGCCCTATAGCTGAGATTTTTAAAAAAAAATTCAAGAGTGGCTGGATGCTGTCTTACCCTGTCAATGTTTATATAGCGACTATTTCAACATACCACGCCCTTGAGTTGCGGGTGCTTTCCTGAAAGACTGCACTCCTATTGGCTTTGGCCTAATTTAAACAGGTGGGTGACAAGCAGGCCCTGTCGACTGACAGCTCCTGCTTGGAATTTGGTCTAGATCTGTCAAAAGCCACCATTAAACCTAGAAAAGGCTACATGCCTTTTAAAAAAGATTTTATCAACGCATTTCAGGGCTCAGGTAGTTCAAGCCTTCTTTCCCCCACCATTTAATTCAGATGAAGAGCAATCTATGTGTATGTTATGTCCAGTGAGGGCATTGCATACATACTGTATGTTTAGTGCACCTGTCAGTTTAGGCTGTCAGATCAGCTCTTTATTTGTAATGGTGGACACACAAAATGAATGTCTGTATCCAAACAATGGCTCTCTCGCTGAATTGTTGAGGTGATCGCCCTCGCATACGAATCACAGAGTGCAAATTGCCATATTGGTGTCAAAGCGCATTCAACCAGAGGCATGGCCTCTTCATGGGCATGGACAAACGGTGTGTCCTTACTGGACATATGTTTGGCAAAAAGATGGTCCTCACAAAACACGTTTGCAAGGTTTTATAACCTGGACATGGCGTCCATGTCTTCACAATTCCTTGCTGTAGAACTATTCTTACTTTCAAGCAGGTGAGCCAAAGCACTTATTACGGTTGGGCTACTGACTATAATCAACACAGCCACCTAAGTTAAGATATTGGTACGACGAGTGCACAGTTACAACATATACATGTTTTTAATTCATACAATTTAAAGGGTTTTGCCCATAAAAGTGTGTAGAACAACTTTCTTAAACTACTGTTTAAGCATCCTTCAAACAGCCCAAACTTCCAAAACCTTTCATGATCATAATGTGGATTCTTTGAACAGAATTAATTATTAAATACATTAACAGAGGGTAATATGTGCATATTATGGCTATGTGTCCTTAAGGTCAGTGAAGTGAAGCTCATTTCTTCCAGATCTATTCAATTAAAAATACATTAAAAAAAATGCAATTCACACAAACCATTTACTTGAATACATCTCTTCTATGATGAGCTTATTTTCAATTTCTGAGTTTAAAATCATACTGATATTGTTTTCTTGGGCTTAAATTAAAAAATGTAATGTGGTGTCAAGAGACAGTAAAAAAATTCAAAGTCTAATTAAAAGCTGAAATTCTTTAAAAAGAAATGTTGGGAAGACAAGTGCAGAATAATCTTTTATTGTTGTTGTTTTTTTGTTTTTAAAAAAAAGCAGTGAAGATAATTCATATTTTAATTCTTTTGTCCACGAAATCAAAGTAATTGGGTGAAACTGACATTGTAGACATTTTGTTGTTTATGTTGACCATAAAAACCATAAAACAAAGAAAACACCTTTAGATCCTCAAGGCTGAGTGTAAAGTATTTTTAAATTTTAAAGGAAAGGCACATTTTGAAAAAAGCTCTTGATATTCTTGACTCAAAAATTCACAATATTTATCAAATATATATATAATTTTTTGTTTTACTTGAAAAATGTGTATGAAAACTTGAGTTGTTTATACTCCCATGTATCCAAGGTGCAATGAAAGTATTATAATACATTTTACTTGGTCACCACTTGACAATATTAAAGTTTTATTTATTTTTTTAGAAAATGCTATAAAGTTTTTCAAAAATGTATTAAACCAAATTGGACACAAATATGACCCTCTCTGCAAACATGACCTTGGACAGCCTTTTTTGTCAATGACCCATAAGTATTAGCCCCCCCATAGCGCCTCAGTGAATCATACATGGAGATGTCTATGGAATCACATACCAGGATTTCTAGCGGCCAATTTCACAAGTGGTGCTCGCAGCAGAGCAAGCTCCTCCTCGCTAGACGTCCAGAGAGGAGGAGCTACAACGACCTCTATGACCTCTATGGATCTAGTGAAGTGCCACTCATTTCGCCACCTAATGGCTGTTAACGTTAATGCAAGACCGTCGTCAGATCGAACTTAATTTTTTTTATTGTTGTTGCGCAAAGATTAGGTCATAGTATCATGATTTCATGATTTTTCGGCATTGTTTCTGTGACAATCGGCATGAATAGACTATCTGTGCACCCCTGCTTTTTTTTTCTTCCCCATCGTCATCGTTTTAAGGCTATTTGTGAATTTATCTAAATTAATGTAGTAAATGATGCTCCTAATATGCTATTTGCTTTTAAACGTGGGAACTGAGTTGCCCTTAGAGTTGTGATACAAAAATAAAATGATCACCTATTTGCTTGTCTTATCTGGATTATTCCTTTTATATGTACTTAGGCTCTCCACCTCAAAAATAAAAATAATGCATGTACAACAATGTAGTTGTGAATTTAATTTACATGGAATATCATTTTGGATGGACTCATCTTAATCAAATCACTGTGTTAATCAAATGGTAATAATTAACCTGTCCAGTAGTCTGAAACCATGTCACACTAAAGAACAAATCAAAAGGACAAGTGTGCTCCGAGACTAGTAGCAAGGCAGCCATTGCAGGAACATTTATTAGTAGACTGGAAGTGTTACATAATTTACAATTTATTAGTCTCATATTTCACTGCCATCAAGTGTTGCTTTTTATTTTATTTATATTAACCTTAAATTAACCTAAATGTACAGCTAACATACAAATCAATCTTCAATCTAGGAACAAAATGTATATTAAGATATAAGATACAAAACTGAATTATAGTATATTAAGTTTCAAGAACACTTTTGCAAAGAAGTTAAAAGCTGTACCTCACAGTCTCTCAGTATGGACATAGTCCAAAGGCCAGGTGAAATTTTATTTACAAAGTTTCTATGATAAAACAATAACACTACACATTTAATTATTATACAACAATATATCTTCTGGAGCAGTCACGTGTAATTAGAAAACAAAGTTGATCATATTGTATTATACCATGATCAGTCTAAATACTGGATTCTGATTGGCTGGAAGGTGGTGCAGTTGTTTTCTGGACACATGTCTGTCTTGCTTTGGCACATGGGCAGTGCCAGGAATTCTTTTTAGAATCATATGCTGATATTCTGCTGCCCAGTCTGCTGTGTTGTGATATCTTTGGCTCATATATTGAAAATTACTTTTTAGAAGGAGGCCCTCCAACCGTCACCTCAACAGAAAGTGGAATACTTGCATCAGCAACTGCTTTTTGGCAGTTTAAGCAACTTTGCTTCCCTGCGTCCCCAAATATCATCGCAGTATCCATTTCTGACAGAACCTCCTCCTCCAAAATGATGAATGTGTGTTTAATGAAAATGATGTCCATTCGAGGGCAGAAGAGCAAAGGCTTTAGATGCATGCACTCATAATGAAGAATTCCACTCCTGACTGCAAATTCAGCATTTGTCTTGCATTCATCCAGTTCACAGATTAGGATTTGACTTGCACCCCATGTTTTTTCTGAACATGTATAGGAGAGCAAGGCTTAAAGAATGATTTATCAACAGCAAAGATGCAATTTTTGGCATCAATGCATTGGCATGATAGGTGCCGTTTAGCTGAAATTTCAGTTACCCTTTGCCTGTGTCTTCTGTTAATGTGAACCAGCAAGTTCCTTTTATTTATTTGAATGCCACAGTGTGTGCAAGTCACCCTGACTTAATGCTGGATGCATAATCCTATACTGACGATGGTGCTGTTGGGGATGGAGGTGGTGCTGCTGCTGGTGCTGTGGGTAGAGGCTGTCTAGATGCTGTATTTTTGTAACTTGTAATATGTTTAATCAGAGCATCCCTTCTGATTAATGTTGACATGCAGTAGCAGCAGTGAAAATGTGCTGCTTGTCTGCAGTCTAGACTGCACTTTATGATGACAAAATCTAAAATGTAGAAAGAATAACTTTGATAAACTGTCTTTACAATGTTTTATACAGTGCAGTACCCCTGTAGAGGTTTTTACATCCCCTGGTCTGAAGAGAATTTCTATAGTTTTACTCATTTATGAATTTAACAACGATGTAATTTATGAATTATATAAAAAAAATAATTACCTTATATGTCATTTGCCAATTTTTAGATTGTCTTATACAATAGGACAAAAAAAGCAATACACAAGAATAAAATAAATGTTCATCAGATAATTAACCTATAACTGTGGAGCTAGGGAATGTTAATATTTTTTGCGCAATCTACATTTTGGCAAATTACATATAGTGATTGAATTTAACTGAGTTAATGAACCCCTTTGGAAATTTGTTTTACATTTTAGACATACTTCATTATGTCTTCATCTACACTACATTCTCTGATAAAATATGGCACGATTAACAGAAACACAAAATAGTTTGGATCTATTTGAATTATTTACTTAATAAATGAAGTACATGAACCTTTGGTATTCAGACTTCACAACGGTTTCACAACGCAAGGAAATGTTAAATGGAATTATATGTTCTTACTTTCAAACTTTAGGGAGAAATGAGAGAGGCCAAAACATGCAAAAAACTAAAGGGTTTATAACTTTCAAACATGATTTACACACACAAACAATAATTCACACACATACCTTCGTGATGAACTGCAACTCAAACATGACCTACTACATGATTCTGTACCTCATTCAAATGCTTAAACACCAATTTACAGTAGGCACAGTGCTATTTTCTGCATCTCTCAATAGATAGCAGGGGATCATGTCCTCGCTTCTGTGCAGGTTAAACAGACACACACCATTTACATATTTCAGCAAACCGTAAATAACTAATTATACAGATATATAAATCTACATCAATACTTTTAATACACACACACTGCCCACACTTTAGCAAGTGGTGTCCCCATGTTAATGCCAATAATATGAAATTAATCGGTTATAATAGACAGTGTTAACATTAGCTGAGACAAAACTTAAAATGTTTCGCTGAACCACAAATAATATGTATTTAGGTTATCGGTTGTGTGACGCTAACGTTAACATATGCACGATTAAACATTCAGGACTCTAAAATAGCTAACATTAATATTAATGTCGACATATGTCTAAGGAAACATTTTACACATGTCTCAAAGTTCAGTTTATCTTTAAATATCAGTGTTTACATACTGCCATTACGTCAAATTGCTTGTGACTGTCCGCCATATTTCCAAATGGTGCCGTGCGCACACTGCACGTGCTTACGTGTAAATCCTCTTTGCTGGACGTCTAGCGAGGGGGAGCTAAACGTTAGCTCAACCCATTTGCTCTGCAGTGAGCTGCCTTTCGCCTAGTTTTCAAATAAGTAATTTGTCTTTTTTTCCCCCTGACGACACCAACTCCCATAATACATCGCGCGCTGAATGGCGGGCAATGGCATGAGGCGTTAAACAATCCTTCTTTCATCTGACTGGCCGTTATACCAAAGTCCAGTCGTCATGTCGTCGTTTGTGACAGAAGTGCTCGCCAGCTCAGGTAAACTGGAGAAAGATGACCTCGCCTGCAAAATCTCCAAACTGTCACGGAAAGTGGAAGAAACAAAGGTAAACAAACGCATCTGTTTGAAGTTGAGTCAGCTAACCAGCTGTCAAAGCCGAGCACGATCTTGACGAAAACAACACTTCGTACTAAATGTAATGTATTACATTTTAATAGGTTACATGTTTTCAGACTTACTTAGAAATTAAGCGTTATTCCAATGTGTGCTTGCCTATTAGGTTTTTGGCGCTCAGTTTAGCAAGTACAGTATGTGAAAGAAGCATGCTTGGAATACGAGATTTCTATGTGCTTTAAACGTGAAACACCCTTGAACTTGTTCTTTTTAAGACATATGACTGTTGCTTTTATTATGTTAAAATAATGAAAGCCAGACTAAACTCCTTGTTGCTGTGCAAGCATCCTACATATGTCTTAAAAGTGTAGCTATAGTTTGCACAGGGTATTTCTGGTGGAATAAAGTGTCTTTTAAGAATAATAAACGTTTCGTTAAAAATAATGTTCAGCTGGGCCATTTTTACTGTTCTGTGTTCATCGCGAGCTGACGTCTGAGATCTTGGCTCTGTTTTCAGATAGGTTAAGCTGGTTTTAGTCAACAATATGGTCTTTTTTAAGTTTTGAGACACAAATGATCAGACTACCATAATTTCTCACCTTGTACAAGCATGCTATGTTCAGTGTTATGTTTTTGGTTTTGCTTTTGTGCAGTGGGCACTTGAGTAAATGTTAATATGAAGGCATGCCATATGATTACTTATGCATAGTTGTCGTTTGTAAATGCGTGGCCTAGAGTAATGCTGGTCTTTATATTGACAACCGGACTATAAGGTGTTTGATTTTTAATTCAGTATCCTCATATACTATGAAACATGTTTGGATTTTAAAACTCAAAGATCCAACTTGAAAATGAAAAGTTATTTTTAATTATTAAATTCTTTTGTTTGTTTGACCACTCATTATTTTTCTCTCTATAGGAAGAGGTCACTGACATGATAAATAAAAAATACAATGAGTTTGTACCCAGTATGGAGGCAGCAGAGGAGCTTGTGGACCAAGTTGAATCAGTTTCCAAAGACATTGATTTATTAAAAAGCTGCATTGAGAATGAGGTAAGCTTATTTTTACATCCTTAAACAATTAGCATTCTTAACTTAAAACAGTGATACTTTAGTAGTTTGTTCTCATTCTGAATCAAGTGTTTGCACTTACAGGTTCAGCAGAACCTTCATGATGCCGTAACAGAGTACACCAAGCTTAAACAGCAGTTAGAGAAGAACACTGCAGTCATATGCATGCTCCAGCATCTGCAAGAGGTATGCTTCAGAATTTTTGTGTAAGCTTAGTGAGCTGCAAAAAGGATTTTCTAGTTATAAAGCTAGATTTAACCTATGTCTTAATGCATGTTCAGTCTTGTGATTTATAAGATTTGTATGTAAAGAAAGCTACCTATGTACACAGTAATTAGCTTGTTTACTGCAGTAAGGCACATGATTTGTGAAACTTGAACACTCTCATTTTTCACATGATATTAAAGTTTGACACTGCAATGGAGGAATATCATAGGGCCTTGCTGGAAAAGAACTATATGGTTGCAGCCAAGCAGCATGAAATAGTAAGTCACATATAACAATATGCATTTGCATATCATAATATATGAAATATGTGATTTCATATTATACTATAGGACAAACTTTGAGTGTTTGTCTATTGGTCCATTCTTTTACCATGTTTAATAATTTTTTTCTGTTTCCATCATAAAGGCACAAGCTAGTGTTGATGCCCTACAAACCTGGAAAGATACAGAGTTGCCTTTACTTCGGGCCCTCAGCTCAGAGATCACCATACAGAGAGAGAATCTCATCTACCACCTTGGAGAGGAGTGGCAGAAACTGACCGTATGGAAACTTCCTTCCACCAAAGGTGATTGCCTACTTCAGTATTCCTTAATCCCATGTTCAGAAACCTGTCTCAGAAATGTGTTTCTGAACATAAAATAACAAATCTTCAGTGTCTCAAAAACACATCAGTGATATTAAAGAACTTTTTTTTGCCCTCCAATTAAATGCAGTACTGTGCAAAAGTTTTAGGCACTTGTGAAAAACGTTGGATAGTGAGGATGTCTTCGAAAATAATGCCATGAATAGTTATTATTGATCACTTCATACAAAGTCGAGTAAACATAAAAAAAGCTTAATCAATATTTGTGTGACTACCTTTGCTTTCAAAACAGCACCAATTCTCCAAGAGGTCTGCATGGGCTTAAAATGAAACCCGGCCCATACCTGAGACCGTGTGGTTTGACCCTACCCAGCCCGATTGATACCGTCAGATTTTAAACCTGAAAACGCTTACTATATAATTTTTCTAGTAAGTACTGTTACAACAGGCTGTATTTTATGTAAGCATGTAGGAAACATCCGCAACTGTACTGAAACAGTAAACACAGTTTTAACAAGGCACAGCAGCCCCTTAGCACACTAGAGCAGAAGGGGGAAAAGCATTGCCCCACTGTTTATTTGTTCAAACTTCACTCTGTGCAGAACAATCTGGAATAATATGAAACAATGCAGCAGTCCCTTCAATGCAGTCTGAACTTGTTTAGAATGTTGCATCTTTGTGACAACTGCCCTAAAAACAATCTAGATGCAGCGCAAAGAATGAAAGAGTGCACAGGTGTCTCAACGTGCGTTTTGGACAATTTTAAGTTCTTTTTAACTTGACATGGTGTTTAAAATGTGCTGGTCCTGCATGAGGTGATGAAGAAAAAGCAAGATGCAGTGCAAATGTCAAAGACATTAGTCTAGTATGTGTTTACATAGGACAACTATGGGATAACAGATGCGCGCAAAAACGCGTTCAGTTTAAACAGACACATGCAAATGGACAAATTAGGGGCCGAGTAACAAATTCGGTAAGCATGTTTATTTTTCATTCATTACAAAAAGTCCTATTTGGAAAAACTTACCCAAACCCAGCCCGAAACCCATCTGGTCGGGTGGCATACCTCTATCCTAGGTACACCTGGACACAGTTTTTCTTGGTTGTTGGCAGATAGGATGTTCCATGTGTCTTGGATAATTCACCACAGTTCTACTGTCTATTTAGAGTGTTTCGATTGCTTCTGTCTCTTCATGTAATCCAAGACTGACTCAAGGTTCATTGGGGGCTCTGTGGGGGCCATGCCATCTGTTGCAGGGCTCCCAGTTCTTCTATTCTATTTCATTCTAATTGGAAAAGTAATGCTTGGGAGTCTAAAATGAATATTTCCAATTGACTAAAGCTGAAGATATAAGTAACCATTTTAAGACAAATTTTATTTTAACAACTTAAGTGCTTAACTTTTTCATAGTACTGTACATGATGCTAGTCTGTTTTCTTCTGAAATGCTTCCATATTGTTTGCAGAGCTCACTAGCATGGAACATTTTCTGACGACAGCAGTTCATTTGAACAAAGGAGGATCTAAAGCGGATGAATCTGTTCCACATCCTCTTCTCCCCAGTATACTTCAGGCCCTGTCAGTTCAAGGAGAACTCCATAAAAAGATTAAACTGTTTGGTATGAATAGGTTTTGGTGTTACAGCCCATTTTAACCTCCAGATTAACAGATACTTATGGTCCATTATTAGAGTTTCTGAGTCTTTATCCATCCTTTAGGGCAGGTGTTGTTGAAGTACATGCTGAAGCCTCTAATCCTATACCCCTCTTTGGTGGTGGAAGTAAGCAGTCAACCTGAGCAGGGCACAGTTCTGAGCCTACAGTGTGAGGAGAGCAAAGCAGAGCATCCAGACCCCAACCAGGTTTACACCAAAGTGCTCACTGTGCTTAAGACACTGAATAAACACCTTTTTGGTATGACCAAAAAAATGGATAGTTATTACATTACTGCCTAGGCTTTGTAATGCATGTAGTAGGAGTGATGGAATTTCTTCTTTTTTACTTTCTAGATGTGTCTGTAGGTGAAAAGAAAGTGTCTGAGATATTAGGAGACTTGATATGGGAGGAGATGTCAGAATGCATCATTCGAGAATGCTTGGTTCATTCCATACCAGTCAACAGTATTCAGCTAGCTGAGTATAGCGCGGTAAGAGTCAACAAGGCCATAGAAAGATCTGTCAACATGTGTCCACTGTAAATTGGTCTTTGTAATGCAGTATTTAATTCTGTCCTCAGGTTATTAAACAGACTGAGGATTTTGAGAGCAGTCTGAAAGAGATGGGCTACATCGCAGGGGACTCGACGGACCTCTTGAAATATGCCAGGAATGTCAACTGTCACTTCGCAAGCAAAAAATGCCAAGATGTCATCGTGGCTGCACGGAAACTTATGACATCAGAGATGCACAACACAGTGAAAGTAAGACTCTCTTTATGTCCACACATTAATTCATGTATCCAGAGGGGATTTTTATTAAGCTATGAATAATTTTTAGTGAGTCTTGTCACAAGCTCTCTTTAAACTCTTTGTTTCCAGATCACTCCAGAGTATAAACTCTCTGTCCCAAAACTACAGAGTCCAGGTAGAGGAGAGAAAGAGAGGAAGGAGGTGGTTAAGAAGGGTGGACATTATGATTGGCAGACCCTGGAGAATGAGAAGCAGTTGGGGCAGCGGACTCTTTGCCTGCCTGATTGTCGCATTAGTGAGTCAGTGCAGCAGCTAATGGTCTTGGCAATACAAACTCTATCTGAGGCAGTTGGCAGCTCTCCCCAGTGGTAATAGCAGGCATTATGACATCTAAATGTGATAAGTTCAACTTCTATGTAAGAGCTGTTCATATTTTAGTCCACAAACCTGGAAGAGAATTCATCATGGGTTCCCTCAGGTTATTTCCTACGGGTTTCTATAAAGGGGTTTTTCAACTTATGTGTAAAATAAGATCTGTGGTACACATTACTTGACAATTAATGTGATAGGAAAATCCAGAGGGATCCCATGGCGAATTAGACTTCTGTGTTCACCTACAAATTGACTTCACGACTGAACAGCTCTGTATGTATTCTGTCCACAATCTATGCACATACACTCAAGCTTATGGATTTTGTTTTTGGGAGGCCCTTGTGGTAGCCGTGATAGCTTTAAGTACAAGTGTTGTTCTCTTTTTCTTTTCCATTTTTTTTCAGTGCAGTCCAGCTTTTCTACACGGTCCGAAATATTTTTCATCTGTTCTATGATGTTGTGCCTACATATCACAAGTAAGTCGCTCTATTTGCTTTTTTTATAGCAGTGTGTTTAGTATACTTTTTGTTGAAATATATTGTTTTCCTTGACTCAGGGAGAACTTTCTGAAGTTGCCTCACTTGGCTGCAGTCCAACACAATAACTGCATGTTCATTGCCCACCACCTTCTGACCTTGGGTCACCAGTTCAAACCTCACCTTCCATTGAAAGATGGAGTGTCTTATTTTGTAGACTTGGTCCCAGGCTTCAGAAGACTGGGTAAGTGCACAAAAATAAATTTGCTTCACAATATAAATGTTTTATGATTCCTTTTTTTATGATAGAGATGCATGTTTTGTTTTTTTCTTTCTCTATCCAAGGTGCTCGTTGCTTTGTGGCTCAAATGAACGTACAAAAAGCAGAGATGTTGGAAAGACTGTCCACTGCCCGTAGCTTCTCCAACTTGGATGATGAAGATAATTACTCTGTAGCCAGCAAGGCAGTCAGACAAGTATGATCTAAAACCATAAAATTATTATTTTTAAAGGGAAGGTAGTTGCTTTTGCTGCTTAAATTAATCACATACTTGTATATACGAGCATATTTGTACCACTTGCACTAAGCATACCTGTCATTAAGGTTTTCATTTGTTTATGTATTTTGAGGTAATTCATCAGCTGAGGAGGTTGGGGAAAGTTTGGCAAGAAGTTTTGCCTGTGAACGTATACTGCAAAGCCATGGGCACTCTGCTCAATACTGCAATATCAGAGCTGATTAATAAGATTATGATATTGGAGGTAATCCACTCTTCACCTTTATTAGATTCAACTACTCACTATTTGAGGTGTAAACAATGTAAAAGAGGAAATGCTCTTGTTTTAGGACATCTCAAATGTGGACGGTGAGCGCCTGCGTACATTGTGTCAAACCATCATAGAGGAGGGGCCACTGGTCTTCAACCCATTGCCAGATGAAAACAAGAACAAAAAATATCAAGAAGAGGTTCCAGTCTACGTTAAGAAGTGGATGACCTTAAAAGAGCTCTCCATTGTGCTGAATGCTAGTCTGCAGGAGATAGTGGACAGGTATCATGTGCCTTCCAAACTCTTTTAGATTCATAGATGCACCTTTAAACCATCTGTGGGTTGTTTTTTTTTTCGTGGTTCAACTCCAATATACAAAGATTAAATCGGTAGAGGTCGACTGAACTCCGTTCAGCTATGTTGCATAACCAACAGTCTCTGTCCTTCATGTCTCTGGAAATTAATGACTTCCGTTTATTTTTTTTATGGCTGCAAGTTGCTTTATGTGTGAATACCTTTTAGATGTTTCTGTGTGTAACTCAGTCTGTTACATTGTTATTTAAAGGCAATTGGTATTTTATCTAAGTTATAGATTTAATGAGAGTTGGAACTCACATCTCATTTGTCTGTTTTTAGATGGGCGGAGGGCAAGGGGCCTCTGGCAGTGGAGTTCTCCTGTAATGAGATGAAGAGTCTCATTCGTGCCCTGTTCAAGAACACAGAGAGGCGGGCAGCAGCCCTCAATAAAATCGTCAAATAGACAGCCTACACACCAGTGCACTTCCAATTCAACATATCGTTACATGGGGCTTTTCCTTACATATACTGTGTTATCTATTTCTATTTAGCTGAAAAATGCATTACAATAATGCTGTTCTAAGCACATGCATGTTGTCTTGTTATTAATGTATTATAAAGCTTGCTGTAAATAAATTAAAACATTCCTCAATAAAATACCTCATAATTTTGAAGCGGTGGCCTTGTCTTGCACTATCTTTTGTGTTTTCAATACAAGTTAAGCTCATTCGACAGTATTTGTGGCATAATGTTGATTAACAAAAAATTATTGACTGGTCACTACTTTTCTTTAATAAAAGCAAAAATCTTGGTTACAGAGAGACACTTACAATGGTAGTGAATAAGGTCAATTTCTGGAGGGTTTAAAGACAAATGTGAAGCTTATTATTTTATAAAAGCACTTACATTAATTCTTCTGTTAAAACCTGTGTATTATTTGAGCTGTATAATTGTTTAAATTGTAATATTTACAGTCATTTTAGGGTTTTTTGACATTACATCACAGCAAATTGAATTTGTTTGCAACGGAAAGGTCAGTAAGTGATTTTATTACAATAAAAGTATGTTAAAGTGCACATTGTTTATGTCTTGTGACCATGCTTTTGATTTTTTTGGTATTTTAAGTTTTATGGATTGGCCCAAATTTACTTGCATTGGAAATGCCTCTCTGGAACCCAGATTTTTCTATTTTTTATTTTTTTTTAGAAAAGGGCCAAGTCAAAATATATATATATATATATATATATATATATATATATATATATATATTTTTTTTTTTTTTTTTTTTTTGTGGTAATCAATATTGGTCTGCACTTACAATATTATGCCACAAATGCTGTCGAATAAGCTTAACTTGTGTTGAACGCCACATAACTCTTTTAACTGAACTGTCCCCTTACAGCATTTTACGACAGCTTGAAATGTTGCCATGTATTTAAATAAATCCTCTATAAATGAATGATTAACATGCAAGCATAAAACTCTTAAATTGACATGTATAACTCCTTTATCATATCCAGCATATCAAGTATTACAAGGCTTAAGTGAGGAATATCAGTGTCAAGCATTGTTGTTCTATATCTGTTTATAAATGCTTAGCATTATTTATAAAATTGTATATAATCAATTCATCTAAAACATACTTTGCCATCAAAAGCCGCAATGTGTAAATAATGAGAAAATTGGTTAAAGTTATGTTGCAATCCTGGAGCTATAACGTTGCAAATGCATATCTGGCAACCCTGGTGCGTCACCCGGAGAACGAAGCGAAGGAGAGTGTCGTAAAGTGTGATGTTTTGGAGCGGGGAGGTCATTGGAAAGTGAGCTTGTTCGGTTCGTTTTGTGGGGGACAGACCACTGCTGCTGCTGCTACTGCTACCACAGGTGTCAGATATTCTGATACCAGAGTAGCTTTACTTGTATCCAGTGTAGTGTTTCGGCGGTAATCACGGTTTAAAATGTTGCGTTTAGTGCTGCGATTGAGACCTATTGCCAGGCTCACCCGGCCCGGTGTCCTCTCGGGCCCTGCTGCCAGTCCTCGATCTGGACCGGTTTCATGCCATCATCTCAAACGATACCACTCCAACGGCACGTCCCGGTTCCGAAGCTTGTGTCACGGGCGACGCGTGGGCAACAGCATCCTCAGTAACAGATCATGGGGCTTGCAAAGCCAAACGGCCAGTTTCAGTCAAAGCATGCGTGTGTACAGTCTGCCGCCCCATCAGAAGGTAATCTAAACCAGCTGTCTTTCTAACACCTGGCTGGATCAGTCATAACATACTGCTTTACTAACAGATTCATATGTATAACATGTAATCATCACATATACATGCTCTTTTAGAATACTAAAAAAGCTAAATTTAGTACAACGAGGAATGATAGAAAAAAAAAGTAAATGCAAAATATGTTTGGCTTTACTACCCTTTTAGTAAGCTTTAAGCTTTCTAAAGTTTTGATATTGGGCATCACTGTATTTCTTCTGTTGGTGTCACCTTCAAGATGGTCAAGCAGTGCTGTCGTAATGATATACAGTATAAATGTCATGAATTCTGTGTGCTGCCAGAGGTCCATCCATCCATTGGACAGATACTTGTATGGATTGTATGGAAGGTTTCTTAGATTGCACCATTTTAGTTTTCCCATATCACTATAAATAATCTAGACCACAGCTTCATTGTCTTGCCCCACAGTAAAAACTACAGAAACAGTACAGCTCAGGTATTTTATTCTGTAAGAGGAATAAAGTGAAGATCTACAAAATACATTTGTCCTAAAGTTTCTGTTCATTTAACATAAGTAATTCCATTTTAGGTGGAGCTACCTGCTTTGTCCCCCACAATGCAGGTGGGCACCATTGCACGCTGGGAAAAGAAGGAAGGTGACAAAATCAACGAGGGAGATCTGATTGCTGAGGTGAGGAACATTCTGCATACAGATGTGCCAGAGTGGTCGACCAATCAACAAATCGTCTAACAACTGACATTATTCTGTTAATGGGGTTGACTATTTACATTAATATATGACAGTTATCAGCAGCTTTCTTATTTCTTAAAGGGATAGTTCACCCAAAATTGAAAATGTTCTCATAATTTGCTCACCCTCATGCATCCCAGATGTATTCCATTTTTTTCTTCTCCTTCAGAACACAAATTAAGATTTTTAAAAGAATATCTCTGCTCTGTTGGTCCTTACAATGCAAGTTAATGGTGACCAGATCTTTGAAGCTCATAATTCTGCTAGTGTACTTAATGTTTTAAACCCACAGTATTTGTTACTGCTGGCATTCTTTTAATTAATCGTTAATTATATAATCTATATACACTCACCTAAAGGATTATTAGGAACACCTGTTCAATTTCTCATTAATGCAATTATCTAATCAACCAATCACATGGCAGTTGCTTCAATGCATTTAGGGGTGTGGTCCTGGTCAAGACAATCTCCTGAACTCCAAACTGAATGTCAGAATGGGAAAGAAAGGTGATTTAAGCAATTTTGAGCGTGGCATGGTTGTTGGTGCCAGACGGGCCGCACAATCTGCTCAGTTACTGGGATTTTCACGCACAACCATTTCTAGGGTTTACAAAGAATGGTGTGAAAAGGGAAAAACATCCAGTATGTGGCAGTCCTGTGGGTGAAAATGCCTTGTTGATGCTAGAGGTCAGAGGAGAATGAGCCGACTGATTCAAGCTGATAGAAGAGCAACTTTGACTGAAATAACCACTCGTTACAACTGAGGTATGCAGCAAAGCATTTGTGAAGCCACAACACGCACAACCTTGAGGCGGATGGGCTACAACAGCAGAAGACCCCACCGGGTACCACTCATCTCCACTACAAATAGGAAAAAGAGGCTACAATTTGCAAGAGCTCACAAAAATTGGACAGTTGAAGACTGGAAAAATGTTGCCTGGTCTGATGAGTCTCGATTTCTGTTGAGACATTCAGATGGTAGAGTCAGAATTTGGCGTAAACGGAATAAGAACATGGATCCATCATGCCTTGTTACCACTGTGCAGGATGGTGGTGGTGGTGTAATGGTGTGGGGGATGTTTTCTTGGCACACTGTAGGCCCCTTAGTGCCAATTGGGCATCGTTTAAATGCCACGGCCTACCTGAGCATTGTTTCTGACCATGTCCATCCCTTTATGGCCACCATGTACCCATCCTCTGATGGCTATTTCCAGCAGGATAATGCACCATGTCACAAAGCTCGAATCATTTCAAATTGGCTTCTTGAACATGACAATGAGTTCACTGTACTAAAATGGCCCCCACAGTCACCAGATCTCAACCCAATAGAGCATCTTTGGGATGTGGTGGATCGGGAGCTTCGTGCCCTGGATGTGCATCCCACAAATCTCCATCAACTGCAAGATGCTATCCTATCAATATGGGCCAACATTTCTAAAGAATGCTTTCAGCACCTTGTTGAATCAATGCCACGTAGAATTAAGGCAGTTCTGAAGGCGAAAGGGGATCAAACACAGTATTAGTATGGTGTTCCTAATAATCCTTTAGGTGAGTGTATAACAGTGCTCCAGACTGCCACTAAAATGGTCACTTTTAATAATTTATTGTGACTATAATTTAAAATCTAGTTGACATTGGCGACAGTCGGGTTGTTGC
Organism: Moxostoma hubbsi; assembly: GCA_032164185.1. Taxonomy (NCBI): domain Eukaryota; kingdom Metazoa; phylum Chordata; class Actinopteri; order Cypriniformes; family Catostomidae; genus Moxostoma; species Moxostoma hubbsi. The sequence goes on from JAVLUX010000042.1 coordinate 15,286,779, forward strand.
GTTCATGTGCGGTTTTGTCAGATATCATCTTGTGAGTTATTGCATATCAATAGAGCGCGCACCACCCGTGTGCCTTGTACCTTTTTCACCCGCTCTGTTTCCGACGAGCTCGCTGCACCGCACACAACAACAAGCTAAGTGCGAGAGAGTCGTGAACGAATTACTCTTTTTGAACCAGATGTTTTTCATGGATCATCCAAAAATAACTGAGGAGCTTAGGTTAGCAGTTTGAATCAGATTCACTTTCTCAGCGAATCAGCCGTCAGATTTTGTTCACAACTGGGAGTGCAGACATTTCAAAATAAGAGTCCTATGTGTGTGTGTGTGTGTGTGTGTGTGTGTGTGTGTGTGTGTGTGTGTGTGTATTAAAATATATATATATATATATATATATATATATATATATATATATTAATCTTTTGACACTTAGGACAATTAAGATACTTGTTCACAAGTATTACACAAGGTGAAAACATTCACTGATGCTAAAAAAGACAACACACTACTATATGCATACTATATGTAATTATCTGTAATGTAGATTGTGAAGAGCATTATTAAATTCAAAAATCTTTTAACTCTTAGATTTGTATAAATTATGAAAGGGGTGTGAACATTTTTGAGACAAAAGGGAATGCAGACTTATCTTCTCAACTATGTACTGTATACTGTTTATTTAACCTCAGATTAATGGGTTATCAGCTGTCTTTTCTTCTGCTTGCAATCTAAATCGAGCAATTCTGTGATTTGGTGACTAAAAACAGCCATTAGGCTCCATAATATTTCAGATTAGGAGCCAATGGCTCCTTAGACATTTTTTTAGTCTGGAGCCCTGTATAAGATGGCATAACCAACTATTCTGTCTTCCTTCGTTCAGGTTGAAACAGACAAGGCTACAGTTGGATTTGAAATCCAGGAGGAGTGCTACCTAGCCAAGATCTTGGTTGCTGAGGGTACAAGAGATGTGGCCATTGGAGCTGTCATCTGTATTACTGTTGACAAGTAAAGAGCATTTTTATCTGCAGTGCCAAGATCCACTTATGCAAACACATAATAAACTTTGTGCTTAATAACAGCCTAACTTTAACAGTGTTTGTGAAATAAATGACAATTCCAGGCATTTTAGAGAATGCTGTGGGAGCACAGAGAAACATTCGATTTATCAACAGATGGCCATCCCATTTGGAGTAGTTTTTCCTTTTAAAGGTTGCGTTATACAAAGGACTCAGATTGTTAGAGCTGTGATATATGTAGTTAATACAATGCTACTGTTTATCTTGTTTGTTATATTAAATAAAAGCAAAAGTTGTCACAAATCTGCTCTGTTCTTCAAAGGCTTTAAAATACTGTAGATGATGATACTGGTGTGCACTTAAATTTCCCACCTAATGTGCATCATCTGTTCATCCTTTGACCTTTAGCCCTGACCTCATCCCTGCGTTTAAGGACTTCACATTGAATACAATCGCTAGCTCAGCCCCTGCAGCTGCCCCTCCCCCTCCAGCAGCTCCTGCTGCAGCTCCTGCACCCCCACAAGTACCTGGTAGCTCCTACCCTCCTCATATGAAGGTATGAGATGTTGGCCAGAGTTAAATGTTGCTACATTTTGAATAATTAATTTGCAAGGAGGCATTTTGGCCTGTCTCGTAAGCACTGTATGTAATTACTTTTATTTCAGCAATGAATCCTGTCTCTCCTGCTTTATTAGGTTCTTCTCCCAGCTCTCTCCCCCACCATGACGATGGGCACTGTGCAGCGCTGGGAGAAAAAGGTGGGTGAGAAGCTGAGTGAGGGAGACCTGCTGGCTGAAATCGAGACGGATAAGGCAACAATTGGTAATTTGTCAATTATTTTGCTTTAAAATGTAAAGCAGATGTAAACCTAAAACTAATAGCACAGTTGCCTGTTTATCAACATACTTGATATGTATACAGATCTTTGTGTTTAGAAAGAGACATTCATACCAGATTCATAGAAATAGCTGATGTTTTTGTTTGATATGCGATCATAACTTCCATTAATGGGATAGTTCACCCCAAAATTTTAATTCTCTCATTATTTACTCCCCTAATGCCATCCCAGATGTGAATGACTTTCTTTCATCTGCTGAACACAAACGAAGATTTTTTTTTTGACGAGGAATATCTCCTCTCTGTAGGTCCTTACAATGCAAGTGAATGGTGGCCAGAACTTTGAAGCTCCAAAAACACATTAAAGCAGCATAAAAGTAATCCATATGACTTCAGTGGTTAAATCAATGTCTTTAGAAGCAATATAGGCATGGGTGAGAAAAAACTAAATAAATGTAGTTGTCTTTTTACTTTAAATCTCCACTTTCACATTTTTCTTATTGTGTTTTTGGTGATTCGCGTTCTTTGTGCATATCGCCACCTGCTGGGCAGGGAGGAGAATTTATAGCAAAAAAGGAATTAAATATTGATCTGTTTCTCACCCACACCTATCACATCACTTCTGAAGATATACATTTAACCACTGGAGTCTTATGGATTACTCTTATTTGCTTTTTGGAGCTTCAAAGTTCTTGTACACATTCACTTGAATTATAAGGACCTACCGAGCTGTAATATTCTTCTAAAAATATTTGTATTCTGCAGAAGCAGGAAAGTTATTCACATCTGGGATGGCATGAGGGTGAGTAATAAAAGAATTAAAATTTTTGGATGAATTATGCCTTTAACTCTGCAGTGATGTTCATTCATTTCCTCCTTTGGTTTGGTAATCAGGTTTTGAGGTACAGGAGGAGGGCTATCTGGCCAAGGTCATGATTGCCGAAGGAACCAGAGATGTTCCTCTTGGCACTCCTCTCTGCATTATTGTGGAAAAGGAATCTGACATTAGCGCGTTTGCTGACTATGTAGAGATGGGGGTTGCCACAAGCCCACCACCTGCCCCCACATCGGTAAAGAGCTCTGTCACTTCTGCAAGACTATTTTTGTCATGACGCTTATGTTATCATTATTTGGTTTGGAGTCATTTACTCTCCACATTTGCAACAGCACTGTAATTGACATGAGCAACATGGTATGATGTAATGTGATATACTTCACATGTGGCAACCTAAAGGCCACTGTGATAACAGGTCAAGGTTTGCTTTTACTGCCATCGTAATTTCAACACTTTCAGTTTTGTACTACTGGATGTCTAAAAGTGGAAGGTCACTGCAATGTTGTGCAAATACTGTTTGAATCATGCCATGCAAGTTTTGCAGGCATTGGTTATCGAGGATAATTTTCAAAAAAATATACTGTCAGTTATTGTGGAATGCAGTGGGCATGATCTGGCAAGGTAATTAAATGTGATTGTGAAATACTAGGATCAAGTCATATTTTAAGCCAGAGGGTTTTTATTTATTTATTTTGTTAGTAATGTTGTTTAATGTTCTTAATGAAAGTTACTTACTGAGAAAATCTAGCTTTTAGTATTTGTGGTCACTGGGTTGGCTGACAGTCTGGGTGGATATCTCTGGGTCTGCAAACATTGAAAACCCCGGAGTTAGAGCTTTAAGCTAACCAAACAGAAATCATTTTGGTATGTGGACTGTAATTGATTTCTAATTCTATGATACTCACTCCTCAGGTAGCTTCTACCCCTTCACCAGCAGCAGCACCAGCAGCTCCCACCCAAGCACCTACTCCAGCTGCTTCCAGGAAGGGCAGACTGTTTTCCAGCCCTCTAGCCAAGAAACTTGCTGCCGAGAAGGGCATTGACATTTCCCAAGTCACAGGTATGATCGCTTTGACTTGGCTGGTGATGGTCTCTGTTATTATCTTTTATTTGCATGAGCGATGTCTACCACAGAAGAGGGGATCTAGTGTTACTTAATTATTAGGGCTTGAAAATATAATAAAAACAAAAATATATGCAATTAATGCAATATGAGATTTTGCCCCACTGTCTGTGGCTAAATTTGGCATAAGGCCTGTCGTGATTAAAATAACCGCCCAATCGCGTTTATTTGCTCTAACTGTGATTATTGTGCTCTTCAAATTCCAATCACATTTTACTGCCCAAATAAGGGAATTTTAAGCAACTATATAAATGCCATCAACAGCGCGTTTGTGTGTCATTCAGTTAAACACGAGTGTCACTGTGCCACACCGCTGATGTCAACCAGAGCAGATCCTGTCCAGCAGAGGCTCACGCCAAACTCCTGCGAATATATAAACGGACAAATAAAAACTTTGACTTGAGTTTAACTTTAAACAAACATGTAATGGAAAATGTTCCTGGTCATTACATGTTCATACACGCAGTTTGAATGACACATAGGACGAGACACACCCTCACTTTATTTCTGTGGAGTGTTGAAATGATGTTGAAGTTTTGGCTTTATGAGGAGTAAGGGCTCCTGGGTTTAATCTTAGAGCTTTAAAAGAACATGTGAAAGTGAAGAAATTATCACAGAAATATATTTATTTCATAATATAATAAAATAATATTATATAATATAAACATAATAAAATAAATATATATTATATTATACTATATATGTTTTGTTTATTTATTTTTTTTATCCCTTTTCTTCCAATTTGTAATGCCCAAGTCCCATTACTTAGTAGGTCCTCGTGGTGGCACGGTTACTCACCTCAATCCAGGTGGTGGAGGACAAGTCTCAGTTGCCTCCTCTTCTGAGACCTTCAATCCACACATTTTATCATGTGGCTCGTTGTGCATGACAGAGCGGAGACTCCTAGCATGTGTAGGCTCATGCTACTCTCTACGATCCATGCACAACTTAAACCACACCACATTAAGAGTGAGAACCACTAATCGCAACCACGAGGAGGTTACCCAAGTGTCTCTTAATTAGTTAATTAGGAGTCACTTCAATTCGAACTCATGACACCAGGTGTGGTAGTTAGCATCAATACTCACTGAGCTACCCTGACCCCCCTATTTTATGTTCCAAAAACAACAGTGTAAATGTAAATTTGACCAAAAAGAGAGACATATTTTGATATTTAAAACAATATTATTCTTGTAATTCATGTAGTTTTAAAGACTTAAAAGGAAATCATATATACTAGTGCTGCACGATTATCATATCGCGATGTCAGTCTGTGCGATTATATGATGGCAAATGCTGCGATTTTATTAAATAAATAAGCGCATGTGTGGACGTGACAGCCCATTCTCTCTGAGAGCTGTTTGCCCATTTTCTACACCGCTAATAAAAAGATGACCAGTCAGTCTCAGTTTAGGGAGTGGCACGTGTGGTCATGTCAGTTTCCGGTGATCAGCGTGGAAAGCGGTCTCTCGAGACCGGAGAGATTTAAAGTACCGGCTGATGCACACTCTAACATGGAGATGCTCGTCTCTCACCCCCCGCTGTCTGCAGCTCGCAACGTGTTGCATCATTGATGAAATCATCATAAGATCAATCTTATGTGAAAAATAACATTAAAATTACAACAACAATAAAATGTGTGTGTATGTATATATACACAACAACAACAACAGTTTTAGTGGTTTGATTGAGTGAACCACACTTTTATATCCAGTTTATACAAAGTACATGTTACATCCTGCTTAAATGTCCCTGTTTGTTTGGACAATCTTTTTTTCGTGAAAATGCGTATGTTCTTATTTATTGTTCTACTTGATTTACGTGTAATATTGAGAAAATAACAAGTTTGCAGTAATGCAAAGATATTATTTAATTTTATAAAAATATTTTTATTTGATAACACTGTGCATTTATAGTCGTTGTTGTTGCTAGTTTGTATGTTTGAGTTGAAAAATACAGATTTCAGCATTATCAGTAAACTATTTGTGCATTTTCCTTGATAACCAAGCAAGTTGACTCATGATACTATTTGTTTATTATATCGCAATCGCATATCGCAATATGAATCTCAGTAATCGCAATATGACATTTTCCCCAAATCTTGCAGCCCTGATATATATCTATTTGATTATTTGAGGTTAAATATGTAAAAAAGACTTGAGGTGTATGAAGCACAAATATACCTTAAGAAATATGACAGTTTATATGACAATTAATCATGAAATCCCTAAAACAGACAATTTAGACAATTGTTACTATATCAATGCCTCAAAAATATATTTAAAAAAAATAACATGCCAAAATAAATCATTATATCGCTTTTTATGAGATCCCTACTTGTGACCCATGACTCGGGCATAATAAACACAGGAGCTGATTTACTGAGCGGAAAATGGAAACTTCACCCACAAGGGGTGAGCCAGGTGCGGGAGAGATACGGGCAAGCTGCCATACTGTATCTCTTCACATCGGCCGAAAACGTACACTCACTAATATCTGAACCAGGGTCAGAAGTGAAACCGCGCAAGAGAGACCCAGCGTGTGCGCAATAGAGACTGAACGGCGGCTATAGAAACTTTTAAACTTAAATGTGCTAATTAAAATTGAGCATTCAGTTTGTTTTATATCTGTATGTATAGTGTCTTATAATATAATATAATCAGTTTGCTATGTATACTTAAGTTTCTCTTGCCAATAAAGCTTTATATGAAATTAATCTGCCCATTTGATCCTATTATTAAAAAAGTAAACTGTAGAAGATTTAGCAAAACTTTTAATCACAGCATGTCCATTGATTTTATGGCATGTAAATACAGTGCATCCGGAAAGTATTCACAGTGCTTCACTTTTTCCACATTTTGTTGATGTTGCAGTCTTATTCCAAAATTGATTAAATTCATTATTTTCCTCAAAAATCTTCAAACAATACCCCATAATGACAAAGTGAAAGAAGTTTGTTTGAAATCTTTGCAAATTTATTAAAAATAAAACAATTAAAAAAAAATCACATGAACATAAGTATTCACAGCCTTTGCCATGACACTCAAATTGAGCTCAGGTGCATCCTGTTTCCACTGATCATCCTTGAGATGATTCTACAAATTGATTGGAGTCCACCTGTGGTAAATTCAGTTGATTGGACATGATTAAGGCACACACCTGTCTATATAAGGTCCCACAGTTAACAGTTCATGTCAGAGCACAAACCAACCAATGAAGTCCAAGGAATTGTCTGTAGACCTCTGAGACAGGATTGTATCGAGGCACAGATCTGGGGAAGGGTACAGAAAAATTTCTGCAGCATTGAAGGTCCCAATGAGCACAGTGGCCTCCATCATCCGTAAATGGAAGAAGTTTGGAACCACCAGGACTCTTCCTAGAGCTGGCCACCCTGAGTGATCGGGGGAGAAGGGCTTTAGTCAGGGAGGTGACCAAGAACCTGATGGTCACTCTGACAGAGCTCGAGCATTTCTCTGTTGAGAGAGGAGAACCTTCCAGAAAAACAACCATCTCTGCAGCACTCCACCAATCAGGCCTGTATGGTAGAGTGGCCAGACGGAAGCCACTCCTCAGTGAAAGGCACATGAAAGCCTGCCTGGAGTTTGCCAAAAGGCACCTGAAGGACTCTCAGACCATGAGAAACAAAATTCTCTGGTCTGATGAAACAAAGATTGATCTCTTTGGCCTGAATGGCAAGTGTCATATCTGGAGGAAACATCATCACCTGGCCAATACCATCCCTACAGTGAAGCATGGTGGTGGCAGCATCATGCTATGGGAATGTTTTTCAGTGGCAGGAACTGGGAGACTAGTCAGATCAAAGGAAAGATGAATGCAGCAATGTACAGAGACATCCTTGATGAAAACCTGCTCCAGAGCACTCTGGACCTCAGACTGGGGCGAAGGTTCATCTTCCAACAGGACAACGACCCAAAGCACACAGCCAAGATTACAAAGGAGGGGCTACAGGAGTGTGAATGTCCTTGAGTGGCCCAGCCAGAGCCCAGACTTGAACCTGATTGAACATCTCTGGAGAGATCTGAAAATGGCTGTGCACCGACGCTCCCCATCCAACCTGCTGGAGCTTGAGAGGTCCTGCAAAGAAGAATGGGAGAAACTCAATTGTCATTATGGGGTATTGTTTGTAGAATTTTGAGGAAAATAATGAATTTAATAAATTTTTGAATAAGGCTGTAACATACTGTGAATGTTTCAAGTGCAGTGAATACTTTCCAGATGCACTGTATATACTTGTATCAAAGATTTACACCTGTAAAAATGTGTCTATTTAACTTAATCCACACCAAATATTTTTTAACACATTTATATTTAAATAATTAAAATAAATCATGACTAACCAATTTCTTGCCAGTTCTATGAGAAAAAGTAAAATAATGTATATTTATGATTATATTAATTAGGGCTGTATATTTAACGTGTTAGTTCAGTATGATTAATTATACAAAAAATAATGCATTTTAGAATCCTGAATGAATCCTGTCCCTGGACCCTAATAATTAATATTCCTTCCATAAGCAATTCAAGCTTGAAATACCACCTATTTTCTCTAGTGGGCAGTAAGCAAAACTCACTTTATAGACAGTGCATAGCTCAAACAGACAGAGAAAAGACCACACTTACCGAGAGTAGACAATACAAGATGAGAACATGTTCTTTCTTGTGTACAAACACAGCTTGATGTAGCGTAAATCCAAAGGCAGGGATCTCAAGTTGTGTTTTTCGAAGTTTATGTAACTGCAGTTAACTTGACACAGCCAATGAAAAATTTACATTTTTGACGCAACTAAGACGCTCCAAAAGCATCCATCTGATGCAGGTGTACATTGATGTGTCCTTAGACAAGCCCTCATAATAAATCTCGGACTGATTGACGAATTCAATTGCAAAATGGATTGCTGTGAACTGTAGGCCAATGATAGGCTTTTGTTCAATAATATGCAAATAAACAATACATTGGATTCCAAAGTCACTTTTTGTATTATCTTGCTTAATGCTTCGCTTGTGTACCAAAATAATGGAATGCATTTTAATTTTCTGTATGATCATTTTTTTAAATGTATATATTTTATTTGTAATTATTTAATCATTATATACAGAATATTATTGTTATTTGAGAGGCTTTCTCAGCAAATACTTATGTATGCGATTAATTAATCGGCGTACCATTATTGATTGACAGCCCTTATATTAATGTTTGTTTTAATTTAACATGTACTATGATTAATCCTGATTAATCACAGAAAACTGTGTGATTAATTAGTTTAAAAAAATGTATCCATTCACAGCCCTTTTAATTATATGTTGAGGACTTGTATTGTTTATGTGTGACTTAAATGTGAGACTGACTGAATTGTGAATATGCTCCTGCTGTGTCCATAGGATCTGGACCAGATGGCAGAGTCACAAGGAAAGACATTGACAGTTTCGTTCCACCCAAACCCACTCCTGTAAGTCATCTTGACACAAACTGTGTTTTGACTTTTCTAACATAGAAGGCCCATGGGCAGGCCAATATGGATTCTTTTCATATATAAGCCCTTCATTCACAAAGTTCTAGATATCCCCATTCCTTTTGTGTTTATTTATCAAATATTTTGTCTAAGTAATTTGGTTATAATTTCAACTAAAAAGTAGAGTGCAGTGCTTTTGTCTCCATTTAACAAATTTTAGCATGTTTAAATGCATTCTGCAGAATTTCCCCAAAATCAGCGCTGAAAATGCAAAAAGCCTGCTGATTTCGTCTGGCCCTACCTATGGGTCTACAATACATTGAAGCTGTTTGGAGCAAAAAACACACAAATAGTGTACTTGTAATTGTTACCATGGTAAAGATATACTGTCTATTCTTATACCACCAGGTACCAGCTGCTGCTCCTACCCCTGCTGCCCCCACACCCAGTACTCCAGCCGGCCCAGCTGTTGCTGCCGTACCCAAAGGAACCTTCACCGACATCCCCATCAGCAATATCCGCAGAGTGAGTCCACTACTCTGTAGTTGACTATAGAAACCACTTCACATTCTCCATGAATACAAGGAGTCTTTTTCAGATGTATATGACTCATAACGCTGTTTGTTTTGATTGTGTAGGTGATTGCCCAGAGGTTGATGCAGTCAAAACAGACTATTCCCCACTATTACTTGTCTGTGGATGTCAACATGGACCAAGTTCTTGAACTCCGGAAAGAACTTAATGCTGTGAGTGAACTTCATTCTTATGTGTGATGGCTCCTTAGCTTTAAATTAATTGTGAGCTCTGAATTACAGTATTCCTGTTTGAAACTGTACATTTCCCTTCATCTCCTTATGATCAGGAAGTGAAAGCAGATAACATCAAACTGTCGGTCAATGATTTCATTATCAAGGCCTCAGCTCTTGCCTGTTTAAAGGTGCCAGAGGCTAACTCCTCTTGGATGGACACCGTCATCAGACAGTGAGTGCGATTCCTCCAAGTATGCAGTTTTGCTTGTAGCCACATGAGGGCAGAATTACTTTAAATATCTGGAAATAGAAAATCACTAACTAAAGAACTTGAAATGACAGTATTAATCAGGTGCTTTTTCTTTCCACACAGAAATCATGTGGTGGACATTAGTGTTGCAGTTAGTACACCTGTGGGTCTGATCACACCAATTGTATTTAATGCCCACATTAAGGGCCTAGCATCTATCAGCAAAGATGTAGCCGCATTAGCTGCTAAAGCACGAGAGGGCAAACTTCAACCACATGAATTCCAGGTGAGTATTATAGGTGCTCTAAGGGAATATTTTATATATTGATGTATATCCCATTAGTATATCAGAAATCGATGATATTTATTAGAGTTGAAATCGATGATATTTATTAGAGTTGCTTATCCATAATTATAGAATGGGTAGTTTTGGTCCTGGTCATACAGCATTACAGCAATGCTGAAATAAGAATATAGTAGCAGCTATGACGCAGAACACCTGTTAGCAAAACAAATGTGTTCTCTGCTGCACTTTGTGCCTAACAGCACCCTTTTGCCATGACCATGTTCACAATATAGCATGGCCTCTCATACATTATGTAAGGGATAATGTACATGTACAGTCAGACTGTTGTTATTGCAAAATAAACCCAGATAGGGTGATCAGGACTTGTAACACCATGAAGGGGTTTATTTTGCGATTTAACAACAGGCTAACTGTACATCATCCTGCTTATTACATGGCTACTAACCAAATAAATAAATGGACATAAAATATTGATTTTCATTTAAATTATGTTATTGTGTGGGAAGAAAGAAATCGCTGAATGGCTGAATTCAACCTCCGTTGTGCATCAGATATATATATATATATATATATATATATATATATATATATATATATATATATATATATATATATATATTACAATATCCAATAACATCAGCAACCTCTGGGCTGACGGATTCGTGAATATTCTTGCTATAGTGATCTTGTAATGAAAATGTATTTAATTTATTTAAAAAAAACTTAAATCAAATACATTTCTAAATTCAAATTGCACTCAAAACTGAATGAAAAAGAAAATCAAATAATGAAGTGCTACATTTTTTATATATATAAACTACCGCATTTACCGACAAGTATCGTCTAAACATGCAGGCAGATAATTACTTACACAAATGAAGACATAAAAACAATTATAAATGTAAAAACAATAATTGTAATGATGATAATAATCATTGAAGTATAAATCATGGTCGTGGTGAAAGTGTTTTTGTGTTATTTTATGTTTTAGTCACAGATGTGTAGGCTGCAGAGTTGTGGTCACAATGAACTGCTCTGTGGAAAAAAAATGAACGGAAGACAAAGCACTTCCTGAGCTGATGTGTGAGGTCATTTGCAGCTGTACTATACTGTTCTTGCAACAACAACAACAACAACAAAAATAATTCAGAAAACAGAAACAGAGTATGAGAACCTTTTACATGCGCGTGTTCCACAAGACTGCACGTCTCCAACAGCACGTCATACATGCGCATAGATGCTTTTCTGTCATCTGTTCTTAATAATATAATAAAGTGTTTCTTCAAGCGGGTGTCTGTGTGCCTACGGGCAAATTATGTGAAATATTAATTTGATAATAATCAAAGCCTAATAATAAATTAATACATGGGAAAACAAGCTAAATATCGTCTTGACATCGTCAAAGGCATCAGCTATTGGTGATCACTCTGACCATCGTCGATCCCCGAGATCATCATCTGTCGGCACAACCCAATATATATTTCTCTATAAATTAGTTAAATATTCAGACCGTCTCCTTGTTGGTTTTTCCGACACATTCTGAATCATTACCACTTTTGCCGCGATGTTGCTGAGGCTCAGTTCGTGTGTGTGCTTGTAAAATTAGCTTTCTTGTAGAGATCGCAGTGATACGTGAAGTAGGAAAGATGTCTCGCAATACCCTGATATGTCTTAATCCCCGGATGTGCGGTTGTTACTCAGAAATGTCAGAACGCTAAATGGCGCCATTGACCAATCTTAAACGAGTATTCCAGAGAATAATACTAAATTATATAACATTAGTCTAGGACATCCATTATTGTGTGCCACTTATGTATTGTTAGCTTGCTTCACTTTTTCAATGTGTATTGCATTTTCTAGGGTGGCACCTTCACTATTTCCAATCTGGGCATGTATGGCATCAAGAATTTCTCAGCTATCATTAACCCTCCTCAAGCCTGCATTTTGGCTGTGGGAGGTTCAGAAAAGAAATTGCTTCCTGCAGACAATGAAAGAGGGTGAGTTAGAGCAATGAGGAGTCTTGAACATCAATTTGCCATCACTCTACACTATTACAGATTGAGCACGTTTATTACAGATTCTTATAGTTAATCTAATACTTGAGTCGTGAGTGTACACTGTGTCATATTTTGATGTGTCTGTCATAGGTTTGATGTGGCTAGCATGATGTCAGTAACTCTCAGCAGTGATCATCGGGTCGTAGACGGTGCTGTCGGTGCACAGTGGCTGGCTGAGTTTCGCAAATTTTTGGAGAAACCGGTCACTATGCTTCTATGAGCAGGGTGCTTACACGGCCACTGGCCCAACAACAGTGGACTTTAAGATTTGGAGAGGTCTCTCATAGGTTATATCCTCTCGTTGGGAATTGTAACGGGTTCTTCTCTCTTTATATTCTCTGTAACTGATATACACCCTTCCATATGTTGTATTTTCACAACATTGCTTCCTAAAGCCTAATATTACCTCTCAACCCAAAGTTGCAAGTCATTGGTTAGGTCACTTTGTGGAGTTTTAGATGATATTGCTGGACAAGGGTTTCCATTTTAATTCAGGACATTGTTACAAGCACCAAAAATGTGTATGCCATTAGATCAAGGGACTCATGGTCTGTACCTACAACCGTTGACTTGTTGCTCTGAATACATATTTTAATGACACATGCTTTGGCATGAAATTAGGATGCTCTGTATATAAAGGAAAAACGTTGTGGTATCTTGATGAAATCTGGAGCTGTGTGTGCCAAAATGAAATGATTACAATTGGAATTTATTTATGTCACATTCTTCAGTGCATATGTTTATTTTCTGTATTTTTCAGTTGCACTTTTGAAAGTCACACGTGTCATTCCCTGGGTTATATACTGTACAGTATATACAGGATGGTTTCTCCTTTAAGCCTTTGTTATGATGGTCCTACAATGGGTCTTAACAAAAGAGCAGATTATGATACAGAATAGGCAATTTTTCACTCCAGAGAAAGCACGGTGCTGCCTTTGCACTGTTTATATCAAATATTTATTTGTTTTTAAACCGTGGCAATATTTTCAAGACATTCTTTTATGAATAACACACCAATCATGGCGTGAGCTGTTATTATTAAAAAACTTATGGAGAAACAAAAGTAAATATCCCAAAAAGAATCAAAAATCTAGACTGAATATATACATATTTATATCTTTAGAGAGAAGAACCTATAAGTCAGTCGGTTGTAACACACAGTCATTGACTGTGTGCGGTTGAGTGTGAAACTGTAATACAAGTTAGTGTTAGTTTGTTTTTTTTTCCATAAGGAAAATAAACAACCAACATTGACTATTTAATTTATTCAGAATGAGGGAATAAACAAAAATGGAAACTCAAACCAACATACATTGCCCATTTCATGTTTTAACATCTTACCTCAAATAGGGTGCATTGAATGCGTTGTCTATAATATTGTCTGACATGCCACGATTATTATGTACTCATTTACATTTCAGTAAATGTTTGAGACGGTTGCTTGATGTGATAGAGATTATATAATATTCCATAAAAGAAGTCTCCGTGCACTGCACACTATTATGTCCACAATCCAAAATAGTTATGTTAAATTTCTTAATTAAATGGGATACCCATATGTTGACAAATCCCTTAGTGAATGCATTTATATTTTTGCATATACTCTGCTTACAATGAATCTTCATTGCACCTATGACCATAGACTGTGATCCATGTCTGAATCACTTTAGTCATGCTATCACTTGTTTAAACTAAATACAGTCAGCAACAGGGATGGGCAGAATTTCAGATAAATGTATTTGAAATACATATTTAAAATACAAAATACTTTTTTGCACTTCCGACTATTTTGAAAATCAAATGTAATTTGTATCTAAATACATTTAAGTTTGGTATTTGTGTATTTTCAAAATACATGCAATACTTTGTGTCAGTCAACCTCTTTATTAGGCTGCTAGTTTCATGTATTAATTAGTTCAGGCATGCCCACCAACCCTAACTTTCATAACAGCTCCATTTTGTGTGAGTGAAATTTCTGCATTCCTGCAAGGGAATATGGAGTAAATGCAGAAAATTCAGAAGAATCGATAGTCATATTCAGTTTATTTTATTAAACTATTTTATTTATCCTAAGATGAGGATGTGATGGTCGATTCTACTTGTTGCAAAAAAAAAACATAATTGCTGGCAACTGTTGTTTAATTTCCATTAAATCTAGTCAGAAGCCAGCTAGCAAGCTAGTCTTATGTCTAAAGCGAGTTCACTAGGTGTCATTAGCAAGATTGCTAGCTAGCAAGAAAAATGCTAGTCAAGTGTGTAAAGCATTGTTAGATAGCAAGAAATGTACCCACTGCTTTACACGTGATTCATTTTATAGGGTTCACCACAAGTAAGAGCGTAGGCTGCAGTGTAACCTGGACAGAAGTAATAAGTATAGAAATGGCTGCTATTTGGCCTTTTGGGAGTAATTATGTTCCCAGGTCCTATGCTAATTTCTTCAGTTTGAAATATTTCACTATTGTTCATTCTGATGTTCAAATACAATCATAATAATGAGATCCTTCCTATCAGGTTATTATTTTCATTCTACCCCAATTTAAAATTTTACTTTATCCATCCATCCATCCATCTTCAACCACTTATCCGAAGTCGGGTCGCGGGGGCAGCAGCTCCAGCAGGGGGCCCCAAACTTCCCTATCCCGAGCCACATTAACCAGCTCTGACTGGGGGACCCCGAGGCGTTCCCAGGCCAGTGTGGAGATGTAATCTCTCCATCTAGTCCTGGGTCTTCCCCGAGGCCTCCTCCCTCATTTTACTTTATGCTGATGGTCAAATAAAAATCATCATTATTAGATCCTGCCTATCGGGTGGGTATACTGTTTCCCAAATTCATCAAATTCCACAAATAATGCATAGGGAAAAAAATTATAATTTCAGGGATCCAAACTCCTCACCTTTCGACGAAACCGGGAGAAGAAATTTCTGAAGAGATCTTGAATGTCTCATAATTTCTTTTAATTAAATATTACCTTATCGTTTCTGAATATCAGAGACCCCAGTTATTGAACTAATATTAATTCACCAAGAAAACACTTAGACCTAAACATAAACAAGTACTTTGATTACTTTCTGCTATCAAAGCAACAGCAAGCTTTTTTCTCTCTTCCAAATACATGTTTTCAATGTTTATTGTGGACATCTCCTGCTTTCTTGTGTAGCAAACTCATAAAATCGCCCCTCTGTGGCGCTTTTTTTTTTTTTGATTTTTGCAAAAAGACTAACAAGATTAATGCATGTGTTATGTTTAAAATGATCTTAAATAAAAATGATTGTAAGAATGCTCACATCATGCATTAAATCAATTCTAACCACTTCCAAAGTTAATACCAACATCAACACACTTCTGTAATGTTTAAAATGCTATTTGTCCTTCAAATAATAATTATTTGATATTTTTTTTTGTTGTTGTTGTTGTGGTTATTAATTTATCTAATGTGCAGTAAATTAAATCATTAAGTATTAAGATTTGGGCCATCATTCACTTTTTGAGCTGGGCTTCATTTTATTTGTGCCAAAGCTGTTCCAAAGGAATCTAACTGCAGTGGGTGGCAATATGAAGGAAGAATGTGAATCACCAAAAACACAAGAAGACGAATGTGAAAGTGGAGATTTATAGTAAAAAAAGCACTTAAATATTGATCTGTCTCTTACCCACACCTATCTTCTGAAGACATATTCTGCATCCGAATATCCATACTACTCTACTATACATAGTATGTCAAAAACACTATGCCAATGTAGTAGTATGTCCGAATCCACAGTAGGTCTATTCATGAAGCAGTAAGCGAGAAATACCCAGATTACCTACTATTTCCTGAATGACTGGACACTTAACAACCCCATAATCCCTCAGCATCCGATGTGACGTCATGTTCAAAATACTGAATTTGAAGGAATGGCGGTGAATCGCGAGGCGGATGTAAAAAGGCAGGCAAAACAGCTAAAAATAGATAGATTTGCCCCTTGAAAGTCTCTGCGTTGTTCTGTCTTTTCTGAGCACTGAAGTAAAGCAATTATTGTTAATAATTTGCACTTTACAAATTCATCCCATTATTAATTTTATCTGACTCCAATTTTATATTTAATCTGACTCCAATTTTAAATTGACCTCTAATTTAGATTAAGGCTCTAAATACTTACTGATCATTCTCTTATTTTAAGATTTTAAGTTATTGATTACTCTGAATCCTCTTCTGTTCATTTACCATTTGATCAATTTCTAATGAGATTCAAACTGATAGTCTTTAAATGGCTTCCTCCTACATTAAAGCTTCAGTTATGATTTACATTTACATTTATGCATTTGGCAGACGCTTTTATCCAAAACGACTTACAGTGCCCTTATTACAGGGACAATTCCCCCGGAGCAACCTGGAGTTAAGTGCCTTGCTCAAGGACACAATGGTGGTGGCTGTGGGGATCAAACCAGCAAAAGAGAAAGTGGGATCAATGTTATCAATTATAAATCTGGCCAAAACTTTCCAAAGTGTCCTAACATGAGCACAATGCCAAAATAAATTAAACAAGTTCTCAGGCAATGTACTGCAAAAAGAACAGTTCAAATCAAATATCCTTTTTAAATTTAACAAGAAAAATATTAACTGGGTAGTATCGGTGTAAGATTTTGAAAGTTATTTCCTTAACTTTATTTTCTAATAAATATTTGTTTGGTAAAGCCCAGATGGACTTCCATAATAAACCTTCCACCAGTCTATTCCAATAAACCGTACAGTTTGGCATAGTGACAATGTCTTTTTGAAGTAAGGAACGAATAGTTTTATTAATATTTAAAACTTCAGGGGCAAGAATTTTTTTCCCAATTGCAGTATCAAATAAATCATAAGCAGGAGGGGACACAATACTGTTTTGAGTATTAGCTCTGAAGTGTCTCTCCAGTCCAAGAAACGCGTGTCTTTAAAACAAAATTGTGTGTCTGCCAAAGAATTCCGGAAGTGACGCGCCTTAAAAGGACGTTACGTCAATCAATTTTCCCGCGTTTTGGTAGTTGAGGAAATAGTGCAGAGTTGCGGACACAAACAAGGAATCTCAGGCTCCGACATCCAACCGTTAACCACAACATTAAAACAAAACCTGTTTTTAATCGTTAGCTGTGCTGTCAGTGAAAGCGTTCTTCAAAACCACGAAACCATCGACATGCCGCCAAAGAAGCGCAGCAGCGGAACACCACAGTTGAAGGAGTTTAAGGGGAACATGAAGAGCGGTTCGCCGGACAGCAGCGACAACACAGTGCTGACCCCTGAGAGGTGAGAGCACACCGACCAACTGTCTCTGAAATATACTTCCACTGTCACCATATAAACTGTCATGAATGATCCGTGCAGACTCTATTTTGTCGTAGAGCAGGAACCCAGTGAATGTAATCTGTGCTTTTGCCTCTATAGACCATCAATGTTGCGACGTTTGATAGTGATACCTGTAACACTAAAACTAGAGTGAGCATTATACCTCAGAAAACTTCCAAATTAAATCACTAGTTGTTCCCTTATAAGTATGTACTATGTTTTTATAGTATAGAGACACTTTGTTGGTGGAAATGGTGCAGAGTCACACTGCACAATCCATGAGGGCAGTAAGGGACAGTAAGACAACAATGACTGTTGCATTTATTGTTTCCGATTTTTATTTTATTTTTATAAAACATGCCATAGCTTGTTTTATAGGGACTGTACTAACAATTATCATACACAACCCAAAATATAATGACAGTAAAATTATGTACAGTCATAGGCAATAGTAAAAAAAAATAAGACTCAATTGTGCCACAGGAGCTAATGTGGAGAGGGACTATTCCAAATGCGAGGGGCCGAAACAGAGAAGGCACGATCACATTTAGATTTCAAACGGGACTTGGGGACACTCAAAAGCAGACTCTGTGAAGACTTTAATGGTCTAGCAGTTTGATATTGATGGAGAAGTTCAGAAATGTAATCAGGTACAAGCCCATGCAGACAATTAAAAACAGTTAAGAGTACCATAAATTGAACTCAATATTTAACTGGAAGCCAGTGCAAAGAGGCCATCACAGGAAAAATACTAATTTGCTTCCCAGTTTGGAGTATAGCCGCTGTATTTTGCACTAACCGTAACTATGATAATGAAGCATTTGAAAGCCTCAAATACAATGAATTTTAATTATCCAATCTGGATGAAATAAAAGCATGAATAACTGTCTCCAGATCCTTGAATGACAGAAACTGTTTAATTTTTGCGATGGCCCTCAGATGGAAAAAGCCCCATTTTATCACCAAATTAATTTGCTTGTCAAATTTTAGATCGGAATCAAAAATAACACCCAGATGCCTCGTCTGAGCATTTATATTAGTGGAAAGCGTGCCAAGATGTTTAATTAATTGTTTGGCCGGATCAGGGGGGCCAAACACTACCACTTCAGATTATGATTAATTAAACTGGAGAAAGTTAGCAAATAATCAGTCATTTTCAGATTATTGCCATATAATATGCCTGTTAGCTTGAAAATCTATTGACAGCTTTGTCATTGGATAATGTAAATTTTTTTGTTCGTGTTTTGTGTGAATGTTGACTAAAATAAGTGTCCATTTAATTTTCTATTATTAAATTGTATTATGTATTTATGCCATCGACCACCTTTCTCTATATATATCAACATCGGTGGTCAATGTGTCTAGACGAGCCTCACCAACCAGTAAAGTATATTTTCTGCTTTTAATATGAGGGTTCACATGGTTGCTGAACAGGTGACAGCAGTTTAAGTTTATAAACACGATTGTGTGACCTGTGGCACCAATATGGGGACGACCCTGGAATAGTGTTAAAATTCCATCACGTGTGTTTACTGATGTCTTACAACACTGAAAACACTAATAAGTTAACTGCTCATTTGTTTGAGCAAACTTGTACCCTCAATTGAATTTAGTAATGGCATCTCCAAAATGTATGTAAGTTCAATTAACTTGTTCATATAAAATGAGCTTAAAGGAATTTTCCGAGTTCAATACAAGTTGAGCTCAATTTACAGCATTTGAAGAAAAATATTGATTACCACAAATATTCATTTCAACTCGTCCCTCCTTTTCTATAAAAAAAGCAAAGTTCTGGGTTACAGTACTACTTTGTTAATACTCACTTAATCTCATTAACTGTCCTGTTATTTGACACTTTCACTCATTGATTAATGTAATCATGGCTGACTGTGATATTAAAAATGTCTACAATGGCATCTGAAACTGAAACTAATGCATTTTTTTTATTATTATTATTTTATCCCCCTTTCTTCCAATTTGGAATGCCCAATTCCCTCTACTTAGTAGGTCTTCGCCTCAATCCGGGTGGCAAAGGGCAAGTCTTATTTGCTTCCGTTTCTGAGACAGTCAGTCCGCACATCTTATCATGTGGCTTGCTGTGTACGACACCACAGAGACTCGCAGCATGTGAAGGCTCATGCTACTCCGCGATCCATGCACAACTTACCACATGCCCCGCCGAGAGCCAAAACCCCTAATCATGACCACGAGGAGGTTACCCCTTATGACTCTACCCTCCCTAGTAACCGGACCTATTTGGTTGCTTAGGAGACCTGGCTGGAGTCACTCAGTACACCCTAGTTTCGAACTTGTGACTCCAGGAGTGGAAAACTAATGAATTTAAATGATGCTGCATCCAAGCCGCTAGGTGTCAGTGTAAGACCAAGATGAAGACAAAAGTTACTGAGTGCACCTTTTAAATATTTAGGTTAAGTTAAGTTAACTCAGATTTGCTATTTAAATATTGTTTAGAATTTTAATTTAATTTATTAAATTTTAGATCAAACAATAGCACAGCTCAAATGAAAATTATAACTGATTTTAGGTCAGTCATTAAATACAAGACAACATAAATAATAATACAAAAGTGCTAAAACCTCTATAAATTCTAAATTATTATTTATTGCCACCCAAAAACTTCCCTATGACCAAGGAAACATAATTGAACAATTCAAGCACAAAGCATTATGGGTATTCCACATAGCCTCAAATTTGAACTCAAAAGTTTGAGTTATTAACTGTTAAAATCTTAAGTCTATGGATTTTTAAGATAAATAAGTTCAGTTAACTTAAATATTTTAGTTATGTTCCCAAAACCTGACATCAAAGTAACATCAAATAATGCTTTATTAAGACAACTTGATATTTTTCAGTAACAACAACTTTAAGGTTTATAGTGTGTGTTGTTTTACCAGACACAAGGAGAAGGAGTCTGCATTTGTGTCTCTTTGTGAGGAGCTCCAGGTGACCAATGCAACCTGTGATCATGCATGGAGAATTTGGGAGAAGGAGATCAGGCCCATGGACAAGGCAAATGTATGTTTTTCTCTGATATCTGCAGTTCTTTCCACTCTAGTTTACTGCTTTTATAAAAGTGTAATTACAATGTCCTCCTTTTACAGATGCTGTGTTCAAACAGACAGCTGTGGGGAGCTTGTTTGTTTATTGCAGGCATAGAGTGTGATGGCACCAGTCTCACCTTCACTGAATTCCAGAAAGTGGTTGGTCTGAGGTATGGATATCAAATGAACAAGTGTCATGAAGTATTTCTGATTTTTCCTCTTTAGGATCAGCAAAGTATATTTGTCTGTCTGGAAGGGCTATCCGTTGACAGCACTCTAAACCCAGTATATATCAACAGCTAATTACAAGAGTGCTAATATGTCATGTTATAACAGCATGTAGAGATGATCCACTTAAAATGGTTTTGTCCACATTGCTTGAGTTTGTTTTAGGGCTGGGCGATATGGCCAAAAATATTATCACAATATTCTTTTTCATATCATTTGATATCTATATTTATCATGATATACATACACATTAGCACATTGCACATTTGTTTTGAATTTCTAAGTTGGCAGAAGAAAAAAATCCTGAACAGTCAAAATAGTCTATACAAAACTGCATTGGTGGCCTAGAGACATCCAAAGCAGTGGTGTATGAGGGATCTTCTACCAAAATATAAAAATGTTTTAAAGAGTATATCAATCAAGTGTAGTTGGTTATGAATGTTAAAAGAGCATCTGTTAGTTTTGAAGCATAATGACAGCATTTTATTTGTACATTCAAATTATGTTTGTATTTCGTTACATTCAGATAGCAAGGATGGTGACTGAGGAATCTGTATGTGTGTTCGGGGGTATCCCCTGAGAGAAAATGTAAAGGTCTGAATAGGCCATTTTTACATTTAAGACAGGGCATGGGTAGCTCATTGGTAAAGGATGCTGGCTACCACCCCTGGGGTTCGCTAGTTTGAATCCCAGGGTGGCGTGCTGAGTAACTCCAGCCAGGTCTCCTAAGCAACCAAATTGGCCCGGTTGCTTGGGAGGGTAGAGTCACAGGGGTAACCTCCTCATGGTCGCTATAATGTGGTTAGTTCTCAGTGGGGCACGTGGAGACTTGAGCATGGATGGCGTAAAGCCACAACACACGCTGTTACCATGGCAACGCGCTCAACAAGCAATGTTATAATATGCGTAGAAAGATCTTGTGTACACTGTTGTCGCACTGCTCACTAGAGACGATGAGAGAGCACAACCTTCGTTATGATGTCTTGAGTTCCAGATAGAATCAATTCGAGGTCCGGACCCGGAGTCAGACTGCAGTGGCTGGTGTAACCTAACCATGAGCAAGGCAGCTAACGTTAGCAACTTCATACAGCCTGAGAAAGCCAAACTGCTTGAGTTTTTAGCAACATGCACCTGATCGTCTAGATGTAGAACACAGGCTAAATATTGAAAGTTACTCAAAAGCTTATCATCGATATTGTGAATTATTTTATTGTGATAAGTATTGAGATCCTTTTATCTCCCAGCCCTACTTTTAATGACATTAATGTGTTACCAGTGAAGGTATGATACATTAAATTGCAATGTTTTTGCAGTGTGAAGCAATTCAGCAGCCTTGTGAGGACTATGGATGTAAATGTGGACACAATAAGCCCAAAAGTGGACATTGCTGTGACAAGACTGGAAAAGAAATATGATGTGACCATGGCCCTTTACCAAAGATTTGTCAAGTAAGTGTGCTGTTTAAATTAGATTTTGGAAAGTATCATAAAGGAAAACATCAGACATTCAGGTTTAATTATTTAAAAGAATAGTTCACCCAAAAATGAAAATTGTGATTATTTACTCAACCCCCATGTTGTCCCAAACTCGTGTGACTTTTTGTTCTGTGGAACACAAAACAGAATGTTGATACAGCTCTTTCCCATAGAATCTAAGCAGCAGTGAACAGATGCTGTAATACTCCAAAAAGGACCAAAAAAAAGCATCATAAAAGTAGTCCATAGGATGTCTGTGTGTGTCTGTGTTTCAAGTGTTCTGAAGCCATATGATAATGTAAATGATTCTTATGGATTACTTTAGGGTGCTCTTATGTCCTTTTGGACCTTGGCACCTTCTGGTCACTGCTGCTTAGTTGTGAACTTATTCTTCATCAGTTCTCCTTTTGTGTTCCACAGAAGAAAGAAAATCATATTGGTTTGGAATGACACAAGGATGACAAAATTATGGCTTTCATTTTGAGGTGATCTGTCCCTCGCTTGCTATCTGAAAATCAGAAGAACAATTTTACTTGGAATGCTACAGTAACATCAACTTGTCTGATGGATGTGTCTGGGATTGTGAAATCCCCACAGTGAAGGACTGATAGCTTACTAATCAGGCGTTGCTTGGGCATGCCTCAGGGTGTGTTTGCCCTTCACTCAGCACTTCCTTATATTTATATTAGGGGTGTCCATGGTTAACCGATTAACCGTTAAAAATTGCGTAACCGAGTGAAACATTTTGCTCGGTTAAGTGGTGTCAATGGCGTGCATTGAATTTAGTTGTAATACATTTTTGCACCACCAGAGACTGCCAGAGCGCTCCCAGACATTTGTAATGTCCACAAGAAGTAGTCTTGACCAGTTTTCTAATATGAAGCGGGCAAAGAAAAGCACAGCGTGGGAGCACTTTAAAATCGAGAATGACGGGGCAAAATGCAAGTATTGCAATGCAGTGCTTAGATATACTTCAAGTACAACCTCGTTGTTGTACCATCTCAACAGCCAACACCCGGGCACACCAAGGATGGAAATTAGCACCAGCCAAATGCGGGTGATTTTGTGTTGTGGCGGGTAAACCTGCTTCACCTACCGGCCACCGTGGCGGGTAAATAAAAATAGCATCATGCGACGTTCGTCTGTTAAAGGACAAATTAGTTTGAATAAAGGAGGAGACACTGATTAGCAAGACAACTCAGTGAATGTGCTTTCCATTAAATGAATCACACACACAGTAAACAAATCCTTAACAAAAAAACAGGGCTATTCTGGTGGGTGCGGTGACGCGCTCATGTAAGGGTGGCGGCGTGGCGCTGACAATAAAGCTCCTAAAATCTGTCACAAAGAACCGGCAAAAGTAATGATTATGAATATGTAAAATATAGCAAGGAGATATTTTAATTATTTATTAATAAACAAGTCTTTTCTTTGTCCGTGTCATTTGCAAAGATGAAGTTGACGATGCTGACTCGCGGTCTTCGCAGTAACGCACCAGAGAGAAATGCACATTTCTTACGGATTACATAAGCAGAGAGCAGTCTGTGTCTGTTTTCTTTAGTTTTGAATTATTTGTGAGGCAAGGCTACCTTACACACTGAGTTTCGGTTCATTTATGAGACAAGCTCCAGTTCACGTGCCGGCGCCTCGCTTCGTGATTATATCGTCTGCTATATTTAATTCTTATTTATTAAATCCAGGCAATTGGTTGATGAAACATTGATTAAAATTAAGACACAATTAATACAAAACGAAATTCACTTTAAAGAAAGGTTTTGTGCTTTCTGTTTGATGTCTCTGTGGAAGTTTTAAAGCATCTTTCAGTGCCGCTTTCAGAGCGCTCACGTCCGTAACACGTCTATAAGAGAGAAAGAGAAAATGCCAGTATTTCATTGAGACTTGAGATTAAATAAACTGCTTAAGTATTGTAGATCTTGTAGTATTTTCACATGCAGTTACACATTGTCGGTTAAAAACAAGAAAGTGGCTGGTAAAAACATTGAGTGGCTGGTAGATTTTGAAATCCACAGTGGCCGGTAGGGTTGGGTATCGTTTCAATTTTAACGATTCCGATTCTGCTTATCGAATCCGGTTCTTAACGATTCTTGGTTTCGATTCCAATATTTAATGGAGAGAAAAAGGAGAGCAAATACTTGTAAAAATTCCACCTTTTATTCTTGTCACATTTAGGCTATTACCAGTAAAACTGTGACAATGCGTCTTAATTTACAATATATATAACACTTTATAACGCATGAAAAACAATTGCAAAAATATTTAATTTTAACACAAAAAAACAAATGCTTGTCCAGCAATCACTGGTAACTGCGATTCTGCTGACCTTTTCCAGATCTGATTTAATTTTTTCTTTTTCTATGTTGTACCAAGCTGGTATCAAGTGATTGGACAGATTATCCCTGGAGGGTGGGTTGTATTTGGGATTTAGGGCCTTTGTCATCTCCCTGCAGAGAAAAATGTACACTATAATGCTTCACCTACCTAATCATAGTTTACTGTAGTATATAATGTTCTGCTAGCTCTGTTTGGTATTTGCTTTAAGACACAGGTGAATATCAAAGGATCAATCCATTGATATTGCTGTGAAAACGTTTTGCATACCTAAATGAAGGTGACTCAACTGTAGCAAAAGGATGTAACCCCTTCACCACAAATCTTGTCACCGCCCTGTGACATTCATCCACTTTCTCCTTGCTCATCTTCCCCTTCATGGCTAAAGTGAATGGAGTCTCTTCAAATAAAGAATGTGTTGATTACATTATTAGACCAATAGGTGGCAGCAAGTGAGTGTTAAACGTATTTTTTTTTCATTGAATCGTTCATTCAAAAGATTCGTTCAGAAAATGGTGAATCATCCATTAACTAAAGTATTTATGGAGTATCAAACAAGTACTCATTAAAAAAATACATTTAATAGACTCGACTCATTAATTGTCTGATGTATTTATTCATCATGATCTCCATTTTAAACAAAACAACACAACAAGAACAATTTTAAACAAAACTGGTTCTCATTTTATCCAGAATTATGCGGCTCTAATTCGAAGACGAATGTCTGCTCATCTGTGTTTTGTACCTGAGTGTGAGAGACTGCTATTGCTGCTGCTAGTAGCTTTATCTGGTGTGAGGAAACCTGTGGTACTGCTGCTGCGAGATCGCACCGAATCAAATGCGGTGCATTCCTTCAAATTGACCCCGTGTTGAAGCAAATGTTTCATCATATTGGAGGTGCTTCCTCCCTTGCATGAAATGTCTTTCTTGCATGTTAAACAATTCGCTGTATTTTCGTCTTTTTTTGAAAAGCTTAACCACACTTTTGAACGTTTGCCGCGCTCTGCCATCGTAAATATAACGTACAGCGCATGTGCAGCAGGCAGGTCCTGGCAGATCAATACAACAGTAAACAAATGCTCACTGCCATTCACCGCGCGTACGTGCGTGCGTGCGTGCGCGAGCGAGCATCACCAAAGTAAGGAATCGATAAGCGGAACCGAAATGCGTGTGTCTTATCAAATCCCCGGTTTTTGGCATTTTGGAACCGGTTCTCGATACCCAACCCTAGTGGCCGGTGGACAAAAAAGTTAATTTCCATCCCTGGCGCACACTATGGTTAACCGAGTATTAACCGTTAAGGGCCTCGGTTAACGGTTAATGAAAAACTTGAAAACGTGCAGCCCTAATTTATATTTTCGCTTGCATTTTCTTATTGACGGAATATGTGACCCCTCACGTCACTGCTGAGATGAGGAAACTGCCTGTTGTGTTACTCAGACTGAACATCATTTTCTACAAGGAATAAAGGGTTTTTCTGCAGTATCTGCATGTGTTACAGGCTGTGCTGATACAATCATCTTTTGATGTATGGCCATTCTTTTCTCAAAATATTGAGAAATATTATGTTTTACGGGAATTTCTTTATATTTGAAATATCTTTTTCTCTCTTTTTGCTCAACTTTAGTCTTGTGGCCTGTTTCACGGAGCTAGTAGAACAAACTAGTTGAAAAGTTTCAGAGTAAGTTTTACGCTGAGCAAACCTTATTCAGGTTCAGCAATCTCAAGAATTTTGCTACAAACATTCTCTGTCAACTCCAAGTTTGATGCAGAGTTTGTGGTTAACCCTGAAGCTCATGCCCATGATTGAGGGATAATTGCCACAAACAGCCAATGGGTAAAACTTTGAGAGAGTCAGTGCGATTTACTTCTTGCAAGACATTCAGCGAGATTTACGTCTCTGCAAAAGATCATTATGCAAATCATTTAAACATTTACATAGCATGAACAAACACGGCTGCTTTCATTTTTATGATATATATATATATATATATATATATATATATATATATATATATATATATATATATATATATATATATATATTAGGGCTGTCAATTTAACGCGTTAATTCCTTGCGATTAATTTTATAAAAAATAACATGTTAAAATTAACGCAATTAATCGCAATGCCCCCGGACCGTAATAAGGAAGATTCCTGAGAAATGCAAGCTTGTAGTACAACCTGTTTACTCCAGAGGGCAGTAAGTGAAACTTCAGCTTTGTGAAAACGCGCAGTATATTCAGTGAAGAAAACAACCATCCACAACACAAACATGCGTTACGTTCTTGCGTTCAAAACACTTGATAGAGCGCAAATTCGAACTAGGGGATCTCAAGATGTGTTCTAAGTATTAAACTATATTTAACTTGACACAGTGACCGTAACATTTTATGTTTATGACGCAACGCACCCGAGACTCTACACAAGCATGTCTGACGCAGGTGTACATTGAAGGGTCCTTAAACAAGCCCTCATAAAATCTTGATTATTACTGATTTACAAATTCACTTGTGAAATGGATTGCTGTGAACTGTATGCCAATGAATGATGGCCTGCCGATTTAACGCGTTAATTCAGTGCGATTAATTTTATTAAAAATAACGCGTTAAAAAAAATGAACAATCGCAATGCCCCCGGATTGTACTAGGGTAGATTCCTGAGAAATGCAAGCTTGTAGTACCACCTGTTTACTTCAGAGGGAAGTAATTGAAATTTCAGCTGTGTGGCAATGCACAGTTTATACAGTGAAGAAAACAACGAGACAGCACAAGATGTGTTCTAAGTATTAAACTATATTTAACTTGACACAGTGACCTAAAAATGTTATGTTTATGAAGCAATGCACCCGAGACACTACACAAGCATGTCTGACACTTGTTGAAATTGACGGATCCTTAAACGATAATAAATCTCGAACTATTTGACAAATTCACTTGTGAAATGGATTGCTGTGAACTATATACCAATGATTGGCTTATGTTCCATAATATGGTAGTAAACAATACATTGTATTCTAAAGTTGCCTTTTGTATTGTCTTATCAATGATTAACTGTTCTGCCACAATAATGTAATGCATTTTAATTATCTGAATATTTTTATATATGTTTTAATATTTAAAGATACCTATGTTTTATTTCATCATTATATATTGAATTATTGTTATATGAGGGGCTTTCTCAGCAAATATTTGGATTAATTAATCGGGACACCATATAATTAATTTGATTTAATTTTTAATGGATTGACAGCCCATATATATAGATGTATGTGTGTGTGTGTGTGTAGTTTCATTTAGATAGGTTCACAATAAGAACAAACAGGCTTATTAATTGTAAAAGCATAAAAATCTATATATTTATCTAAAATGTTAAAGCTATTTTATTTATTTATATTGAAAGCCTAATATCATTTAACGAAGTGCAAGCCATGTCACTTTGTGTATATAACCAGTATATTTGTTCATGTGCAAAGACTCATCACACAATACATTTGTCTTTAAGGTGTGAGAAACACTTCTGCAAACATTATTTTACTAATCTTTTCAGTATCACGCACTGCATACAGGTAGAGTATGTAAAGAAATGCAAAGAAACTCCATCTTATAATATCTTAATTTACAGGTCAAATATTATCTAAAATCTTAATATATGAATTCATGAAATATATACATTTCCCTGTGAAGGTCACTTTCATTTGGAGCAAGAGATACAGGGGGAGTGAGTTTATTCTGTCAGAGATGTCACTTTACTTGGAGCTGTTTGGATCAGCATCAGTTTGCGATCTGTAACCCAGAATAAAACCTGCTCTGGAGTAGGATAGCCTTGTGGCGTAAGTTGCTATGGCAATGAACATCAGTAAAAGCCGACCCACCTTCTTGAAAAAACTTTGCTCAAACTAAACTCAAACTTACCTGGTTAGCCACTTTGACAGGCTTTGTGCAACAGGCCACTGGTCTGTTTTACACTTTTTTTTTTTTGTTGTTGGAACTCAGCTAGCCTTAATAGATATATTATAGAATATTGTGTTATATTGTATTGTATGCAACAGTAAAATATATCGGTCAAATTCTTCACTTTCTTATTTCTTATTATTTTAAGGCTGTCTTTTTGAGATTGTGTTTCTTCATTTTATCATCTCTATAAAAATAGAGTAAGAAGAGGGCATGACACAGTGACTCACAGTGTGTCTTTAACACTGTATGAACCCACAACAACAAATAACATTTGCCATACATGACCGTAAAATGAAAGTGAAACCAGAGCGCTTTGTGTTCACTAAAATCCTTGTTTAATTTTCGGGAGTTTAGCACGAACTCAGCATGTGGCCAGTGCATCACAGTGCTTCAAGTCCGGTTCTGAAGCATTTAATCTTCACACGCTCTTCAGGAGCTGCAGGGCACAGTGACATGGTTGGAGTTCAAATGAATGAGACACTCAAACTTTAATTGACCTTATTTTGACAGTAAAATGTTTTTGGGATTTAAAGTGCACAATAGTTAATCTGAGTTACCGTAGACTTTGTCAGTTTGAACCAATCTGGCCATTCTCTGTTGACATCTCTCATCAACAAGGTGTTTTTTTGTTCACATTTTCCCCCCATTCTGATGTTTGATGTGAACATTAACTGAAGCTGCTGACCCATATCGGCATGATTTTATCATACGACTGCACTGCTGCCACACGATTGGCTTAATAGATAAACGCATGGTGCCAGACGGGCAGGTTTGAGTATTTCTGTAACTGCTGATCTCCTGGGATTTTCACGCACAATAGTCTCTAGAAATTACTCAGAATGGAGCCAAAAACATCCATTGAGTGGCAGTTCTGTGGATGGAAACACCTTGTTGATGAGAGATGTCAACAGAGAATGGCCAGATTGGTTCGAACTGACAAAGTCTACGGTAATTCGGGTTGACGCTGTTTTGGCGGCACAAGGGTACCTACACAATATTAGGCAGGTGGTTTTAATGTTGTGGCTAATCGTTGTGTGTACACTTGTCATCACTGTCTGCGAAAATGGTCCATTGTGTTGTATGTTCTACATTATAATGGTAAAAGATAATTTCTCTGTCCATTTGAATGGTAAGAACCTTGGTTTACTGGAATGTTTCTTTTCCTCACCTAAAGGTGGCAGCAGCATTCTATATAGGAAAGAGCTGTGGGTTACGAGCTAGTCTTATTTGATTGAGATCCAGCTACAGTTGAAGTCAGAAGTTTACATATACCTTAGCCAAATACATTTAAACTCAGTTTTTCACAGCTCCTGACATTTAATCGTAGAAAACATTCCCTGTTTCAGATCAGTTAGGATCACTACTTTATTTTAACAATGTAAATAGTAGAGAGAATTATTTATTTCAGCTTTTATTACTTTCATCACATTACTAGTGGGTCAGAAGTTTACATACACTTTGTTAGTATTTGGTAGCATTGTCTTTAAATTGTTTAACTTGGGTCAAATGTTTTGGGTAGCATTCCACAAGCTTCTCACAATACGTTGCTGGAATTGTGGCCCAGGAAGTCAGATTTGTAGGCCTCTTTGCTCTCACACACTTTTTCAGTTCTGCCCACAAATTTTCTGTCAGATTGAGGTCAGGGCTTTGTGATGGCCACTCCAATATCTTGATTTTGTTGTCCTTCAGCCATTTTGCCACAAATATGGAGGTATGTTTGGGGTCATTGTCCATTTGGAAAACCCATTTGAGCGAGTTTTAACTTCCTGGCTGTCTTGAGATGTTGCTTCAATGTAAACACATAATTTTCCTTCCTCATGATGCCATCTATTTTGTGAAGTGCACCCAAAACATGATGCTGCCACTCCCATGCCTCATGGTTGGGACGGTGTTCTTCAGCTTGCTAGCCTCACCTTTTTATTTGAAACGATAACGATGGTCGTTATGGTCAAACTGTAACATTTTTGTTTCATCAAAGGACATTTCTCCAAAAAGTAAGATCTTTTTCCCCTTCTTTATGGTGGTTTTGGAGCAGTCTTTCAGGTTATGCCTATATAGGACTCATTTTACCATGGATATAGAAACTTGTCTACCAGTTTCCTCCAGCATCTTCACAAGGTCCTTTGCTGTTTTTCTGGGATTGATTTGCACCAAACTACTTTCATCTCTTGGAGACAGAATGCATCTCCTTCCTGAGTGGTATGTTGTCTGCATGGTCCCATAGTGTTTATATTTGCATACTATTGTTTGTGCAGATGAATGTGGTACCTTCAGGCATTTGGAAATAGCTCCCAAGGATGAACCAGAATGAACTGGAATTTGTTTTCTGAGGTCTTGGCTGATTTCTTTTGATTTTTCCATTATGTCATGCAAAGAAGCACTGAGTTTGA
Organism: Moxostoma hubbsi; assembly: GCA_032164185.1. Classification (NCBI taxonomy): domain Eukaryota; kingdom Metazoa; phylum Chordata; class Actinopteri; order Cypriniformes; family Catostomidae; genus Moxostoma; species Moxostoma hubbsi. The sequence goes on from JAVLUX010000042.1 coordinate 15,318,184, forward strand.
AGGTAGGCCTTAAAATACATCCACAGGTACACCTCCAATTGCCTAGCAGAAGTGAAATTAGGCTTGACATCATTTTCTGGAATTTTCTAGGCACAGTTAAGTTGGTGTATGTAAACTTCTGACCCACTGGAACTGTGAAATAGTCATTTAAAAGTGAAACAATCTGTCTGTAAACAATTGTTGGAAAAAGTACTTGTCATGCACAATGTAGATGTCCTAAATGAATTGCCAGAACTATAGTTTGCTAATATGAAATCTGTGGAGTTGTTAAAAAGAAATAGTTTTAATTACTTCAACCCAAGTGTATGTAAACGTCTAACTTGAACTGTAGCTTCAGCTCAGCCTGTTCTTCTGTATTTGGTGGTTACTAGATGGTGAACAAAGCCTAGATCTGAATAACACTGTAGGTTCTTCTTCTGGTGGTCTTGTATAAGCCTCTGATCAAACTGTGTGCCAGCTGCTTTAAAGCATGACAAATTAAGTCTTCTCAACACTATGTGTCCGTTATCGTCGATGAGTGCCTCATTGAGTGTGTATCAGTATTATTTAATGGTTTGTATGATTTATGTAAAGTACAGTACATGCTATCTGTGTAAATGCCTCTTCAGATGTTGTTCATCTGAAGTGTGGAGATGCTGAGATTAGCATAAAGTTGATATTTAATCTTTCAGGACGTGTGAAAAAATCTTTGCAGACCCTGACAAAGCTAAGTGAGTAAAAATTACCTTTTGCTTTCTGCTTTAAGCTTTTGTTACCAGCATGCAATTCCAAAGATGTTTCCTTGAGTATCAATGACATTATTGTCCAACTCCATTCCTCTTAGGAGTAAAGAGCTTTTGGAAAGCAGCTGGACCATGTTCCTTTTGGCCAAAGGTGATTATAAAAAAAAAAAAAAATCCTGATGATCAGATTCCAGTGCATTAATTATATATTGTGTATATAATTGTATTCAAAATTTTGCATTTTTTTTCTGCCTTTCGTGTATGTGCATGTCAGAATGATTGTGTTTTTTCCATCTCTTCTGTCCAGATAATATTTGCTGTGGATAGTGTATCTGGCTCTTGTTACTTATTTTTCTGTCTTCTTCCCTATACAGGAATGGTTCTGCAGATGGAGGATGACCTGGTGATAGCTTTCCAGCTACTGTTGTGTGTGCTGGAGTTCTTCACCAAGCTCTGCATGCCTTCTGTACTGCAGTCGCCTTACAGTAAGTATTCATCAAATTCCTCTTTTCAGAGACATCTGGGATATGATAGGATACAAATATTTCAAATGCCATTCCAGTCAGGAAGAGAATATATTGTCAATGACATCACATCATTATGAAAGTTGTTGAGAAACCTTCAGCAATGAGCATATACAAATTGTCATCATCCTTAATGATTAATGGAATCTCTTTTAATATTTAGTAGAATAACAGAATCTGTTTAGAGCAACCTTTTCCAAAACAAGGAATTTGGATTTATAATTTGATAAATGTATAATTAATTAGTAACACACTTAGTAAAAACTCCAGAAACTATATTAACCACAATATGTAGAAGGGTTGGTACTCCCAAGAACATTTTTATTCTTTCTCGTTCTCACATTAATGTTGAAAATACGCCATAAACGGATGTGACAGTTTCCAAATTGCACTTAGCTATAGGCTACCTAATGAGGGAAACTATCCAAAACGTTTTGAAACCTGCAGACTTTGACTTCTGATTTATCGGTTTGATATCCATTAATGCTTGTATTGCATTAAGATTGAAATCGCAATATGTGTGTGTGTGTGTGTGTGTATATATGTATAATTTATTTTTATTTTTTTTATAAATCTATAGAAACAAAATATCCACATTAAGGTCATGTCCACATTAATACATTTGTTTGAAAACACATTCATTTCGCTACTTTATGCCTCTCATCCACACTAGAACAGCATTCCTCTACCGAAAATGGTGTGTTTTGAAAACGCACTCCATTACCACATTCCACTGCGAAGTCTGACATTGAGTGTCGAGAAGACATGCTACCATACTTCCACCTGTGATGCCATCAAAGAAAAGGCACATCTTAATTTATAAGGACAGTCTTCCTAACTTTTTTTTTCTCAAGGGCATTATAGTGATATCTCAAGGATTGCACATTGTGTGCAAACCTACAACCTTCTGGTTATCATCATGCATCTTCATTCCAGAGTCAGCCGTTAGTTCATCAACCCTGAGTCCTCTGACCAGGACATCCAGACGTAATCAAGGCAAAGCCAAACCTCGTCCCCCAGAGATGAACATGCAGTTACTGGAGACACTTTGCAAGGAGGGCGACTGCAATGTGGATGAGGTTGGCACTCCATTTACCCACAATCCTATCATCCAATACTAGGTTATAAACGCAGCTTGCATCTAGAAATTAGACCTTGTTAAATAAGCATGTCTTTGAAAAAATTGTTGCATAAAACCCAGACGGTGCTCTTGACTGGAAAACTTGCTTGAATGATCATGCATGAAAAGGTAGCTCATCACATGAATGGTGAAGATTAAATTTTCTTTCTTCCAGTCATCCAGAGATCACTTTATTTTCTGTTACAGGTGAGAAACGTGTACCAGACTACTTTCTGTGCATTCCTGGACTCTGTGGGTTTGTCAGGACTCCAAGAGCTTCCTCCGGTGTGTAATATTCCATAAATGAAAATTAACAAAATCTGCTTCTGCTTGGACTGTGTAGTGTTACCATATGTGTGCTAAAAGGAATAGTTTAGCCAAACATTTAAATCCTGTCATTTACCCTCATGTTGTTACTTTTTTCCCTATGTAACACAAAAGGAGACATTTTGGAAAGAATATACTGATTGCTCTTTCCAATACAATTCCAATGAATGAGGAATTAGGCTTTCAAACTTCAAAAAGGATACAAATGCACAACGAAAGTAACAAAAAAGTGTTTTTACGACTCGCACACTATATTCAAAATCTTCTTAAGCTTTTGCTGAGAAACAGACAAATTTTTGTGTGAACTATTCTTTAATTTTTTTCTGTTATAAATATTCCTTCTTTAATGTTGAAATGGTGATCATATCAAAATGTTGTCTCTGCTCGCATGATTTGTTTTTATGACAAATTGCAGACTGACTCAGATGCCATGTATTACTGTGCTATGTTTTGTGCCACGGAAAGCTACAGGCTCTTTAATGTAATAAAATTCCCATCAGGTGTTGCCTACCTTAGAAAATAAATTCAAAGACCAATTTTGCACTGTACATTGGAAAAATACACAAAGTTAATAATTGTTGTGAGTAAGCGCCAGTTAGCACACTATGAATTTGGACCGCCCTATATTGTGCTTCATTGCAGTTGTTAGGGGGTTGGACTATATCCACAGTTTTTATGAATCCTATGTTTGCATGGTGCTAATTAGGAATGTTATTGCAGGTTCTGCTGTATCTGATTTGGCAATAAAATAACAGGAATGCAGTACATATTTACCTTCAAATAATCTTTTATCCCCAGTCTGAATAATAGCAATCTTGTGCCCACCTTTTTTTCTTATAGATGGAAACACTTTCCAAACAATATGAAGAGCTGTACCACAAAAACAAGGACTTTGATGCCAGGTTGTTCTTAGTTGATGATGAGACGCTTTCACCAAGCAAAACAGAAGTGTGAGTATGTTGTCCCAATTACAATCAATTCATCACACGCATAACTACATTTTCCTAAATGTCAATAATTAATTTGCTTGTAGGACAAATGTTGAAATGACTCCAAGAAAGAATCAGTGTGGTGAGGATGTCATATTTCCAGTCCCACAGACCCCAATCAGGTATAAATATGTTCCATTAGTACCCAGACCATAAATTTTTATCCTATATATCAACATGAACGCAGACTGCTGCACTGATTGTGAACGGGTGGGCGAGATAAGTAGAAATTTCTGTCATGATATACTCCAAAATTGTGTTTGATAACATCAGTTACAATGTGAAACAAAACAACATGCAAAAAGTTAAACACCCATTACATTTTCCTCCTTCCACCTTGAATTTAAACTAATGCCCTGATAGAAACAATGGTGTGATTAACTGATTTCTTGTTTATCATTTCAACCTTTATATTGCCCACCCTTAATTCTATTCACACTAAAGTGGTATCACCTTATGTCTGGGCTCACATGATGGAAACCCTTCAGAGATTTGCTTTTGATGTTTTCATGTGGACCCTAAAGCTCAAAACGTATTGTTGGTTCTGCTTTTTTTCTGAAACTCTACACACCTTACACTGATGGATATTTTCAAATAATAATTTGTGTTTGAGCAAATACATAACTTTTCTTAATGTGTCGACTGCCCAATTTAAAAGCATGTTGTTTGTCATTTCCCACACTTCTTCACATTTATTTTTTTTGCAGAGCTGCAATGAATTCCATTCAGCAGCTCATGGTTGAACTGAACTCCACAAGCGACCAGCCCTCAAGCCATCTCCAAGTCTATTTCAAGGTATTTCCCTGAACAAGATAGATGGAATAACCAGTCTGATGTTGAAATGTTTCTAACTCATTTGCTTGTTTTGATATATCATTTAAGTGACTAATTTAATGTTTCGTTGTCAGAACTGCACTGTTAACCCTTCAGAAGAGATAACAAAGAGGGTTGAGGAGCTGAGTCAGGTCTTCAGCCAGAGGTTTGCACAGGCTGTGGGCAAGCGATGTGAGGGGCTGGGCAGAAAGGTATTGCCAACAAATAAAACCCTAGATTAGAGTAGGGGAGACCCAAAAGTTGTGCTTTTGTTTTTTTTCTATATATATATTTTCTTGCAGAAATGTGATAGCATCATTAATGTATATGTACATTGAGAAAGACTAAATATTTGATTTATTACAAGAAATCAGAGTGCAAAACTAATTGGGGGCAATTGTAACACTTAATAATGATATTAACCCACTGTATCTCAAATAAATGCACACTTCAAAGGAATAAAATTACTGTATTTTGTAACACTAAATAATTATCTCCTTGATACTAAATCTTTTTGCTGTTGGGATAATATGAATTTCAATTTAAAATGAGCTGAAATCGTTGTGATATATACAGTATACTGTACTTAAGGGATAGATTACCTAAAAATTAAACAGTTCTCTTGGGGGCCTGGATAGCTCAGCAAGTAAAGATGCTGACTACCACCTCTCTGCCACCCGGATTGAGGCGAGTCACTATGCCACCACGAGGACTTGGAGTGCATTGGGAATTGTGCATTCCAAATTGGGGAGGAAATAAAACAAAAACCAAACAGTTCTCTTATCATTTACTCACCATCATATGATCCAGATGTTTATGACTTTCTATCTTCTGAACACAGTTAGAAGATTTTTAGAAGAATATCTCACCTCTGTTGGTCCTCTCAATGCAAGTGAATCGGTACCAATTGAAGGTCCAAAAATCACATAAAGGCAGCTTAAAAGGAATCCATACAACTCCAGTGGTTAAATCTATATATTCAGAAGCAATATGATATGTGTGGTTGAGAAACAGATCAATATTGGAGTCCTGTTTTACTATAAATCTCCACTTTCACATTCTTCTTTTGGCATTTGATGTGCATATCGCCACCTACTGTCAGGGAGGGGAATTATAGTAAAAAAAAGTACTTTAAAATTGATCTGTTTCTCACCCACACCGATCATATTGCTTCTGAATATATACATTTAACCCACTGGAGTCTTATGGATAACTTTTATTTGGCCTTTATATGCTTTTTTGGAGAATTTTAGTACCCATTCACTTGCATTATGCGGACCTACAGAGCTGAATTATTCTTATAAAAAAAAAAAAATCTTTATCTGTGTTCAGCAGAAGTAAGAAAGTCTTACTCACCTGGGACTGCATGATGATGAGTAAATGATGAGAGAATTACAATTTTTGGGTGAACTATCCCTTTAACACAGATAATTTAATCCAAATATGTTTAATAACAATATGAAAGTCAATTCATACAATGTATATTTCCTTGCTAGTGCTGCAATTGCATTCCTCACATTGCAGGTCTCCCCTACAAATTGATTAGCCTTCTACTAAGTGTACAATCCTCCTAAATTGTATCTTTTGTACAACAACATGACAAACCGTTTTTATGGGTTGCAGCGCTTTAATCTTGGTGTCCAACTCTACTACAAAGTCATGGAGTCCATGCTTAAATCGGTAAGCTTTGATGAAACTTTGAAGTACATTTAACATGTTTACATTAATTTTTTCACTTGTACATCCTCTCTGGTGGTCACCTATATGCTGTTTTTAGGAGGAAAAGAGATTATCTGTGCAGAACTTCAGGTAAATCCAGGATAAATATCTAATCAAATCAAAAGATGTCACTTAACAGATCATTGCTGTTAAATCATCTTTGTTTATGTTATAAAGTATGCATTGACAATGCATTATGTTCCTTCTATTTTAGTAAACTTCTCAACAATGCAGCATTTCATACTTCTTTACTTGCATGTGCCCTGGAAGTTGTTTTGTCAACTTATGTTGGTAAGTAGAAGTATGTCTTGTATTTTGAGCATACTTTATATTTGCACGTTTATTGATCATAATCTTCCAACTTTGCCATTATATAGAACATGCATACTGACACTTTTATCTGTCTTATGATTTATATAGCATTTATAACACAATTGTCTGGCCATTTTCTTTGTGGACTTTATTGGCATGTGTAATTTCCTGTTCTAGGAAGCTCCCTAAAGAATGGGGGATTTGGCCGAGGCTGTGGAGCCAGTGATTCCATAGAAACTGATCTGTGCTTCCCCTGGATCTTGGATGTCTTCCAGTTACATGCTTTTGACTTCTACAAGGTGATCGAGAGCTTCATTAAAGCTGAGCCCACCCTGAAACATGACATGATGAAGCACTTGGAGCACTGTGAACATGTCATCATGGAAAGTCTTGCATGGAGAGGGGTGAGTATAGCTTAGATCAAATCCTGAAATGCTTGACATAACATTTATGTGGATTGTGTTATACATTCACTCATTAAAACACCTGTTTAGCAAGCACTGCTATTTTAGTCCAGTAATGAAATGCACAGTTATTCACAGCTTGAAATGTCATCTATGCTTTTTTGTTGTCATTGTTCAGTACCAATATGCAAGTTGGTATAGTCCAACTTTTAAAAATGTGTCTGGAACGCTGCATTCGGTTTCTTTCCACAACATTCCACTTAGATTTTGTTTTGACTGCAAGAATGCGGCTTATGTAAACGGCCCCTAAGAAATGCATCTAATCAAGGTAAAGTGAACTCAAAATGGGCCTAAATAAACAGGGTGTCCTTAAGACTGTTTAGTCAACTAGTAGTTCACTCAACCCACTGTTTAGTCAATTTGTTTTGTTTTTTTGAGAATATTCTCGTTTTGCACATTCCTACACCAAGTACCCATTCACCTTCATAATCAGCGACGTTATTGAGCAAACATCAGTAGTGCTCTCTTAGTGCACTAGGCTGCTGGAGAAATAGTAAATGAGGGGGTTGAGACAGCAGTTGGAACTTGCTAGTGAGAGCACTACAGGATGCAGTGCTTTAGTGACTCGAGTCAGGCCGCAGCATTGCACAAGCCCCACCTGTGTGACTGTGTAACCCAGTAGGTTGAGGTGATAAGGCGTAAAGCAGAGAAAGAAGATGCCCAGGACCCAGTAGATGACTGTAAGTGTGCGTCGGTGACGAGTTTTGCTGCGATGCGGCAGTCTGCAGAGCACACAGAGTATACTGCAGTAGCTGAGCAGCAGCAGCAGTGCAGGGAACAGGTAGGCAATTTGGACCAAGCAGAGAGCTGCTAGGATTATAGTACGGTGTTGTCTGGAAGAAGGATCCAGGAGGCAAAGCTGGTGTTGTTGGGATGCGGCTGACCGCAGGAAGTGCAGAGTCAAGCTAAGGGTTAGGACCAGGCACCAGATCCCAGCACTGACCATGCGGGCCGTACGGACCCTCCTCAGGTATTGCAGTAGAGGGTGGACCACTGCAAAGTATCGGTCCACCCCGATACACACCAGGAAGAAGATTCCTCCATATAGGCTAATATACTTTAACGTGAATGTCACTTGGCAGAAAGCACTTCCTGGAGACCAGTCACTTGTGCGGTTGGAGGTGGTGGCATTTTTATGGTAATAATAGATGCGCAGAGGGAGGGAGATCACAAAGAAGATATCCGCGGCAGCTAGGTTGGCCATGTAGATGGCAGAACTGGTGATGGTTCGAGGCATGCGGCAGAAATGTCGCAGTGCAAGGGCATTTCCGACTATGCCAAATATGAAAATCAGGCTGTAGGAGATCTTGTAGTATGTGAAGCGATAGCTGGTGTCCACTGTGCAGTTTGGTTGAATGGAGATGTATGTCCTGTTCCTAAAATCCATGACCACTTCCTGTCTGGGCAATTCTGCTTTTTGATTGCATCAATAAAAAAATAGTGGTCCAAATCTATTTGCTGATCCTGTCTGTAGTTAAAGAGACAATAGCTTTACTATTATACCAATACTAACTTTTATATAATAAAGCAGCACCATAATTATTGCAATTAAGTTTTCTGTGTGTTTTTCAATATTTGTGTGTAGGGTTGGAAATCAAGAAATAATGATTCTGCTTTTCTTTTCCAATAGTTCATACTTGAACATCTGCGTTGTTCCACCAATGCGGACAGAACACCGTACTTGTATACTAAATCACCATGGCAAAATTAAACACTGCGAAATAATACAATGGGGAAAAAACAACATTTTTATTGCATTGTCCTCGCTGTGCACAAAACAATACACAGCACAGCCAGTTTAGTCTGATTTATTCACCAATGACTGATGAGCCTGCTTCTTTTAATAAATCTGTCAAAATGACTCACAAATGAGTCTAGAAACCCACCAGTCACTTCCTCACTCAATCAGTCAGAGCAGTTACTGAATTAACATCTGACTCACTAAATGGTCATATTACACTGAAAATAAAATTATTTTAAGTCTAAGCTATTAAGGTTCTTATCAGTGTAATTACTGACTGGTTGTTTATATAAAATGTAGTTAATGATACACATTTAGGAAAGAGCTTTGTTGTAATAAATGCTACTTTAAAGAAAAAAAGTTTAAGAGTTGAATGATTTGGACAAAAAAAATCAAATTACAATTTATTTTGAAAAATATTGTGATTTAAATATGAAAATCATACTACTTCCTATTGCAATTTCGATTTTATTTGGACTAATCGTTCAGTAGTATTGTCTTTTTGTTGCATTCATGTTTATATAAATATATATATATATATATATATATATATATATATATATATATATATATATATATATATATATATATATATATATATATATATATATATATATATATATATATATATATATAACACAAAATGTATAATATATTTTGGTAAAAGTTTGTGCTTCCTCAAGATGTAAAAGTACTAAAAGAATCGTTTAGGAACCAGGGGCCAGATTCTTGAAACATTATTAAGAATTCTTAATTTCTAATTTAAAAAAGCTACGAATATTTTGTATTCCCAGAAAGCCGATACTACGCTCTTAATCTCATTAACATTACTGTTATTTGACACTTTCACTCATTGCTTAAAGTAATCATGGCTGACTGTGAATATTACATTTCTATAATGACATCTGAAACTGAAAACTATGGATTTTAAATGATGCTGCATCCAAGCAACTAGGTGTCAGTGTAAGTACAAGATGACACAAAGGCAAAATTTAATGAGTGTACCTTTAAGAAAAAATACATAAGAAGCTTTCAAATTCTTGAAATGTTTTGTTCTAACAAATCGTCATAAATCACATCTCAAGATTAGAATAACTTTTAAATTTAAAAAAAAATTATCACTAGATGCTTGCTACTTAAAAAAAAAAAAGAAAGGTTAATAGATACATCTATCATTGCGATTTAACAGTGTTGAAGTATTGATTTTGTTGTAAGCAATTAGATAAGGCAACCCCATGAGTAGGCTGGTCAGACAATGTCACAGTCTTTTTATTTTCAAGAAAGAAAAAAAAAGATTTCTCAAGAAAATATTTGAGAACTTAAAGGAAATGGGTTATACCCTGATGCTATCCCAGATGTGTATGACTGTCTTTCTTCAGCATAACACAATTGAAGATTTTTTTTTGAAGACGATAGACCTCTGTGAGGTCCTTATAATGGAAATAAATGGGTGCCAGCACTTTAACGGTCCAAAAGTAACATTTAGGCAGCATAAAAGTAATCCATGCAACTCCAGTCGATTAATGACTGTCATTTTATCTTTAAATCGGCACTTTTATCCATGGCTCTGATAGTGTTTGAAATGTCCAAACACTTGTGTGATTTTCGTTCTTCTGTTTTAAATAGTAACAGAAATCTATTGTTAATTCTCTATTTATTTTTTACTTTAAATTTGACCCCTTCTGTGAAATCCAGGCTAAAGTCGCATAATCTAATTATGAGATGAAGATCGTCAAAGTAGTCATACCCATAACAATGACGTAAATAGCTAATGTGTATTAATTGCTGTAAATTATATAGTATACGAAGGAATTTGAGATGGAATACTCAAAGTTTCATTTCTAACATGATAAATAATTGAATACATTTTATTGACACTACGTTTTATAATTTTGTGTAAAAAAATAAAATAAAATACCAGGCTTACTAAACATTGATTTCAATCATCTCTGGGTTTATTTCGGTGCAAAAACACCTGCTGATGCTTGGATCATTCGGTTCAGGAACTTCTTTTCTACCATTAGAAAGTGTAAATAGACCTTAATATCAATCCTTGCGAGCGGCAATCAGGTTAAACACCAGTTAAGGCAAAAAAAAAAAACATTCTTTAAAATTTTGTGTTCAACAGAACAACTTAAGTGTGAGTAAATGATGACAACATTTCTGGGTTGAACTGTCCCTTGAACATTTTTATAATTTTTTTACTCCAAATGTTACACAGTAGCCCAGTAAGAGAATGAGATTTTCTCATATGATGTTTTCTCATGATATTAAATTTTACTAATGAAGTTATACAAATCATTCCACTGAATTTACTTGTAATTGTTGCTACAATCAAGCTCTTGTGGTAACCCTATTCGTTTCAATGTTTTTATGCTTTTGGACATGCGCATCAATAGGCCTGTTTTACAAAACTTTAAGAATTTTCCCATAAATGTGTCATATCACTGAAAATGAGAGAATCTCGTCTTTTTTTTGTGGTATATGGCACATAGTCAGGATAATTATGGTTCAAATGTGTTGCAGTTTTAAAAATAAGCTTGTTTTTACATTGGAATTTCTCAAAAACATGATTTTCTGAGCCTGAAATTCAGCAAATGTTTGACGCTCTTACTCAGTCAATATGAAGAAAGAAATCAAGGTTATATTTTCACAGAATGTTCTTTACATTATGTAGGATGATTTTATGTAGAAAAAACCAAAAATGACTTTAGCTGGGTTTTCACAGATGAGATCACAAATGTATCGATTTGCTTTAGAAGACATTCATTGATCGACTGGAGTTGCATGGATTACTTTTATGTTGCCTAAATGTGACTTTTGGGCTGTCAAAGTGCTCAAATCTTCATTTCTGTTGAAGAAGGATACACATCTGGATAGCATCAGGGAAGTGAATAATAAGAGAATTTTCATTTTTTTGGGTGAAAAATTCCTTTAAAAATGTTTCAAGAATTGCACTTAGGAACGTTCTTACAAACTTCTTATAATTTATCATGAAATAAAATTTCAATTTCATGACTCTAACTCCAGAATCTTTAAGTAGAATTTGACCAGAATTGACATGACTTATTATTTCCAACCCTGTTTGTGCAGCTTAAGGTTTCAGGCACTGTGGTACAGCAATCTGTGAGTGTTTTTGCCATTTTAATTGGTTCATTTTAAGTGCAGGTGCCATTGAGTGACTCCTGTCTCCTAGACAGCCTTTATGCATGTATCCGGAACCACAGAAGTTTATTTTCCATTTCAGTTACAGCTTCCTCTTCATTAAAGCTAACCACCTGCTCTCACCTCGTCATAATCGGTCTATTTAACCTGGGTGGATTTATGAAAACGGAACAGTAAAGTGGTTGAATTATGGCAGAGGGGAACTAATTTAAAAGACAATAACAGTTTCCAATAAAGGGCCAAAAAAGGGTTATTAATGTAAATCTGCCTGTTATGTGCACACATTGTGATATACAGTGGATATAACAAGTCTACACACCCCTGTTAAAATGACATCATTAATCATTAAGATAAATCATGTCAGAACTTTTTCCACTTTTAATGTGACCTATAATGTGAACAATTCAATTGAAAAACAAACTGAAATCTTTGTGGGGGAAAAATTAAAATTAAAAACCTTACGATAACCTGGTTGCATAAGTGTGCACACCCTCTTATAACTGGGGATGTGGCTGTGTTCAGAATTAACCAATCACATTCAGACTCATGTTAAATAGATGTCATTACACACCTGCCATAATTTAAAGTGACTCAGATTAATCACAAATAAAGTTCAGCTATTCTAGTAGGATTTTCCTGACATTTTCTTAGTTGCATCTCTGAGCAAAAGCCATGGTCCGCAGAGAGCTTCCAAAGCATCAGAGGGATCTCATTGTTGAAAGATATCAGTAAGGAGAAGGGTACAAAAGAATTTCCAAAGCATTAGATATACCATGGAACACAGTGAAGACAGTCATCATCAAGTGGAGAAAATATGGCACAACAGAGACATTACAAAGAACTGGATTGATGAAAAGACGAGAAGAAAACTGGTCAGGGAGGCTTTCAAGAGGCCTACAGCAACATTAAAGGTCCCCTGACATGAAATTTTCACTTTCTGAGGTTTTTTAACATTAATATTAGTTCCCCTAGCCTGTATTTGGTCCCCTTGTGTCTAGAAATTTCAATCGGTGTAAACCGAGCTTTCTCTGCCTGTGAGAAAATGAAGCTCAGACGGGCTGATCTTGAATCTCCTCCGTATGACGTCATACGGAGGAAAGGTTACCTCCCCTTTCTCTGCTTTGCCCGCCCAGAGAATTTGGCCTGCCCATGAGAAAACGAGCTAGGAAGTACGAACGCGCGCGTGCGCGATTTTAGTTTTTCCTAGAGAAATATCATGGCGTGTGAACGAGCGAAGCACAACAGTTGCTCAATAATTGGATGCACAAATGATCACCGAAGTATTTTTTTACTTCCTTCATCCAATCCCCAGAAGGATCAATGGATTAATTTCATTTACTCTGGAAATGCACCGACACAACACACCAAAATTTTGCATGTTTCCACAACATGGGTCAATTCAGAGCTGGGCATGCTGAACGTCTGAAACTAAAGTCTGGATCAGTACCAACTCTCTTTGGCTCAGCTACAAACCTCGGACAAGTAAGTCAACTAATGATATATATAATTGTGTTGCTTTACTATTTATGGTTACCTAGGTTGTTACACGTAGAATGTGGCTGTAACATTAGCTATGCAGCTAACAGCCGAGTTACTGTCGCTAATGTAAAGGTAGATAGCATCAGGTATGTGTGTGAATCAAGCGTGCCGCACAAGCCCTCAAAAGTGAAGCCAAAACGTCTCGATCGCCCCCCAGAGGCCGGTCCTAGTATAGGTCATAAACCCCGCCTCCCCATGTTATTCAACGGGACGTGAGACCAACTAAACAATTAAATTACACTTCACATATCTTTTTTCCAAAGACAGTTTCTGTCATTTACTGTAGTTTTTATCACGCTGATGTAATTTCAAGTGTTTGTTTTTAAAATAAGTTTGTTTTTTGTTAGTTATTTGATGCTATAAAAACGGTGCTGTTACGTCATGATTGACAGCTGTGATTGACAGGTTCTCTGAGCGAAGTAGTCACTGAAGCACCAACGGACTTTTTTTCGGGATATTCGGAGGATTGAGGAGATTGGAGCTTTAAATTACATATCTAAATTTCTATAATTAATTATTTCACACCGACATAATGGGTTGTTCTGCAGTAGAATGTGCTAACCGATCTGGCAGGGGCGTGTGCTTGCGATTGATTCTGCGAGAGTGAGGGCGGGGCCTTGTTTTCGCGGCTTTACTTCCTGCTCACTACTGCGCATGACTGGTCCCGAAAACGCAAGTGCGCAGACTCAAGTTCCAAGATGTCAGCGCCATATCGGGACACTGGCGGCTTCAGTTCTCTCCGATGGAAAAGAGCGAAGGGGCGTCGTCCATCTTTTTTTACAGTCTATGGTGTGAATACACACACTAACGCGAGTGTTGTACACTTCTTTGTTATTTGGATAACCGTTCTCCTGTTGGTGATATGGCGCGCGCGCGATATCCGCATTTCAAAATCGCAGAGCTTGATGTAATTGTAATGTAATATATATATATATATATATATATATATATATATATATATATATATATATATATATATATATATATATATATATATAACTTGAGGAGTAAATCATTGGTTATGTGTAACATGACTTCAGTATACGGGGACATGGAGTACTTTGTCATTAAAAAATAAGCTACATTACAGTCTTCTCTAAACTAGAAATATTACTGATATAGATGCTAATACAGCGTTAGCTGTATAGCGTTAGCTACATGATGATAACTGTTACCACATACGTAAAACATCCAAATATAGTACAGTATCCAGACGTAATATTTTAAACTAACCATTCGGAGACGTCCTGCTGGAGCCGCTGAGTTGCAACTTCTTCATCCGTTGCTTCTCCATCCGGATCAGACTCTGGGTCAAACTGAAATTCTTGAACGACTGCGTTTCTGCATGCCATTGCAATATATCCAATGTAAACATGCATGGTACCGTTGCTGCAAGATGGTCAAGGCCACACCCACCCTACACCTTGCCCCACCTTTCTCCTCCTCATTAGCATTTACAGCTACAGACACCGAAACGGCACGTCTGAAGGAAAGCTCATTGTGGGTTGGCTTGTAATGGCTATAATTCTGTACCAAGGCTGAATTTTGGAAAAGAGATTTCAGATACTGTACTAGGGACCACTAAGGCCTATACCAAAGCCTACAAAAAGTGGACCTTTAAAGGAACTGCAGGAATTTCTGAAAAGTACTGGCTGTGTGCTACATGTGACAACAATCTCCTGTATTCTTCATCATGAATAGGCTATGGGGTAGGGTGGCAAGATGGAAGCCTTTTCTTACAAAGAAAAACATCCAAGCCCGGCAGAAGTTCGCAAAAACAAACATCAAGTCTCCCAAAAGCACGTGGGAAAATGTGTTGTGGTCTGATGAAACCAAGGTTGAAGTTTTTGGCCATAATTCCAAAAAATATGTTTGGCTCAAAAACAACACTACACATCACCCAAAGAACACCACAGTGAAGCATGGTGGTGGCAGCATCTTGCTTTGGGGCTGTTTTTCTTCAGCTGGAACCGGGGCCTTAGTCAGGGTGGAGGGAATTATGAACCGTTCCAAATACCAGGCAATTTTGGCACAAAACCTTCAGGCATCCGTTAGAAAGCTGAAGATGAAGTTCACCTTTCAGCGCAACAACGACCCAAAGCACGCATCCAAATCCACAGAAGTATGGCTTCACCAGAAGAAGATTAATGTTTTGGAATGGCCCAGCCAGAGCCCAGACCTGAATCCAATTGAACATCTGTGGGGTGATCTGAAGAGGGCTGTGCACAGGTGATGTCCTCGCATTCTTACAGATTTGGAGCGCTTTTGCAAAGAAGAGTGGGCAAATATTGCCACGTCAATCAAATCAAATCACTTTATTGTCACACTACTGTGTACACGAGTGCAACAGCAGGTGAAATTCTTGTGTGCAGTTCCGAGCAACATAGCAGTAATGACAGTGAAGAGACATAAACCACTTTACAATAAACAACATATTACACAAAACAATTTACATAACAAACTTACACAACAATTTACATAACAAATGTACACATACCTACACAACAATTTACATAACAAATGTACACAATACACAATGTAGAATACACACACTAGATACGGGTATAAATATATATATATACACTAACTGAATTGGGAGAATATATTGACAGAATGAGGATTTATAAAGTGCAGTGCTGATTGTTGATCGTGAGAGATCATGTGTTCAAAAGTCTTATTGCTTGTGGGAAGAAGCTGTCATGTAGTCGGGTGGTGCGGGTTCTGATGCTGCGATACCGCCTGCCTGATGGAAGCAGTGAGAGCAGCCCATGACTCGGGTGGCTGGAGTCTTTGATAATCCTCCGAGCTTTCTTCACACACCGTCTGTTATATATATCCTGGAGGGAGGGAAGCTCACCTCCGATGATGTTTTTGGCCGTTCGCACCACCCTTTGCAGGTCTTTGCGGTTGTGGGCGGTGCTATTGCCGTACCAGGCGGTGATGCAGCCAGTCAGGATGCTCTCTACGGTGCTGGTGTAGAACCGTGTGAGGATGTGATGGTTCATTCCAAACTTCCTCAGCCGTCTCAGGAAGAAGAGGCGCTGGTGAGCCTTCTTCACAACGGCCTCAGTGTGGACGGACCATGTGAGTTCCTCAGTAATGTGGACACCGAGGAACTTGAAGCTGCTGACTCTCTCCACCGGTGCTCCATTGATGGTGATGGGGCTGTGTTCTCTGTCTTTCTTCCTGAAGTCCACCACAAGCTCCTTGGTTTTACTGACGTTGAGGGAGAGGTTGTGCTCCTGACACCAGCGTGTCAGAGTGTGCACCTCCTCTCTGTAGGCTGTTTCATCATTGTCAGTGATCAGACCTACTACCGTCGTATCGTCAGCAAACTTAATGATGGCATTGGAGCTATGTGTCGCCACACAGTCATGTGTGTACAGGGAATACAGGCGTGGGCTGAGAACACAGCCCTGCGGGGCTCCAGTGTTGAGGGTCAGTGGTGAGGAGATGTTGCTGCCCATTCTAACCACCTGACGTCTGCCTGACAGGAAATCCAGGATCCAGCTGCACAGCGAGCTGTTTAAGCCCAGAGCCCGGAGTTTCACATCAAGCTTGGAGGGCACTATGGTGTTGAATGCTGAACTGTAGTCTACAAACAGCATTCTCACATACGTGTTCCTTTTTTCCAGGTGGGAAAGAGCAGTGTGTATTGTAGATGCAATAGCATCATCAGTGGAGCGGTTTTTACGGTAGGCAAACTGCAATGGGTCCAAAGAGGTGGGCAGAACAGAGCAGATGTGATCTCTGATCAACCTCTCAAAGCATTTGCTGATGATGGGGGTCAGAGCAACAGGACGCCAGTCATTTAAACAAGTGATTTTGGCTTGCTTCGGTACAGGCACAATGGTTGATGTTTTGAAGCATGTGGGGACTACAGACAGGGAGAGGGACAGGTTGAAAATGTCCGTAAAAACACCAGCCAGTTGGTTCGCGCATGCTCTGATGACGCGGCCCGGAATGCCGTCTGGACCCGCGGCTTTACGAACGTTCACCCGTCGGAAGGATCTGGTTACATCCGCAACAGAGACAGAGAGTGAACCATCATCTGTAGTATCGGCCGCGAGTGCTCTCTCCGCGAGGGCGGTGTTGTTGTTCTCGAAACGAGCATAAAATGTATTAAGCTCGTCCGGGAGAGAGGCAACGGTGTTCATGGCGGAGTTTTTATTCTGTTTATAGTCCGTGATGATGTTAATTCCCTTCCACATACTTCTGGAGTCAGTGGTGTTGAACTGACCTTCAATTTTGTGCCTGTACTGGCGTTTGGCTGTGCTGATGGATTTACGGAGGGCATAACTGGCTTGTTTACGCTCCTCCGCGTTCCCGGAATTAAAAGCGGTGGTCCGCGCAGTAAGTGCCGCACGAACATCGCCGTTAACCCAGGGTTTCTGGTTGGGGTAGATCCGTATGTTTTTCGTCGGAACAACGTCCTCTACGCACTTCCTGATGAAACACGTTACGCTATCAGCGTAAACCTCGATGTCGTCATCGGAGGCAGACCGGAACATCTCCCAGTCCGC
The DNA here is from genome assembly GCA_032164185.1 of Moxostoma hubbsi. NCBI lineage: Eukaryota > Metazoa > Chordata > Actinopteri > Cypriniformes > Catostomidae > Moxostoma > Moxostoma hubbsi. The sequence continues at coordinate 15,336,142 of JAVLUX010000042.1, forward strand.
GTGATCAAAACAGTCCTGTAGCGCAGAGTCTGATTGGTCCGACCAGCACTGGATCATTCTGAGGGCGGGTGATTCCCGTTTCAGTTTCTGCCTGTAAGCGGGCAGAAGCAGAACGGAAGAGTGGTCGGATTTACCAAATGGTGGGTGGGGGAGGGATTTGTAGCCATCCCGGAAAGGAGAATAGCAATGATCCAAAACCCGGTCCCCTCGTGTGTTAAAGCTGATGTGTTGGTGGTATTTTGGTGCTATTGTTTTGAAGTTGGCTTTGTTGAAGTCCCCGGTAACAATGAACGCGGCCTCAGGGTGCGCGGTTTCCTGCTCACTTATACTGCCATACAGTTCCCTAAGTGCCCGGTCTGTGTCGGCTTGTGGGGGGATGTACACAGCAGTGATAATGGCCGCTGTGAATTCCCTCGGTAGCCAGAATGGTCGACACAGAAGCATGAGAAATTCCAGATCAGGAGAGCAGAAAGACCTGATAAAATGTACATTCCTCTGATCACACCATGATTTGTTGATCATAAAACATACACCTCCACCTCTGCTTTTACCTGAGAGGTCTTTCGCTCTGTCCGCTCGGTGCACGGAGAAACCCCGGCACAAGATGTGCCATGCTAATAGACTCCTACCCAAAAAGACTGAGTGCTGTAATAAAATCAAAAGGCGCTTCAACAAAGTATTAGTTTAAGGGTGTGCACACTTATGAAACCAGGTTATTTTGAGTTATTTTTATTTTTCCCCCTCAAAGATTTCAGTTTGTTTTTCAATTGGTCACATTAAAGGTGGAAAAAGTTCTGACATGATTTCTCTGTCTCATTCTTTTACATTACAAGAACCTGGTGTGTAGATTTTTATATCCACTGTACATGTTAAACATGTCTTGCGAATGTTCAATTACCCCATAATAAATAATTTAGAACCACTAAACTAAAAGAAATGCTCAGAAATGTTTGGTTTAACATATAAAAAATTAAATAAAGAAAAAAGGCAGTATAAGAACTATAATTTAATAGAAAGAGTTTTGCCAAGACTTGTCATTTTAACTCATTTAAATTAGCTGTTATAATAATAAAAAAAAAAAACGTAATATTGTATGGAGTCATTTAGATAATTTGATGAGTTACGTATACTACATTTATGTTTAACAAGCATGTGTTAATATACAGTTTATAAATGCCATATACCATGTGTATTACAATGTGTACATATTGGTAGTTTCAGGCAGAGGGAAAATTTATTTTTATTTTAGTAATGAGAGTGCTCACATGAGAAGGCATTCTTGAATTGTAGATGGAATTGAAATTCAGAAATCATGCACATGGAATGAACCAACTTACCATTTTGCTCAATATGCTTCACTTGGCCTCGTCCACTTATCCAAATCTTTGTCTCTGATATTTCTTGACAAGTTGAAGGTGCTCAATCTTTGTCTCTGATATTTCTTGACAAGTTGAAGGTGCTCAGAATCTTTGCCTCTGATATTTCTTGACAAGTTGAAGGTGCTCAATCTTTGTCTCTGATATTTCTTGACAAGTTGAAGGTGCTCAGAATCTTTGTCTCTCATATTTCTTGGCTAGTAGAAGGTGCTCTGTGTTTCTCCGCACTGTCAAGCTTGAGTGAAACCTTCTAAATCTGTCTTTACTGATCTTAACGCCTTATATATCGTCACACTAAATCAATAAGCATGAGTGCGTGTGTATGTGGACATGTGCCATATCAATTTTAAGATCTGGATGATGTGTGTAGTTGTTTAGCTCAGGATACTAAAGTTGTACACTTTATTTAGTGAATGCAAAAACACATTCAGGACATCACCAGAGAAACTCAACCTGGCTCTTTTGTGAATCACAACATATTAAAATTGTACACAGTTACACTTCTTTTTGTGGTCATAAGAACACTTTTTATTTTTGAAACAAATTACACTGCTTTCACAAAATAAACATTTCCCGTTTTGGTTAAACTCATTCAAAACTAATTCACGAAACAGTTGCTCCACTTTTTGCACTTGGTATTTTAGCTCAAAACACCTGCCTCTTATTCACTAACCAAGCGTAATTTTGTTTAAGAAGTCACTATCATTGCAGAAATAGCACTGCATCTCAAGTCTTTAAATGAAGTCAATGAGTGCGTTCACATGCACGTTATTACACCTCTTATGCTTAATAAGCTGGCAAAGTATATGGTCATGTTGGTGCATTAAAAGGCTTTCCTTTATTAGTGTTAGGTCATAAACCACTTAAGAATAATATGATCGACACAGGTAGAGTTTTGCCCATTACCCCATTTTTGTGTTGCATATAAACACCTTTACCAACATTCTCACTGGCTTATCCAATGTGTGCTAGTGTTGTGCTCATGCCTCTTCACGGTTTGACGTCAATAGCAGAGAATAACTCAATACAAATCTCATTTAAAAGCAGTTTTCTCAGATTTTTTTTTTTCAGATTTTTTAAATAAGCTGATTTTGGGCATGTTGGTGCACAGATAAATGACTCCTGTCATTCCTTTCCATGTAAACATTCCTTCTTTCTGCATCCTCTGCAGTATAAAGCTTGGAACCAGCTTGCAAGATTGAAATTGCTCTGTGCAAATTGTGTTCATCACAGATTTTCAACATTTGCACCTTTGCCTGATCTGCATAATTTCTATAGTAAATGGAGTGCTATACCAGGCGGATTTCATTCTTGGTGAATTCACCCCTTTAACGTTTTGCACTGCCAGATTCAAAATAAGTCCACATTAAAACTTTCAGTTCTAAAATCTAATTTAAACTTGGAAATAATTTTTCAGTTAAACTTAAGTAAAATTGTTATGCTATTAATTTGTAGTAAAAATGATAGAAATAAGGAAAAAAGATGCAAAATGGAACCATTTTAAACCTAAAGTGGTCTCGACCTTTAAGTGCCACTATTTATAATGCATTTTGACATGCTTGTAAACCAACTGTCCTTCTTCCCTGAATTGTGGCTTACAGACTCCTGACTTTATCTTACCAAAGTGCACATTTTTCTATGTCATCTCTCTCTGCATTCTTGACTTTTTGTAACTTGCTTTTACTTGTCTGTGTCAGTCCAGTAAATTGTTGCGCAAGGCTATGCTGTACATTTGTCAAGCTGGGCTTTTTTTAGGAAAACATGTTCCAGCCCATTTAAAAGTTAAATACAATAGAACTTTTAGTTGGTCTCTGCATGTCCAAAGACTTTGCTAGCATCTGATTTGGTAAGAGATTTCTAAGTTAGAGCATTCTCAGAATCTTAACATCTTAAGTGATTTATTCTATGGGATCACAATCACAAATTTCACTTGAGGGATCAGATTAAAAGGTTTACTTGGGCTTGCTGATTGGGATCTCTATGCTTGTATTTACAGAATTATCCACACAGTTTAATGACTATGTATTTAGCCAAATAAAAGTTGCAAGTCTACTGTGTTGGGGGTTAAAAATCCAATGCGTTTGAACAGACCTGCCTCTGTGTATAAGTATTCTGCCTCTATAATTATGGTGTAGCTTGGGGGGAAACAAATCCTGGTAACCATACTTACCTATTAATTTCTATGGGTAGAAAAGAGCATTCATATCCAAAAGATTTGGCTAATTTCATGAATAAAAAGATTCACTTGAACTATGAAAATCCCTACTTCAGCGAGTTGATTTCAGAGAGTGTTTTGAAACGTCCCCAGGCATGCGATTATGTCAGGAATGCGGAATGAGTGACTTTATCTAGTCCCACTTACTCTCCTGAAACAAAACTTTACTCATGTTACGTTATAAACAGTAATACAAATTAGAAGTTGATTCCTTTTTTCAGATATGACTTTTAACAGTTAAAAATTCAGTCTTTAAAATAAAATATTACAGTACTTGAGCTACTGCAGGGAAATCCTTAAATACATTCATGCGGCACACCCTGCAGACTCATGTCATCAGCTTAATTTCTTACAATGACAAACTCTGTTATCATCGTTAGACAGAAGTAAACGTCATGTCATCCTGTGCGACAGGTTGCTCCCTTTTCCTCTTACTGTTGTGGATATAATGGAAATTGTTTGTTATTTTACTCATGGCTTGACTCGGAAATCAATCCAAACATTTTGATTGAGTTGCCAAGAAATTAACATGATGGGATACTTGAGGGAAATCTCGTGGGAACTTTTTTTTGTTTGTTTTGCCCCCAATGTCACGTAGAAGGACTAGTAATTGTATATGAATGTTACTAAACATAAGCCAGATGTTTAATGAGACATTTAATGGATATTAATACTGAAGGTTTACGTGTAAAACAAAATGAATAGACACTGAATGGACTCTAATAATGTGAAACAATGATTGAGCTCTTATTACATATGCTTTCTCTGTTAGAGCTTTAGCACTTAGTCTTGAAATACTGTTTAATGTCATGTCACATTTGTATACAAATGGTAGATCAATCAACCATTAAAACAAATGTTCCATGAAAGTTGAGATTGGATTGTGAACACAAATTAGTTGGCACAAAGAAGATGAACTAATGCATTTTGTATTAAAGAAAATTCACAAGTCATCAGTCAAGTATATAAATCCAGTGCATCCTTTGCTCTATACCCAGTGCTAGTTTTGGTTGAAAAACCAATAAAGTTCATAGCATATTATTTTCTGCAAGTGGCATAGTATGAATTAAATCTTTTCCTGGCATTTATTGCCTGGGTGTCATTCACACAGTAGATTCATCACTGATAAATTTAATTTGTAAAGATGTGATTTTAGTCACATAATCAGTTCTGCAACTATCATCATCAATTGGAATGTTTATTGTATTTTTATGGACTGCATAAGACTTCCTTTTAATGGAGTTCTGTATTGTCTCGGAAGTGAAATAATAGATCACAGGGTCAAAGCAGCAGTTAGTCACTGCAACGCAGAATGCGATTGGATAAATAGTCCGGACCACTGACTCCACGGTGCAGTTTGTAATAACCTGACTTCGGACAAGTGTGTAGAACACCAAGTTTACATTGTAAGGGATGAAGCAAAAACAGAAAATGAACAAGTGCACCACAATCATGCGCAAAATCTTGGCCTTGTTGAGCTGCCCACCGCGGTTGAGGCTTTCTGGATGCCGTAAGGTTCGCAGGACCTTCATGGAGCAGATAAAGTTTATCAGCAATGGAATAAAGAAGCCCATTATCTCCATGAACACCACCACTTTTGACACTTGGGACTGCCACTGAAAGTTAGAGTAGTTTTCGAAACAATATTGTGTACCATTCGGAGAAGATGTGGTGTCCATCAGAAAACCTGCAGGTAATCCTCCTGAGATCAGGAACACCCAGATGGCACAGCAGGCTATTCTGGCATTGCGCTTGGTCCTAAGTGTCATGGAAGCAAAGGGGTAAACAATTGCCAGGAAACGGTCCACACTGATGCACGTGAGGAAGAGGATGCTGCCATACATATTGGTGTAGAACAGGGCCACTGAGATTTTGCAGAGAGCATTGCCAAAAGGCCACTGTTGATTGATGAAGTAAAATGTTCTGAAGGGCAAGCTGAGGACAAAGAGTGTATCCGACACTATGAGGTTCAGCATGTACGTTGTGGTCTCGTTACGTACTTTCAGTCTCCATATAAATATGTACATTGCCACCATGTTGAAGAGCAGCCCCAGAATGAAGACGATACTGAAAACGGTACTGTATAACATGTACTTAAATCCATCTTCTGTGCAGTTACTTCTTGAATTGTTCATCTTCAGTTTAGAAAAATCAGACCTTCAGAGGCAAGTAAATCAATGTCATAAAGTACATTTAAAGGTCAGAGAACCAAAACATGAAGTTCCGTGGCAATTCATAAATTCATCAAAAATGATACGCTTATGACATGGATAAATTTCTCAGGCAAAAAGAAGCACCTTAAAATGTTGCGTAATCCTACTGTCAGAGTGTGATTGAGCACATACATGTAATCATTTGTTTAATCAAACCATGTCAGTTTACCTTCTCTCTTCCTCCCACGGTAGATGCTTTACATGTGTGGTTCAGTGAATAACTGTCTTGTTGCTGGAACAGGAAGTTGATTAGAATTTGTTCTTTTATATCCACAGTCTCTAGGTGCTCACAGATTTGTGAAACTTATATAACAGCATCACTCTTGAAGTTCAATGAAATGTTAGTCCGTAGCCAGTTTATCTAATTTGTTTTCTTCATAAAGAAAAGGAGTGATCTGATATTTCCACAAACCAACCCTTTTTTAATTTCACTTAAAAATTATGCATCTTGCTTAGTGGCTTGTTAGTCTTCTTTGCCTCTTCCAGATTTTCCTTAAGTTCTGCCTTTGTCATAGTCTTTCATTTTTATGTTGTAATCCTGGGGTGCGTTGTAAATTCAAACTGCTGTTCAGTCTGTGGTTTACACAATGAGATCTGAGACACTACTTCATCTGGTGGACTGGAAGTGGATTGAGAGGGAGGTGCTGTAGTTGAAGTCCCTCCTCTATGAAAATGTCTATATTCTTCTCTCATACAGGTATTACACTTTCAATGTGAGTTGCCTGTACCAGTTCACACATGATTGGTTTGAATGCATTTTAAGAATGATACCTCAGATGTTTCAGCATATTCACTTTCCTTTCTGACAAAGTCTCCATTTCCCCCTTCTTTTCATAAATCACATTCATTTACTTTATAAAAGGTAAAAGTAGGGAGTGGCTTTTACTCATTGCTGTTGTTAGTATAGTGTTATAATAAAGCCATAAGGATGGTGTAGAAGTACATTGTCAGTCAAAAGTTTTGAACACACCTAATGTTCTCATTATTATTATTTGACACATTTTAGAATATTAGGTAAGTCATCAAAACTATGAAAAAACAAATGGAAATATGGAATTTATGTAGTGACCAAAAAAGTTAAACAAATCTAAAATGATTTTAGATTCTTCAAAGTATCTGCCCTTGGCCTAGATTACACACACAAGGCATTCTCTCAACCAACATGAGGTGCCACCTGGCTTTTTAAACAGTTCCCATGTATACTAGACATGTGTTGGCTTTTCCTTCTCTATCTGGTCCAGCCAATCCCTGTATAATGCATATTATCTTGCATTAATCAGTCAGTTATCTGTGTTGAAATCATTTAAACAGTGGCACCCGTTTGCTACCAGTTCAGTTCTTGAGTTATTTTCAGAGTTCTTAGATTTCCAGTTTTCACTCTTGTAAGTAAAATGTCATCAACTTACAGCTCAGTTTAACAGATATTTAAGTTCCATCCCTAGTTGTCTTTTAGGTTTCTGTTTTGATATTAAGGTGTAATTTTATGTAATTAGGCGCATTATCCATTGACACATGGATACATACAAAGAGGGCTTGCCAGTCCAAAGTTCACATAAAAGTCTCAATGTGTCGCAACACATACAACACCTTATGCAAACTAAGAGCCTGTAAATGCAGGGAGTGTCAGATTGTTTATTTGCTGTTTGTAGAGGCTGGGGGGCGTATTTATTTATTGAAATTAAATGAATTTTTGAATTAAAACAAGTAGAGAACACCTTTCTTAAATGTGTCCATGGATAGTAATTTTTTTTCTTTTATATTGATATGTTTGACTCATATCTGTCTTTATGTTATTGATACAACTTCGTACATGTGTAGGGAAAATTTGTTTTGCTCAGCTGGCTGAGCATGCTGGTAGCAATGCCAAGGTCATGGGTTTGATTCCCAGGGAACCCTGATAAAATGTATAACTTTAATACGCTTAAGTAACTGGTTAAAAATGTCTCCCAAATGCATATCTTGATAGAACAATCCTGACATTGTTGGTGTAAATTAGGGTTGCAGCGGTTTACCGGTTTCACGGTATGAAAATTGACGGTTTTTATACCATGTACATTTGCTTATCTACGGTATTGAGAAAAAAAATGCTACCGGACGGAGAATCTCACCTGTGCGTGCACATCTCCTTTCCTCTTCGACTGCCTGTCAGATTTGTCAACTTGCGCCACACACATGCAGTGGAGGGGGAGGTCTGACATAAGTGTGTGTGTGTGTGTGTGTGTGTGTTAAAGCAGGGTTTCTCAACTGGTGGGTCGTGACCCAAAAGTGGGTCCCAGGTCTATTCGGACTGGGTCGCAAACGGCAGGGAAAGAACAATGCCATGGTTCTCCATTTGAAGATATTTCGGTGGCCGCCCAAGTGATGGCCTATTTAGGACTGCCGAGTCAGATTTAATGATAATCTTGCAATCAGCTAAATGCTTCTCATCTGCTCTTTCGCATGAGTGTAATGGAACCAGCTCGCGATCATGATCTTCTCTCTGACACGCGTGCAACAACTGGGCATCCATCGATATTGCGGAGTGCAGACATCAAAACTGATGTGACCAATTTCACTTCTAGTGAGACTTTTCTAGTTTAAAGTGTTACGTAGAAGTCAAACCTCTCAAACAGTAGGCAGCCCTAACAAGCCAAACAGCACTGAGGAGGAAAAGAGCAACGGTACATTGCGGTGAATTTATTTTATTTTTTGTTATACATCACCTTTACAAAATTGTTTCATGATTTTACATGATTAAAACTAACTGTTATTACTATTATTTAAGACTAGCGACACTGACCTAACCATGGTAATGAGGAGCCTTTCCTCCTGTGTAATATGTATGTTCTGTTTGAATTATGTTTGAAATTAGGAAAAAAAAACGGATACTTGTTGACATCAACAACAAAAATAATGTCACTTGGTGCTTGCCCTTGTACTTGAAAACCATGAACAAAACTATGCAACATAAAAAGAAATGCGACCCAGGATAAATTAAATACAGGTTACGTTTTTACTATGGTGTGTTGCCACATGATTTCCAATGTAAAATCTGTTCTGAAGCAAAACCAGTTGAGAACCACTGAGTTAAAGGTACAGACAGGAGCTGTATATATTAATTATTAATAAAGATAGGACATTACTTTAAACACTCACACAGCTGATGACATTTTTCATTTAGTAGTTAATTTAGCATGCTATGCTAACATGAAAACCAACAGGCTTTAATTGTATAACATGTTATAGTTACATGCTATTTTTTTATGTTTTTAATTCGTTTTTTTATTATTATAATTCTGTTAGCTTTCTTATTTATTTTCAAAAGGGAGAATTTTTTTTTTTACACATACTTCCGTTAAAAAAAAATTGTATCAAGTTTAAATTATAATAAAGCATTTAAAGTTTCTACCGACACAAGAGTCTTCTTCAGAATGATATTGCAAATTTTGTGATGTCTATTTCAACATAGTGATTGGTCATTAAACAATTGGAAATTATAAATTTTATTTTCATAGTTTCGTCCGCCATGCAACAGTGGACATGATGGATATATGTATCATTGTAATGTTACACCCCATAATTTTCAGATTGTTCCTGGGGGAGAAAAAAAAATCATCATCTAATTAATTCCGTTTTTGTCAAGAGTGGCTAGTGATGTAACTAACACAGAGTACCTCCCCCTCCCCCCAGGACTCTCCACTGTTTGACCTTCTAAAACAGTCTCGCGAAGAAGGAACCGGTGAACAAGCAGATCCCCCGGCAACACTGAACCAACCACTGCATCACAACCATACAGCGGCTGACCTGTGAGTGACTCCTCGAAATTGTGCTGGGCATGCTACAGCAAAGTCCAAATTTGTGTTCGAGAGGAAATATTGTTTAGGGGAGATGATAGTATAGGACCCCTTTTGCATAATCCTATGCATGGGAAAGTGGCCAAAATATTTGCACGATTTTGTTCTGTTGTTGTGAAAAGCCTCAGATGAACAGATGAACTGCAAAAGTTTTATCAACCTTAAACATTAGTTAAGAAACATTAAAAAATTAAACACTGATTAGCAGAAAGTTTAAAAGCTGAAATCTTTTTCGTTATGACAATTTGGGTTGGTTAAGAATTGCAGTATTTGTATTAGGGTTGTCTTAAAGGAATACTTAAACCAAAAATTATAATTCTGTCATCATTTACTCACCCTCGTGTTGTGCCAAACCTATAGACACTTTCTGTCATGAAACACAAGGATATATTTTAAAGAATGTCTCAATTTCACTTTATAGCTTAAAGCTCCCAAAGGTGTTGTAAAAGTAGTCCATGAGACTTATTAGTCAAATTCCAAGTTTTTCATTTTGGGTGAACAATTTCATTAATTGCTATGTTCAGATATATTTTTGAGTATCAGCATACTATGGACAAGTTTGTGTGTTGTGGTGCATGTTTGCATAGTTCACCATTGTATTGCATTTCTGAGGACCTTTCGTGAGAATGAAGTGACATACTTCCTTTTTGATTTATTGTAAGAACAGGGAACCAAAAACTGTTCTGGAAAATTGAGGCTGCTAACACAAACAAGTAGGCTATTAGACCTGGGTTTCGGCAAAGGGTCTCATACTTTTACACATGTTGTGGGGATTTGATCAAAGAAATTATTTATGGATGGCCCATTTGATATACATGTCTGAACAATTCTGAACAAAGTATCTATTTTTGTGAATAGTTTAGTGGTCAATTCTGATGTGTTCAAAACCTAATGAGACTAAACTTTTTAAGACTAAGGTCTGTGGTTGGAGTGTTACAGCCACAGAGTAAATTTAGTATATTTTTGACATTTAAATCGCAGTGGTTGGGGGTTGTTTTTTTCCTGCCTCCAGTAAAGTTTATTTGCCTATAGTCAGAAGCCAAACTATAGGCATTATGTGTGACATTATGTCAGACTGCAGGATATACATCGTAGCCGACTGTGGTCCCAATCGTCCTTATTAGTGAACGTTACTCGCATTATGGGAGTGTTTTGCGGAATAGAAGCTAAATTTGCCCACCACGGTGGACCTTTTTTTTTCCTCTCCATCTCTGAAAGTCAGGACATCAGCATTTCCATTGCTCCAATACTGCTCCATTACAAGCAAAGGCTAACATTAACAAGAAAGATGGATTTTGTCAAATAGGCCTATAATAAGACCGCTTGATCACAAATACAGAAAATTACAGATATTGAGAATGTACATGAGTGCAGGAGGTAGCCTATAGTAATAATGAGCTACCACAAGCAAATATTCATTGTGGAAATAAAAGACTTGTGGCCCGAAAAATTACAGACTTCTCCATTCACATTGGAGAAAACAAAAAAGGTGGGTTATAGGACATCTTTCTCCTCTTTTAAATTAGTAAACTATAGGCTATGCAAAAATATAAATTAATAAAGGCTGATAATATATCACGCTTGCAAATTTCCTATGGATGATGCACAAACATCACATAGATTTCTATAATTTTATCAAACAGTCTTTGCTGATTTGGATTAATACATCCCATAAATACTTATCAGTATAAATTGCTCAATCTTTCTATTTTATTTATTTATTTTTAAATTGGAGTGGTGTGACTTTTAACTAAAGAAGTTTACAGACATTTAATCTAAATTTCTTAAAATTAAAATTGTAAATAATATAAAGTTGTATAGAAAATGCATGATAAATGTTAAGAGAAATAATGAAAGAAAATGCAATCATTATTTTAATTTTGTAGCATACGCTATGTATTTATTTAATTCAGAGAATAATGCTTTCATATTACTGACATGTTACACTTTTCTCATAGTATTTTCTGCTTATTTATTTATTATGGGGTCTTCAGGGATTTCATAATGGAAGATTTCTTTAAGGGCATCAAATATATCTTTCCAGTAATTTCTTAATTTTGGACATGACCGTAATATATGGGTGTGGTTTCCAACATGCTGACCACAATTCCTCCGTCTGAGCAGGATGGATTCCATTTTGCAATTATCTGTGGGGTTCGAAAAAATCTGGTTATTATCTTCCATTTGAATTCCCTCCAGACATTAGAGTTGGTCACCTGATGTGCGTCTTCACAAGCTTCCTCCCAACTTTCAAGAGGCACTGTTTCATTAATTTCGGCCTCCCATTTTTCCTTGATCTGTAATGTGTTATTTGAATTCTTAGACAAAAATAACTTTCTTTAAAATATCTTTCTATTGGGGAGGGTTTTTTAATAATTTCTAGTTCCTTATGCGTTGTGAGAATGTCTCAGTTGTAAATATCTAAAAAATTCAGACCTTGGGAGTGTAAATTCATTTCTTATTTATGAACAAACAATATATTTTTAAAGGATTTATTTATCAATGTTAGTTAATAAAATTACAATAGTTATTTGTTAGTTCATAGTGCATTAATGTGCATTAACTAATACAACTTTTGATTTTAAAAATGTATGTTGTAACAAAATTAAGTTCATTAGTTCATGTTAACTACAGCAATGATGTTAAATAATGTTAAAAATTGGGAGGGAGGAATGCATGCACATCCAAAAATTCTACAAAAGGTGCTGGATCAAGGCAAAAAAAAAAATATATATATTTAAATAAAACTAAAGTGGATCTTCACACTGTTTAATTATTCCTTTTTTTTATTAATTTTAAAATCACAGCAACATTTTGATCAAAATGATCTCCATCTGGGTGACGAATAATGTTATTTATGATAACAAATGGAATCTCTTTTGTAAAGTTTTACTGTAATTTTACTGTGTGGGGCATAAACAAATAACTGCTACATATAACTTGCAAAAGTGTGGCAAACTGCACTTTAAGAAAAAAAATTTGTATCGTATTGGCTGATCTTAATGTAAAAAATCAGAGATCGATATCGGCCTCAAATTTCCTGAGTGCACCACTAGTGCAGCAAGCGGTTCCAGAGTAGTTTAACCACTAGCATCTAATAACTCTAGTAATTATCTGTTTACCTTCTCCCTTTCGCCAGGTATCTCTCTCCTGTACGGCCAAGTCGTCAACCCCCAATGACAGAGGCTGAGCCTCCCATACCAGGCTGCAGACCACCCAGATCAAACTCCCTGAGCCTCTTTTATAAAAAATGTAGGTTAAAGCAGATTTTTTTAAAAATACATTCACATACACAAGTATGTTCAACACTTTTTTGTGTGTTAATTGAACTTGGTTGTGTTAATTCAACAAGTTTTTTCACACCAAGATAAATGTAAAAACTACATTTAAACCAGTATTTAGTTTTTACGAAACGACTCGGAAAAAGGGTTTTTGTTATTGATGTCATTCACATGCTTTATTTCAAAAGTTTCACTTGCTTTACATCTCCTGAGACCCGAGCGTGATTTCTAAAAAGTAATGTCCACATATATGGACAGCAGGACTAAGTTGTGACATTTTAAATAATATCAAGCTATAGAAAGGCAGATTTTTTTATTTTAATCAAATTGTTTTTCCAGGTGTGTTAGTTAATCGTGTTTTTGAGATGTTACATGCATTACATCAGAAATTAGCATAATTAATTCTGATTCAAAGTAATGGCCTGCATCACCCAATCAATGCCAACAATGTTAAGAAAAATTCTGAATCTATGTACTATGTACTGACATACATCCTCTGCAGCCTGAAACTGAAACTTTTGACCAGATGATGAATTGCAATGCAGAAGTGAATGTAATTGGCTGCATAGGAAAACTATAAGATGCTCCGTTTCCTCCTAATTAGGGAATGACTTAACGTCCAGTGTGCTGTCTTGTCTGTACTGGTCTAAGTTTAGTTTGAAATGCAACTTATTTTCAGCCTAACCCTGTATACAGCCTCTGAAAGCAACATTTTCCAGTTTTTGGATGCATCCATTGATTCTCAATTTGATAATGCAAAGTGAATATAGAATATTTTAAGGAAAATTAGCCTATTATCCACGTATGTGGTAATTGTGTTTAACAGCGTGCTGTTTTGCATTAATATCGATGAATCATCATATCAGATAAAATTAGAGACTACTCTTTTTACTTAATCTGCTTTCAATGTAAAAACTTAATGAGGTTTCACAAATGTAGAT